>ML662448.1:5382921-5631457 GCA_007570785.1 Antilocapra americana
GGGAGGCGCGTGTGCGCGGGCGAGGCCGAGACGCGCGCGCGCCGTGAGCCCCGCGCCGCGCCCGCCCCGCGCGCCCCTGCGCGCCCCGCGCCGCTCCCCCGGGTCCCGACCGCTAGCAGGCCGCGCCGCCCCGCCCGCCCCGACCCCCGCGTACCGCTCCGCGCCGCGACCCCGGCCTCCCGGGGGCGCCCGGCGCGATCCGGCCAGTCGGGCCGAGGGGCGGGCGGCGGCGCGGAGGGTCGGAGATGCAGAGCTAGTTCGAGGCTGCCGCATCTTCTGCCCGGCCCCGCCCGGCCTCTCCCCCGCCCCCGGGTGCACACACTTCTTGGGGGGTCCGGTCTTCGCCGGACCCGGCCGGGCGCCCCCCGTCGCGGGCCGGGCGATGGGGCGGCTGCCGACCTGAGTGGGTGCTGGGAGATGCCCTGGCCGCTCCAGGCGCGGAGCGAGTTGGCGGTGCAGCCTGCAGTAGCGCCGTAAACAAACCGCTTAAAATATCTGGAGCCAGTAAGTTACGTTACATCAGGGGGATCGGGGATGGAACCGCTTCTGAGGGGACCCGCCTTTTGGGAAAGGTACCCCCATCCCCAGTGCTCCAGCTGGCCGGACTCTGGAAACCCATCGCCTTTCTATTTCTTCCAGGGAAGGGGAACAGGCCTCTGGGGGTTGACTGCAAACTTCCAGCCCTATCTTCTGTCTGACAGAAGGATGACAGTGTCACTGTGGCTCCTAAAAATCCAAGTTCTTCTTATTATTACTACTTCCTGGAGTTTAAAGATCACTGCCCCCTCCCTTGCTTTTGTGTAAGGGCTGAGAAGCCGGCGATCAGCGCCCTGGCCCTGTTTTTGTCTCTATAACTGGCCGAAACCCAGAATCTCCCTTTTGTCTCCTGACTCTCCTATCCTCTTGGCCACAGCGCTGGGAGCCTGCCCAGGCTCCCAAAGACTTCCTGGAGAGAGCAATACAGGGCAGAGTAATACCCATCCCTTGCACCCAACCCCCCAAGGCCCTGCCATAGGGAGCCTTCTGGCACGCTCCCCTTTTGTTCATTCTAGACAGGAGGAACCACTGCGGGAGGCTGCCAGAAATCTAGACCCTTGCATAGAAGTAAGTCACAGGATCCCTCCATCTGGAGGCAAGCCTAGGAATTATGCCCTCCTCACCTCCCTGACCTCTGAATGAGGATTAACAAACTAAGTCTGGAGCACATGCAGGAGAAGAAAGGACCAAGGAGAATTCTTTCCTGTTTGGGGTTGGATTACAAAAAAAAAAAAAAAAACGGTCAGCCCCCTGCTGCCTTCCCCCAGCTCTGATGTAGTCCTTCCTTTATTAGCATCCATAACTAATGTGCAGAAGGTAAAACAGTAAAGGAAGGCAGAGTCTGACAGAAAGGAATTTCCCTCAACACGGTTTGAGAAAAAGAATTGTTATTTTACAAGCTGATAACTCCCAGCCCCTAAAGACCTCCCTCATTAGTTGAAGGTAGTAACAAGGCTAGGAAGAACAAAGGGAATGTGACTATGGGGGAACACATAGGTGTGAAGCAACCTCTTCCCAGGACCAGTCAGGGGTGTATTTGGAGAGACTGGGAGGGAGGGGGGATCTGTCTTCTCAACGTCGCCTTGTGGCAAATGTTTGCTCTGGCAAAAGTGAGATGGCTGAAGCATCCAGACAGTGTTCCCAGGAACAAAGGATGCAGGGCGGAGGGGCAGGGGGCCTTGTGGAGGGTGGAGGAGAGCTCAAGAAAACAGCCCGGCTCTGGAACAACTGCAAGTTCCACTCCCCAGCAAGAGGAGCGTCCTGTCCTGGGCTAAGGGCTGCCGGCTGCCTGCCCAGCCGGGAAGCTTCTCCAGAAAGACCTCCCACCCTTCTCAGGGATCTGACTTCCCTTCCCTTCCCACATGTCTGTTTATACAATGGAGGAAGGCTGAAGAACAAACAGAACCATGTTTACTGGGACTCCCATCCTGGGCCCGAGCTCAGGATACAGAATTGCCCTCACCATGGAGGCTGAGGATAAATAGACAGTCCTGAAAGAGGGAAAGGAGAAAGCCCTAAGGGTATGGAGCTGGCGGAGTGGTTCCCTCATAAAAGACCTCACCCTGCCCCCCCCACCCAAGCCACGGAGGAATGGGTAGATAGATTTCTGTTTGAATTTAAACACAGAGTCTCGTGCTAATGCATGGGTAAATGTGAGCCTAAAGCAATTTCACCGTGGGTAGTAAGCATTTTTTTCTTCAGGATTAGCTCATATTTTCAGTCCGGGGCCTCTAACACAGGGGAAAGTTACATGAACACTTTTATTTCCAGTTTTTGTGTACAGTCTCCAGTGGGAGAATAAGGCCTTTGGAAAAACACTCAAATAATATTGTATCAATAGATGCCAGCTTTGCTAAGTTGTCATGGAAAGAAATCTATATCATTCACAGGTAAAATGTAGAACACTTAATGAGAACTTTTATAGGGTGATCTTATTATTATTATTATTTATCAGGTTTATTAAGCAGTTCTTACTGTCCTCCAGCCAGTGGTATGTTTGGGTACACATACCAAAGTAAGCACTTATGTCAAAATGTTAAATCCTTAATAAAAAGCACCAAAAAGTGTGTGGTGGTGGGAGAGGGAGGGTGGTGCTTAGACACCCTGGAATTCAAATGCCAGAACTAAAAGGGAGGATTTTCTTTTTTTTTTTTTTGGTAAAGGAGTAAGAGATAACCTCCATGGTATTTCCTATGAAGCTGATGTAGTTTCTGTGCATAGTAAAGGCAGTCAGGTTGGAGGGACTTCTCTCCCTCTGGAGATATATGAGACACTACTACAGAAAGCTCAACAAAAGCGCCCAGCTTCAGGAGCAGCTACATGAGAGGGGCTGCTGGCATCCTAGGTCCGGTTTGTTTGTTTAGGCCACATCTCTGAAGGAAAAGGACTCAGAAGTGAATCCTACTCAGTGCGGGGCAGGCATTCAAGGGCACTTAGCTAGGGCCTCACTCACATTCTGCCAACCTGGAACTGGAAACCTCCTAAACAGACCTGGAAGCAAGTCTTTGGTATCCAACTAAGGTCACCCTTTGGATACGGATTGAGAGAGAAGAGAGCCCTTACATGGCTTTATTAATTCAGGCCTTATTCTGAAGACCTGGCTGCAGCTCAGAGGTCTTTTGTGGCCAGGCGGGAATTTTCCTTTTACGATCCCACCATTCCTCTGGAAGGATATGCCTGGCCAGAAGTCAGCGGTGCAGGTGGTCCTGCCGGAAGGTGGTGGGAGCCCTGCCCCACCTCCGCCAGCACTGTGTTCACCACAGCCGCCCTCCTGTTTCAGCCAGACTGCGGATGGCACCAGCGCTCAGTCTGTGTCTCCTTCCTGAGGCTTCTTGGATGTTTGTATTTGTCTGTAGGGATGGCAGGATCAGCCCTCTAGGCTTTCTGCTTGCAAATGACATGCTAATATGTCAAGCCCCCCCCACCCCCCCAGCAGCTCCAGTTTTAATCCACCCAGGAGTTCAAGAGTCCTCAGGGCTTTCCTCTCTACTGCTGTCTTAGAGTGGCTCTAGCCTGGATCTGAGGTGCCTTTCTTTTTCTATCTTTTTCATCATTCACCAGGTCCTGAGCAGATGGTGTGGCTGTGCTGGCTGTCATCACTCCTCCTATGTTTCCATGGAAACCCGGGGCATAGGGACCATCTCTGCCTTGGGCTCTCTGGCAGTATCCTCTGGCCCCTCCCCCTTGCCTGCCCACATTCTGAAGAGTTTGAGAACCTTCTGCCAGGGTCATTTCTGAGATCATCTAAGGACATACTCCCCAGGAATGGTTGAGAACTGGCTAGAAAAGGGATGGGAGGAGAGGGGATGCCAGTCAGTACCCCAGTTGTGTGGCTGAGGCCAGTTTGCAATGGGGGCATATTCAGACTATCTGTCCCTTCAGCTGGATTCCATAATGGCTGATTATTGCCCAGATGTCAAAAGAAATGCGCCTAAGCTTGTCTCTGCTCATCAGGCAGCAGATATGTAATGAGTGTAACAATGTTACTGATAGTTTACCTTTTACTGACATTCTGCCCCCTCCCTGAGCAGCCTTCTTGATTTTTTTTTTTTTAACAAACCATGTTTTCCCTAAGGAATGTACTTTCCTCAAAGTTTCCAACATCCTCCTGCCTACATAATTCACTTATATAGCCACTAAGACATTAATTAGATTCAGAAGTCTGTGGAAACAGCAGAGCTGGGCAGGTCAGAGGCCAGGCAGGGCAGAGAAAAGAGTGGGGAAAATGACCCTTGGGAGAAGGGAGGGAAGCACAGGGAAATTTTTCATGCCATTCAAGTACCAAACAAGACAATTTCAAAATGTGGACAACTACTATAACATTGTTTAGAGAATTAAAGTACTGTCCAATTAAAGATTATTTTTACTAAAAAAAAAAGTTGATTTGGCATAAGAATTCTATGGATATATGTCTTTGGTGTTGTTCAGTTGTGAAGTTGTATCTGACTCTTTGCAACTCCATGGACTGCAGAACTCCAGGCTTCCCTGTCCTTCACTCTCCTGGAGTTTGCTCAAACTCATGTCCATTGAGCCAGTGATGCCATCCAACCATCTCATCTTTCTTGGTATAGTTGCTCCTTATACATCTTCTACAAAAGACTATTGTGTCTAAAGCTCACCACAATTTTTTTTTAAAAAATGAAACAAAGCATGTGTACTGAAAATGAAAATGCAGACAGAAAAAGCATAGGCAATTCAAAAAGTAGATCGGAAAAGTCATTCCTATCACAGATCATCCTATCACACCATACTGACCTACTTGGGCCATAATCCCATTATTTGTGATACGAGAAGATCCATTGGTACTGTTAACAAGAACCAACTATCCTGACTTAAAATTTAATATTCCCATTGGCTCTGTGTTGTGCTTCTTTGTGATGTGCACTGGCCATCCTGTGAGACTCAAGGTCTCTAAACCTTTGAGAATGTGTGCATACAACTCTTTGCAACCCTATGGACTGTAGCCCACCAGGCTTCTCTGTCCATGGGATTTCACAAGCAAGAACACTGGAGTGGGTTGTGATGCTCTTCTCCAGGGGATCTTTCTGACACAGGGATTGAACCTAGATCTCTGGCATCTCCCGCATTGGTGGGTAGGTTCTTTACCACTAGTGCCACCTGGGAGTATGGCCAACATTTCTGTATGATACTGGGTTCTATCAATTCTGTGTATTCCTCCTAAAACCACATGAGGTATGTTTCTGTTGTTTTTGTTTTACAGATGAGTAAAAAAGAACAGCTATGTGTCACAAACCAAAGAACAACAGATTGGATCTAGTGATCAAGGCTGGTTTGGACATTTTTGTCTCTGACAGCTCTAAAATGTTGGAGTTCTATCTTCAGCTGTCCTCCCTCCTGAGCACTGCCAGACAGGAATCTCTGGAGGACAGCAGGGGAGCCATAACTCTTTTCCTGTTTAAATGTCGGACCGCCTCCTTGGTTTAAACAAATCTCAAGGTGTTGGCCTGTTCCCATCAGGAGTACCTGCTGTTTGGTTAGGTGTTGACAGACAGCCAGAGTAGCGTCCAGGAGGAGGAGATGCAGCTTAGGTCTGAGGGGAAACCTGGTAGGGAAGTCGTGACACGAGTGCATGTCAGACTCTTTTCTCTGTGGCACCAGCGAGCATTCACGTGGAGAGCTAATGACCCCCACAGAGCCTCAGAGGACACTGGGGTCACAAGTGGGCCAGTTCTGGCTCATGTCCTAAAGACAGAGAAATTTCAAATATATGTCTTGAGAGTTAAACATTGATGGGCCGAGAACAGCAATATAAAAGCCTCACAAAGTCTACCAGGTAACAGCAGCGCCAGACCTCAGAGCTCATCACAGAAGTGCTCTCGTCTAGAAATAGAAGAAACAGAGAGAGCAGGGCACCCCATTGGGAGCTTGGGACAAACATGTGATGTCAGTCACTGCTAGTTGCCTACCGGATATCTATCTGCCCTCCTTTTTACTAAGAAAACCTAAGTTTGCAGAGGTGATGAGCCCAGGTGAAAGAATTCTATTCTCTAGCCTCTATCACAGCAAGAACTGGGCGTGGAACACAGCTCAAGCCAATGAGACATAAGCTTAAGTCGGCTGGAATTTCTTGGCAAGTCCCACTTTCCTGGAGTAGGCAGACTTTTCTCCTCTAGGTCACTATTTTCTTCTTTCTTCCAGAATGCAACTGAAGGCCTGAGATAGAGCAGCTGCCTTGGACCCTGCAGGCAAAACCCACAAACTAAAGCTGGCAGATCTGAAGTTAAAAGGAGGCTATGCCCTTGTTGGTTCCTTCACATAATTGTGCCATCTTTGAACCACCACCTAGCTCAAGACTTTTGGGGACAAAACAAGACTCTATTTGGCTGAGCTACTATCATCATGCTTTGACTGTTACACCTAACTCATAAAGAAGTCCTGTTCCCTCCAGTGTGCCCTGCACAGGGCCACTTATGGTAAGGTCTATGAGATATCCCAGACGATGTGCCCCATGGGCTTCTCAGGTGGCTCGGTGGTAAAGAATCCACCTGCCAATACAGGAGACACAGGAGACTGGGGTTTGGTCCCTGGGTCAGGAAGATCCCTTGGAGAAGGAAATGGCAACCCACTCCATTATTCTCGCCAGGAAAGTCCCATGGACAGAGGGGCCTGGTGGGCTACAGTCCATGGGGTTACAAAGAGTCGGACATGACTGAGCACGTGCACACACACACACACACACACACACACACTTGCCCCATAGACAAAGCCTATATTTTCTCTCTTAAATACAATCTTGCCTTCTGGGTTCACTCCACTTGTAAGAAGATCAATTAACAAGAAACCCATGCAGCCTCAATTGTCTGAAGACTGATTAATCCAGCTCCAGCATTTTTTTAATATTCCATATTAATAATTGTTTCTTTATTTCCATGTTATTTATTAACCTGGTTAAGTGACTGTTACATCCCTCACAGGAATACTGGAAGATCTCATTTCTGGAAAATAGTGTAGGAACAATAAGAGTCAGCCTTTCTTGTGTCCTTGCCACATATACAAAAAATATGCATGTTTTAGGCCCTGCCATTGTTTCTACCAATAAACTAATTACCACTGTATGAAGCTGATTTACTTCAGAAGGAGTTCAGAAAAACAACTAATTAAGAACAGGATTTTGAAATATAAACTGTATTACAAGGTTAGAACTCTATAATGAAATTGCAGAAGCTTGAAAGTCGGGAGGAACCATGGAGGCGCTCTCTCACTAACCTCCAACCCCAGCCAGGAATTCCCTTTCTGTTAGCCCTGGTCTGTCCAGCTCACTCATGGAGATTTCTAATGATGGGTAGTGTACTCTCTCAAAAGGCTTCCTATTCCATTTTTAATGGTGCTTAGCTCTCTGCCTGAACAACATTCTTTATATTTATGAATCCCAAATTGATCTCCCTGTAACTTCCTAGCATCTCACTGGCTTACAGTAAGCACTCAGTTACAGCTCAGCTCCATTGAACCTCTCTTGGTCCTCAATACCTGGAATTACTTGCAAGCTCAAGTAGTTTTCCTTGGCACCTTTGGCAGAGAGATCTCCTTATTGGGTTGGGAATCCCTTACAATGAACAGGAGCCAGTCTCTTAGAAGAAGGAAGTAGACAGGAGTGAAAGAAACTCCATCTTCCTCCATCTGGTCGTTGGTTTCTTGGAAGAAGGGAGATTCAAAAGGGAGGTGGAGCCATGAGCAAGAAAATGGCCACTACAAGAGAGAGAGGTAGAAAACTTCCCAAAAGACAGCTATGTCCCCGTGGGTTTTTAAGGAGGAAGCTGGACAATGAGAGGCAGAACATGGGGGCTCAAGACCCTGGGAGAAGGGTGAGAGTGAGGCCAGGAAGGAGGCCCGATGAAAGCACCAAGGCCTCAGGGCCAGGCCTACCCTGCCGTCAAGACAGCAGCTCTTTCAAGAGCTAGTTCCCAGTGTTTTCCCAAAGTTCCAACTCTCCTGTGACGCATATTATAATTCCATATACTTGGCACAGATAGTTACATTTTTATGAATTTAACATTACTTTCTGTCACTCTCTAGACAACAATATGAAGTTTATTACAGCATAAAGGGAAATTCATCCTTTTGGGCCCAAGTGAGTGGCAGCCCAGATCCCCACACTGTCATCTCTGTCATCCTTCTCTGAAGGATGTGACCTCAAGTCAAGGATGGGGTTACTTAACCAAGCCCAGGTCCCGGCCTCAGTACCCAAGACAATACTCTCAATGAGCACATAAATCATTTCAGATATTTATTTTACCAAACAAACATTATTGAGCGTCCAGTACATGCCAAGCAGTGCATTAAGAAATAAGGAGAGACTTCCCCGGTGGTCTAATGGCTGAGACGCCACACTCCCAGTCAGGGGGTCCAGGTTCAATCCCTGGTCAGGGAACTAGATCCTACATGCTGCCACTAAAAATCCTGCATTGCCACAATTAAGACCTGTTTCAGCCAAATACATAAATGTCCTTCTGCTCAGTCACATCTGACTCTTTGTGGTCCCATGGATTGTAGCCCATCAGGCTCCTCTGTCCATGGGCTTTTTTTCAGGCAACAGTATTCAAGTGGGTTGCCAATTCCTTCTCCAGGGGAATCTTCCCAACCCAGGGATCGAACCCATGTCTCTTGCATCTCCTGCATTGACAGGCAGATTCTTTACCACTTGGCCACCTGGGAAGGCCAAATAAATAAATAAGTAGCTTTTTTTTTTAAAAAAAGGAGCGATTATATAATAATGTGATTAGTGGTATGTCTAGGGAAGTGCAAGTACTCAGGGAGATCTAGAAAAAATGACTGACTCATATTCTAAGTCAAGAACTGACTCATCCAGAATAATGTGTGTGGCAGAGGATGGAAGAGGTCCATCTGGCACGCTGTATCACCTGCTATGACAGAGGTATGTCTTCAAAGCTACAGAAGCAGGAGCAAGGGGGTGATGAGTCCTGTCGGAGACTCTCGTAATGCAGAAGCTAACATGTGGGTTGGGTCTAAAGGAAGAGAGCTAAAGTGTAGCTGGAAGTGATAGAAAAGCATTCCAGGCAGAAGGAAAAGCACAGGATGGAGCAAAAAGGCAAGATGCATGTCCCATTATGGTGATAGAGGAGGTTCTGTGTCATCAGAGTGTTGCTTTGGGGAGAAGGGCTAGAGCAGTCAGTGGGTCATGTGCAGGGTGGGAGTGAAAGCAGAAGAAAAAGGCGCCAAGGCCAGGATGAGAGATTAGGGCCTGGTGGTGAAGCGCCGTGTCCGGCTGTTGTGAAAACACTGTAAGTGGGCAGGAAATGAACACCAGAGATTCAGTAAAGCAGCATGCATACACACAGCTGCTAAACCCAGGGGGACAACTGAGAATCGAAAAGAGGAAATGGTTTCTGAGAAACCAGAGAAAGTATTGCACAGAGCACTCAGCCCAGAGGCTTTTTTTTTTTTTTTTGCTATAAAATCGAGCAAGCCCTTCCTCCGGCACAGGGTTGACCACATCGTCTGCAGGGCCCAGGGCAAACTGAAAATGTGGAGCCTCTGGTTCATAAATGAAGAAGAATTTCAAGATGATGAGAGGGGAGTATTAACCCAAGTGCAGGACCCTTCTAAGTGTGGGGCCCTGTGTCTCTACCGAGGTCACAGCCCCCAAAGCCAGGGTTGCTGAGGTATTGGTGCTAAAGGGCACCTTGTCGCTAATAGGGTGAGTGTTGGGAAGCCTGCGTCACAAGGCTGGTTGAGCAGCACGTGGGGAGCACAGCCTGCATTCATAGTCTGTACCACAGTGCTGAAAACATTCAGGGGAAGGTAATCATAGCCATGCACAGCAATACGTGATGGGGGACCCTTAGGTTAAAAGTAGTTTCAGGACGTCTCTAGTGGTCCAGGGGTTAAGAGTGTCAGTTTCCACTGCAGAGGCCATGGGTTTAACCCCTGGCCGGATCCTGCATGCTGCACAGCGCAGCCAAAACAAGTGCTTTCAGTTTATAAGAGTGAGTCCTCACAAAAGCTTCAGTTTGCTAGGCAAGTGATGACAGAGCTGTTAGGGAAACTGAGGGAAGGAGGAGATGGTTCTCTAAAAGAAAATAGTGCTAACAGAAGTACAGGAAGAAATGAAGAGCTTGGCTAGAGGCGGAAGGAATGGGAAGGGGCCACAGCTTAAGGGAGTGGAGTTTGGGGCAAAGACAGAAAATCTAAATGGGATTTCAGAATTTTTTATGATAGGATATACCCAACACGTTTTAAATAAAAAACTGCAATGCTCATCCAAGCTTAGGGAGAAAGAGGTGAGTGTGTGCGTGTTGGGGGAGATGATTTTCAAACCCAGTTGCAGATTAGAGTCACCAGGGAGAGTCTGAAGAGTCTGTGAATCAAGGGAGGCCATCACACAAGTGGCCGAAATTAGGTATCTCTTCCAGCCCTGGTTCAGGACATTTTCTCTGGTAACCCTGTCATTTCCATTGGCCTATTTGTCTCTCTCTGGGCCATTACCACATTTTTAATAACTACAGCTTTATAGTAAACTTTGGTGGCTCCTAGAGGCAGCTACCCTCACTTTGTTCTTCTTTAAGATATTCTTCTATTCCTAGTTCTTTATTTTTCATCGTTGCTTTAGAATCAATTTATCAAATTACATACACACTCACACAAAAATCCTTTTATCATTTTTACAGAAAATGCTTTGAATATATAGATCTGTTTGGAGAACTAATACATCAGTAATACTGTCTTCTGATACCTGAACATGCTGTGTTACTCTGATTATTTAGATTTCCCTTTACTTACATCAGTAATGTTTCATATTCATCTCCAGAGAGATCTTGTATATCATGTGTTAGATTTTTTCCCTCTAGGTGTTTGATTAAACTAACCTATTTATTCTAATAATTTGTCTGTAGCTTTATTTTTATTTCCTATGTACATGATAACTCAGAAACATCATCATGGAATTTAGGCATGGCTTTTTCCCAACCACTGCAATCCTTACACCTTCATGTCTTAACTTACCAGCTAGAACTTTACAATGCTGAGTAGAAACAGCAATGGTGGGCATCCTTGTCTTATTCCTGATTTCAAACTAGGATTTTTTTAGTAGATCATTTATCAGATTAAGGAATTCTCCATTTATTCCTACTTTGTTAACCTTATCATGAACTGTAGCTGAAATTTATAAAATGTTTTCTGTGGCCTGTTGATTGTGTTATCTGACATTTTTCTTTCTAATTGATGGTTAATGTAGTGAATTATATTGATTAATTTTCAAAAGTCAAACCAGCCTTGTATTCATGGAGTAAATAAAACTCAGTGATAATAAGTTACTTGCTATAGATTCAAGGTGCTATTTTTTGTGGGGGAGGGGAATTTCTGCACCAATGGTCATGAATAAGTGAGTAAAATTTTCCTATTTCGAAGTGATCTCATTAGCTTTTGCTAGGAAAGCCCTTGGAAACAAACTGGGGACATGTACCTCTTTTTCTTTTTATTCTCTGGGAAAGATGGTGTTATCTTGGGATGTTTTCTTCTCTAAGAATTTAGTGGCATTCACCAGTAAAGTCATCTGAGCTTAGACATTTCTCTGAAGGAAAAATTTTAATTATGGATTTCATTTTTAATAGTTTTAAGTCTACTTTCTGTCAGTTTTGGTAAGTTGCTTGCTTCTACAAAGATATCATGAAAATCATGAAAAATTTCAAATTGAGTGGCATAGTCATGATGTTTACTTATTTATTGTCTTTTTAGTAGCTGTAGGGTCTGTAGTTATTCCCCTTTTCATTCCTTCCATTGCATATTTATGGTTTTTCTCTCTCTCTATCTTTTTATGTCAATATCACCAGCACTCAATTTTATTATTTTCACAGAACAGACTTTTATCTGGTTTTTATTCCTCTCTTTTCTACCTCATTCATTTCTGCTCTCATCTTCATCATTTCCTTCATTCCAATTTATTTTACTTTGATTTGCTGTTTTCTTCTGAATTTCTTGAGTTGGATGCTTGGCTCTGATAATCGATCTTCCTTCTCTTCTAATATATGTATTTAGTGCTACATGTTGCATGTAAGCACAACTTTAGCTGCATTCTGTAAGCTTTGATGTATAGAACTGTCATTATCATTTAGCTCAAAGTATTTTCTAATTTTCATTGTGATTCCTTCTTTAACATGCTAGTCACTTAGAAGCATATTTCTTTGCTTCCAAACATGTGGAATTATCTAATTAACCTTTAGCAGTTGACTTGTGGTTCAACTGCACTATGATTGCAGAAGATACTCTAGAATTTTGATCTTATGAAAATTTTTGAGACTTACTCTTTGGTCTTCAGTTCAGTTCAGTTCAGTCACTCAGTCGTGTCTGACTCTTTGTGACCCCATAGAATGCAGCATGCCAGGCCTCCCTGTCCATCACCAACTCCCGGAGTTTACCCAGACTCATATCTATCAAGTCGGTGATGCCATCCAGCCATCTCATCCTCTGTCATCCCCTTCTCCTCCTGCCCCTAATCCTTCCCAACATCAGGGCCTTTTCCAATGAGTCAACTCTTTGCATGAGGTGGCCAAAGTATTGGAGTTTCAGCTTCAACATCAGTCCTTCCAGTGAATACCCAGGACTGATCTCCTTTAGGATGGACTTGTTGGATCTCCTTGCAGTCCAAGGGACTCTCAAGAGTCTTCTCCAACACCACAGTTCAAAAGCATAAATTCTTCAGTGCTCAATTTTCTTCACAGTCCAACTCTTACTCTCTGGTCTTACATATGGTCAATTTTGTAAATACATTCTGTGTGCTAGAAAAATATGTGCATTCTGCTACTGTTGGTATAGTATTCTCTCTCTAATATATATGGGCTTTCCTGGTGACTCAGTGGTAAAGGATAAAGAAGCTGTTTGCCAACGAAGGAGATGCGGGTTTGATCCTTGGGCTGGGAAGATCCCCTGGAGAAGGAAATGGCAATCCACTCCATTTAATATTCAAGTATTCTTTTCTGGGAAATCCCATGGACAAAGGAGCCTGGTGTAGTGGGCTACAGTTCATGGGGTCACAAAGAGTCAGACATGACTTAGCAACTAAACAACACTATATATATATGTGTGTGTGTGCATATATGTATAAGATCATGTTTTCTAATATTATTGTTCAAAGCTCTTTATCCTTATTAATATTTTTTCTGAAATCATGTCTAAGAGACATTTTAACATTTCTCACTATAATTAAGTATTTACTTGTTTCATCTTATAATTCAAGTTCTGCTTTATATATTTTGAGGCTATGTTTATTAAATGCATAAATATTTAGGACAGTTATATCATCCTGGTGAGTTGATCTTATTAAAAGGATGATGTGTCCCTCTTAATCTCTAATGATGATTTTTGCCTGAGAAGACATAGATAGGAAAATACTGTTGAGACTAATATCAAAGAGCACACCACCAATGTTTTCTTCTAGGAGTTCTATGGTTTCAGGTCTTACATTCAATTATTTAATCCATTTTCAGCTGATTTTTGTGCATGGTGTAGGGTAGTGGTCTAGAGTCTTCTTTTTGAATGTGGCTTTACAGTTTTCCCAAGCATCACTTATTGACGGGACTTTCTCCATTGTATATTCTTTGCTTCTTTGTCATAAATTAATTGTCCATATATGTGGGGATTTATTTCTAGGCTTTCATTTCTATTATATTTTTCTGCTAATACCATGCTGTTTTGATTGTCAAGGCTTTGTAATATAGTTTGGAGTCAGGGAGTATGACTATCTCTAGTTTTGTTTTTTTTCTCAGGATTGTTTTGGCTATTCAGGGTCTTCTGTGGTTCCCTATAAATTTTAGAGTTTTTTTTTATTTCTGTGAAAAAATGTCCTTGGAATTTTGATAGAGATTATGCTGAGTCTGTACATTAGTTTAGGCAATACAGATATTTCAATAATGTTAATTCTTCTAATCCATGAACACAGTATATCTTTCCATTTATTGTGTATTCTTCAATTTCTTTCAATAATGTCTTATAGTTTGCAGTGTACAAGACTTTCAATTCCTTAGTTAAATTTATTTCTAGATATTTTTTTGTTTTGGTGGTGACTCTAAGTGGAATTATTTTCTTGATTTCTCTTTCTGCTAGCTCATTATTAGCATCAAGAAATGCAAAAGAATTCTGTGTGTTGATTTTGTACTTGCAACTTTTCCATATTTGTTTATATCTAATAGTTTTTTGGTAGAGTCTTTAGGGTTTTCTATATATGAGATCATGCCATCTGCAAATGGAGGTAGTTTTACTTCTTTCCTTCTGATTTATACATCTCATGGCTTCCTCTCACCTAATTGCTATGGCTAGGACTTCCAATTGAATAAAAAAGAGTGAAAAACCTTGTCATATTCCTGATCTTAGAGGAAAACCTTTCAGCAGATGGACCCCTTAAAAGAAAGACTGGGAGATGGGTGACTTTCCCGGGTACATCTGTTCTGAGCCCTTGGGTGATAAGCCACAGTGAGTGCTTATGTGTCCATTAATAACCTCAGTAACCTCTTCATTTGCCATATCCATATGAGTTCCATGGACACAAGATCCATTGGTTTTCAGAGTAGGTGTTTAGGGGACCTATCCCTTGGGTGAGAGTCTTAAAAGTTGGGGTGCTAAATTTAGGGTTCAAACCCTTTGCTCCTTAGTGATAAACCTGGAATATGGCGTTACCACCAGACTGTATGATGCTATGCCAGGGGTGGGGTTTATGGAAAGAGTGCATCTCAAAATTTCCTACCCATTTCCATGTAGATATTTTCTCATTTGCCTGATATGCAGGAGTCTCTCAGATAGTTTCCAAATTTCTTTCAGAGGTAATTACTCTGTGTATATCTGTACATTTGGTGAAGAGTAGCCTCCTATACCACCATCTTGATCAATCTTTCTATTTTACCTTTATTATTGAAGGATATTTTGCTATGTTTACAATTCTAGATTGACAGCTTTTCCTCCATCAACTTAAAGATATTATATCACTGTCTCTGGCTGTATCTTGTCTATTTAAAAGTCAGCTGTCAATATTACTTTATTCCATTGAAGGTAAAGCTTCTTTTTCCTCTGACTGCCTCTAAGATTTTCTTTCTTGATTTTTCTCTCAGCAGTTTTACTATGATGTATCTAGGACATGGGTTCCTTTTTTTTTTTTTATCCTACTTGAGGTGCTTAAGACATATCACCTGAATTTGATATCTTTTAAGCAGTTTTTGTACATTCTTAGCCTTTATCTCAATAGCTTTTAGTTATTGATTTTGACTCATTCTCTCTTTCCTTTTCTTCTGAAACTCTAATTTCATGGATGTTAGAATTTCTCACTGTCTTCTCTTCTACTGTCTTTCAAAATTTTAATTTTTTGTCTTTTAAATCTCCTTTCTGAATATATTCTTCTAATATATTTTCCAGTTAACTAATTCTTTCTTCAGCTGTGTGTAATCTGCCTTTAAAAACATTTACTGAGTTCTTGATTGAAATATCAAGGTTTTGATTCTAGAGTTTCCATTTGATTCATTTTCATAGTTTCTCATCTTCTGTTAAAATTCTCCATCTTACCTGCTTTCAATTTAGACATCATAGTTATCTTCAGTTCAGTTCAGTCACTCAGTTGTGTCCGATTCTTTGTGACCCCATGTATCGCAGCATGCCAGGCCTCCCTGTCCATCACCAACTCCCAGAGTCTACCCAAACCCATGTCCATCGAGTTGGTGATGCCATCCAGCCATCTCATCCTCTGTCGTCCCCTTCTCCTCCTGCCCCAATTCTTCCCAGCATTAGGGTCTTTTCCAATGAGTCAACTCTTCGCATGAGGTGGCCAGAGTATTGGAGTTGCAGCTTCAACATCAGTCCTTCAAATGAACACCCAGGACTGATATCCCTTAGGATGGACTGGTTGGATCTCCTGGCAGTCCAAGGGACTCTCAAGAGTCTTCTCCAACACCACAGTTCAAAAGCATCAATTCTTCAGGGCTCAGCTTTCTTCACAGTCCAACTCTCACATCCATACATGACTACTGGAAAAACCATAGCCTTGACTAGATGGACCTTTGTTGGCAAAGGTATGTCTCTGCTTTTTAATATGCTGTCTAGGTTGGTCATAACTTTCCTTCCAAGGAGTAAGCGTCTTTTAATTTCATGGCTGCAATCATCATCTGCAGGGATTTTGGAGCCCCCCAAAATAAAGTCTGACACTGTTTCCACTGTTTCCACATCTATTTGCCATGAATTGATGGGATCAGATGCCATGATCTTAGTTTTCTGAATGTTGAGCTTTAAGCCAACTTTTCTACTCTCCTCTTTCACTTTCATCAAGAGGCTTTTTAGTTCCTGTTCACTTTCTGCCATAAGGATGGTGTCATCTGCATATCTGAGGTTATTGACATTTCTCCCGGCAGTGTTGATTACAACTTGTGATTCTTCCAGCCCAGCATTTCCCATGATGTACTCTGCATATAAGTTAAATAAGCACAATGACAATATACATCCTTGATGTACTCCTTTTCCTATTTGGAACCAGTTTGTATCTAATGTCTTTATCTGGAGCCCCTATAAGTATATTTCTACTGTCTATTTTTTTCTGCTGACAGGTCATTTGTATTTTCATACCTCCTTCTCTAAAGTTTTTTTTCACATGCTGGACATTGTATTTCCAAAATAATTTTCAGAAGTAAATTGAGGCCTACGGTGGTGGTATTTCTCTCCAGAGAAGTACATCCATTTCTGCCAGGTTCTCAGGCTCATTAGCAATTTAGGATTACCTTTCTATAATTTCACATGCTGGGGAATTTAAACAATTAAAAAGTACCTTTAGGGGCATGTAGTTCCGATTTTGGGGGGATACACTCCTCAAGATTCCAATCCTAATAATGGGTGTTCACGATGCTCAATTTTTTCTTTACGGACTTTTGTCATCACCTGAGCCCCAGAGGGCCGCCAACAGCTTGTGTTATCCTCATCACGGACTTCAGAGTTGACCCTCAGACAAAAAGAAGTCCTAGACACCAAACACACTTCCCTTAATCTCTGTTTTCTTCTGGAGCATGGCCCTGCAATCCTTCACTTAACTTTTAGGCCTCTAATGCCTTTATATTCTAATTATTCAAAAAGCCCTTCCTTCAGAGGCGCTGAATAAATGCACATGTGCTATGAATAACAAAGCTATTCTCGGATTTGGGTAATTTGCTCTGACAATGACCTTCACAGGATGGCTGTGAACTATCCTTTGTATTATTAATAGTTAAGAGCACAGGATTTGGTTCCAGCAAATCTGGTTCAAATCTTTGTTTTGTTTCTGTTAGCAGTGTGATTTACAGCAACTTAATTAAACTTTCTGATTCTCACTTCTCTCATGGGTAAAATGTGAATGATGATTACAGCTCCTTTGCTGACAAATAAATAGAATACTGTAAAGATATAATATAGAGTTGGCATTTAATGTAAGGACTGATCAAATGGCAACTATTCTTATTCAATATGAATTATTTAAATATTTAATAACATGGGTCAAACATAGCTATTTAAGATTTAAGATGGTTATAATTATGGGATTTTTTTTTTTCTGGTATTGTATTTCAGAAAGAAACTCTTAGGTCATGTCTCTGGGGTCCTGGAAATACTTGCTTTGTAATTTTTTCATACTCAAATCTCAGCAGTGTTTATGCTGTAGAACTCAGGAACCCAGTGGAATACTTCCTTGCATTGTGGGGTCAATTACAGGCTCCAATTAAAGCAAATCTGGCTTTGCCTACATGTAATGTTAAAAGGTATACCTCCATGCAGAGATGTATGAGATTTCTGCTTATGTGTCTAAGTTTCTACTATTGCTCCAACTGTTTTTATGTCTCTACTAGTTAGTTCCTTCTTCACCCACAGATAAGGCCAAAGGTACATTAGCAAAAAGTCCCTATGATTACCCTCAGGGGCCCTGTTGTTCTAGCCCTACTTTTAAACCACTTGGCCTTGTTTTATATGTCTAGAGATTATCTACTCTTCAGGAGACTATTCCTGCCAATTCTGCCTGTTGGGCACTTG
The DNA here is from genome assembly GCA_007570785.1 of Antilocapra americana. Lineage (NCBI taxonomy): Eukaryota > Metazoa > Chordata > Mammalia > Artiodactyla > Antilocapridae > Antilocapra > Antilocapra americana. Next base: position 5,400,955 of record ML662448.1, read on the forward strand.
AAAGCAGGTTCATTTAAACATCAATAACTAGGAGTCTTCATTGACCTCATGCTGCTTAATTCCTAACCTAGTCTTGACCCCAGAACAAAATCTTGTGAAAAGTCAATAAAAGTAGCAAACAGTGTTATGTTATCCTTGGCAGACTTTGCAAAACAATGATAGGATATAACAATAGTTCATCACAGGTTTAATAGTTGCCAACAAGTATTGAGTGTTTACATGCACATATGCGCTCACCAGATGCACAGAACACCCAAATGAGGTAGGCATTGTCATTATCCCTGTTTCACAGGGGAGGAACTATGGTAAGGAGATCCAACCAGTCCATTCTAGAGGAAATCAGTCCTGAATGTTCATTGGAAGGACTGATGCTGAGGCTGAAACTCCAATACTTTGACCACCTGATGTGAAGAACTGACTCATTTGAAAAGACCCTTATGCTGGGAAAGATGGAAGGCCGGAGGAGAAGGGAATGACAGAGGATGAGGTGGTAGGATGGCATCACTGATTCAATGAACATGAGTTTGAGTAAACTCCAGGAGTTGGTGATGGACAGGGAGGCCTGGCATGCTGCAGTCCATGGGGTCACAAAGAGTCGGACACGACTGAGCGACTGAACTGAACTGAACTCTGGTTTACAGGGGCAGAGTATTTAACCTAAGGCCACAAACCAGCAACCAGGCTCCTATCAGCAACTCCTGGAGTCTATGTGCTGCCCCTGTAGAATCTGAGACTGAAAAACTGAGCCTTCATGTATCACAGAGGGAGCAGTTGTGAAGTTCTGAAGGAATGACCAGAGAACTAATAGATCTATAGTTATTCTGCAGAATTGCTCTGTTAGAATGGGGTAGACTATGCCTTTTTGGGGGTAGCGGTCGAATAAACCTTTAGTTTTCAAGTACATGTGGAACATTTCAAAATTTGTTTACTTCATCAATGAAATTAAGTTACAAACCAATAACAAAGATAACTTAGAAAGAAAGCATAGGAGTACTTTCTAAGCAGTGAGAAAATGAGACAAAAATTATAATGATATTAGAATGTTTTTATACTGAATGATAATATAAATGGCATGTATCAAAACAAGAGGGATATAGCAATACCTAAGGGGAATATCTGTGTGCGCAGTCATGTCTGACTCTTTGCAACCCCTGGACTGTAGCCTGCCAGGCTCCTCTGTCCGTGGGATTTGCATACCCTTAAATACATAAGAAAAAATAAAGTCTCATAATTTATTTCTAATTGAAGCATAGCTTATTTATACAACATTGTGTTAGTTTCAGGTATACAGCAAAGTGGTTCAGTTATACATACATATATATGTATGTATAATATATATAATACATGTGTGTATACATATATTCTTTCTCAGATTCTTTTCCCTTATAGGTTATTGCAGAATATTGAATAGAGTTCCCTGTGCTATACAGTAGGGCAGTGTTGCTGGACTGTGCTTTTTAAGACTATCTTGATGAGAACAGAGACTAAGGATCTATTTAAAACAATTAGGTTAGCAAATATCCAAATCAATCCATCAGAATAGGGTGAGAGGATTCTGAAAGCAAAGGAGAGCATCTGGCCATGTAAGTGGTCATGTTCAATAAATAATCCATTAGAGGAGGCATTAGCAGATCCTGAGAAGAAGCTTCTTAGAGAAACTTACAATGGGCAAAATGAGAGGTAATGCTCCTGAAAGTACAGCTGACCCTTGAACAACACAGGTTTGAATCAGTGTGTCCACTCAAATGTAGACCTTATTCAATAGTGGATACTGCAGGGGTGCAGGATGGGGGCTCAGTTCAATCTGTAGAACTGTGGATGTGAAGCACCAATGGTAAGTTAAACATGGATTTTCCACTCTGTGGAGGCTGGTACCCCTAACCTTTCCATTGTTTGGGGTTGACTGTTTAAGCCTGTGAAAAATTAACCTTCCAGTCACTGAATCATGTGTTTCCATAAGATCTCTGACTAGGACCATTTAGAGGGTAACCAGGCAACAGCACTCACCCTCACTAAGGATTCTAACAGCCCAACCCAAGGCCCTCCGCACAAGTCATTGCACTTGAGGGTCTTTTATTGAGGTGACATGAAACTATAGTAAGAATAAAATTGCTTAGTGGTCCTGCTGCCCTGACTACTAGTTTTGTTTTATCCCTGTGAATACTTCTCCAACCAGAAGCCTGAAGCCTGGAGGGTGAGGACCCCACCAACCCAAAAAGTTCTGACTACCCCCACTCATCTGAGAGGAGGAAATAAACTTCCCCCTTTACTTCTTTTGTTTTTTAAGTCATGCCTTGCAGTTTGCAAGGATCTTAGTTCCCCAACCACTCTTGGAACCCATGCTCCCTGCAGTGGTAGTTCAGTCTTAACCACTGGACCCCAGGGAATTCCCATTCCCCTTAGCTTCTTGAGATAAATTAAAATGTAGCTTCAGAAGATTATCATAAGATTGAAGGGTTCTTCCCTTCACTCAGGCTTTCAACCTAATACGATGCATCTAAGTATGGATAGAAATAGATTTGGGGACTGCTTATATGAAAGTGCTGGTGTGAAGGTGGAATGATCCTTGACACCTGTTCCAAAGACAGTGGAGATGAGGGGAGGGTGGTCAGACAGGTTATAGCAGTGGCTTCCCAACTGAAGACAAAAAAAAAAAAAAAATGAAGTTCACATAGGTTTGCTCTGTATCCCACTAGTCATTAATCCTGGATAAGGCTTGGGCCACTGTATCTTAAAAGAATGCTGGTTCTGTGGATACATTTATTTAGAAAGTGCCAGAACTGATCAAGTCTTTCAGCCAGACCTTAAAGGATGGATTTGGTCAGTGGAAAAGTGGTTCGTTCAAATCAGAGGGAAGCCAAGGGGTGAGGATGACTCTGACATTCTCACTCAGACAAAAGATGGGCAGTGCTGCCAAGATAATGGATGGAGGAGGAGATGTCAACCAAAGTCATACAAACACGGTATATGGGCACACGGGCAGTCCTTCAAGACACTAATGGACCTTAGTCAGAGTTACTGTCTCAATCTGCCTTTCTCCGTATTCACACAATTGCAGTCCTCCAATAACTTTCTTATGGGTACATTTGTGACTACCCTAGAGCTTCGGGCTTTATATGTTTTTAGTATGTTATTGACTATAATGGGATGTCATCTACTGAGGCCTGCCTGAGATGATCAATCCTGAGAGAACTCTCCACAAGCAGGAACTTTATTTCAAATGCTTTACTGTCAGCGTTACATAATAGGTAGGCTGCAATCTTTGTCATGGGGCTTCCCAGGTGACTCAGTAGTAAAGAATATGTCTGCCAATGCAGGAGATACAAGAGACAGAGGTTCAATCCCTGGGTCGGGGCTTCCCTATTTTGCTGGGAAAATCCCATGGACAGAGGAGCCTGGCAGGCTACAGTCCATGGGACTGCAAAGGGTAAGACATGACTGAGCAACTGAGCACACACATAATCTTTCTTTTTCATGTCTCACAAACACCTAATGAGTTTGTGGGTTCATATTTTGTACATGAAGAAATTAAGGCATTAATATACAGCATCTTCAAAGATGTAAGGAATGGTTGCAAAACTAAGAAGTAGTCATAGCCCAAATGCAAAGAACAAAAATGAACACAGAAGAGAGGTTCCCCAACCCAAAATAAACACAATGTGACTCGGTAATGAGAAGCGACACCGCCATAGATGTGGCCTAAAACTGGATAACTGAGAACATGTCTCTGAAGAGGAAAGGAAAGCAAAATGGCTCTTCAATAGATTAAATCAATGTCTCTCAAAGTATGTGTTTTCTAAATTGAGCGTTTCCCCAAATGTGCTTTTCCCAATGAAAGGCTCTGAGAAGAGCAGCTGCAAAGGAAAACTAACTTCATTTAAACCAGAGCTGATCAGACTTACTTGACCTGGGAATGCATTTTTCATGGAACATCTATTATCACCGCCTTAAACGGTGTGGGGAATGTTGAATTAAGAAATCAATTCATGTGCTGCAACCACTATGGAGAACAACATGGTAAACTAAAACCAGAGTTGCCATATAATCCAACAATCCCACACTTGGGCATATATCCAGACAAAACTATAATTCAAAAAGACACATGTATGCCTAAGTTCATAGGAGCACTACTCACAATAGCCAAGACATGAAGACAACCTAAATGTCTATCTACCATGAATGAACAAAGAAGATGTGGTTTATACATTCAATGAAATATTACTTAGTTATTTAAAAAATGAAATAATGTCATTTGCAACAACCTAGATGGACCTAGAGATGATATACTAACTGAAATAAGTCAGACAGAGAAAGACAGATACCATATGATATTACTTGTTCGTAGAATCTAAAGTATGACACAAATGAACCTATCTATGAAACATAAATAGACCCAAAGATATAGAGAACAGATCTGTGGTTGCCAAGGTGGGGAGGTGGGAGGGAAGGACTGGGAAGTTTGGGATTAGCAGATGGAAACTATTACATACAGAATGAATAAACAACTAGATCCTACTTTGTAGCGCAGGGAACTATAGTCAATGAACTATATTTAATATCTTATGATAAACCATAATGGAAAAGAATATGAAAAAGAACATATGTATGTATAACTGAATCATTTTGTTGTATAGCAGAAATTAACACAGCATTATAAATCAACTATACTTCAATAATTTTTTTTTAAAAAAGCACAGGACGACATATGTTGTAATTGTCTTCACTCAACATGAGAATCTCTGATGCTTAACAGAACGATTTTATCCACTAAAAAAAGAAGCCAATCCATGGTTTGATGTCATGGTGTCTGGTGTAGGAAGGTGATCCACACATGCTTATTTTTTCATTTTCAAAGTAGTTTTTTAATAACAAAGTCATTATTTGTCATCAAGTTTTTAAGTAGATTTTTTTAAAAAGCGAAGTATCAGTGATCTTCAGAATCAGGACAAAACCCTAGAATTAGGAAGAACGTGGCTTTCTTAACATCCACTAAAAATAATTTAAGAAATTTCTACCATCTCATGACCTGCCCAACCCAGGAATAAATTATTCCCTCTAGTTCCTCAGCTCATAGTTCCTCTGAAACTGTTAATTCTGCTTAGATGCCTTCTGAGTGTGAGTGAAATTTAATTATCTCATTTTCTTTAATAGCAGAGTGCAGATTAATTGCTTAAGAGGAAAAGATGGCTGTTACATGAGTGGAAAGGTACAGAGTCCTTGGTGCTCAAGACGGCCATCAAGGTGGAAGCTTTAACTGCAGAGCATGTCAAAGTGTTTATTTACAGAAAAGACAGAGCTTTTATTCATATAACATAATTTTTCCACTTACGTTAAAATTTAATTGGTTTTGTGGAATGAGAATAAAAGTGTTCATCCAGCAAACAGCAGTTCAAATTTTGGCTTCATCACTTACTAGCTATTTAACCACAGGCAGGTCTCTGAGCTTCAGTTTCCTCTTTGTAAAATGGCATTAATAGCTCAGCAAACTAGAATAAAGTCTTTGTCATTTTAGCATTTAGAAATCTTCAGGATGATTGTGGCTCACCATCTTGCTACCCTCAAGCAAAGCTTCCTAGCAGACACCCACCCCCATCCCACTCACAGTTCTCAAGGAGAGAGATCCAGTCAGGAAATAGATCTGCTGACAATAAACAAATGAAATACACACACTCTTTCCTTAGCCCTGAAATGGAAATGCAAAACTAAGAATCACCAGGCATACAAAGAGAACTGTGACATGGAAAAGAAAGATCAAAAGAAACAAAAGCTGATCCAGAAAGAAAAGAAAGATAATTAGGGAACAGAAGACAGCATTAAAAACACTCTAATCAGATGCAAATGTAGAGAACAAACATGGATACCAAGGAAGGAAGGGAGGGATGGATTGGCAGATAGGAACTGTCATACACACACTATGCTGTGCTGTGCGGTACGAAGTCGCTTCAGTCTGTCTCTTTGCAACCCTGTGGAATGTAGCCTGCCAGGCTCCTCTGTCCATGGGATTCTGCAGGCAAGAATACCAGAGTGGGTTGCTGTGCCCTCCTCCAGGGGATCTTCCTGACCCAGGGATCAAACCTGCGGCTCCTGCATTCACAGGCAGATTCTTCACCACTGAGCCACCAGGGAAGCCCCCATATATACACTGCTGTGTATAAAGCAGGTAACTAACGAGAAGTGACCATACAGCCCAGGGAACTCTGTTATGCTCTGTGGTGACCTAATGGGAAAGAAATCCAAAAGAGAGCGGACATATGTATTTGTAGAGATGATTCACTTTGCTGTACAGCAGAAACTAACATAATATTGTAAAGGAACCACATTCCAATTAAAAAAAAAAGACTAATTACAAGACAAGACAATTTTGGAGAAAATTGTCTACGCCAAGACAATTTTGGAGAAAATATAATATCCTTAAAATGAGAACAAAATGCTAAGAAAAGAAATGGTTAGAGAATAAAAGACAGTATTTGCAGATTAAAAAAATAAGACTGTTTAAAAAAACTTTTTAATTAAAGAAAAACTAGAAAATAAATCTAGATACTCTACCATTTGAGAGTATAGGGAGAAAAAGACAAGGAAATTTAAAAGTCTAGAAGATTTCACATACAGGGTTAGAAATGAAAAAAAAATTTTTTTACTAGTTGAAGAAAATTGTCAAAGTTTAAGGATAAAATTCTTCAGAATTATAAGAGTTTTCTGAATGCCCAGAACAACTAAAGAAAAGAGAGCCATACCTAAACACATCTCTAATGTATATCTAGACAGTACTCTGATTGAGTACTGAGGATATAAATAAAACTTTGTCTAAAGGGTTCCATGCCCAGACAGGCATCAGTCAAGCATGAAGGCAAAGCAATATTTTCAGACAAAAACATCTCAGAAAGTTTATCTCCTATATATTCTTTCCTTTAAAAGTATTTGGAGATATATCTAGAAAAACAAAGGGTAGAATAAGAAGGATATTGTGGGGTCTAGGGGTCTGTGGTTCCAATCAAGGGTCCTTATAGCAGTGGAAGAAATTTGCAATATGACAGCTGCATAGCAAGCTTAGAGGAGGGAGAAGGGTGGTGGGGAGATCGGGGGTGGAGGTCTCCAGGAGAAAAGGGGGACTGAAAAGAAAAGACAGACTTGGGGAAAATTAATCACAAGGGCAAATAAGGAAAGAAAAACAACAGCCACCAGGGATCAGTGGTAAGGTGAGGAATGTATAGTACAGCGAACACATAATAAAACCATAATTTACACATGAAGCAAACTAAAGTGTGGCCATATTGGGAGATATAAACAAAAACAGAAAATTCATGACCTTTGATTTTGGGAACATCATCTCTTCACTGGCCCATGAGTTAGGATGTTAAACTTATTAAATGACTTGATCAGTGGATGAAGAGCCGTGGAGACTTGGCTGCAACTGCAGGACAAAAGTGTACAGTCAATGTTTATCCCAAAAAGTGGAACATGGAAGGTGGAGAAAGTGTAGAGGCACCTTCATCTTCTAAAGTGAGGAATAGGAGAGATAATACTAACAAAAGTTGAAAGAAAGTGAAAGTGTTAGTTGCTCAATCATGTCTGACTTTTTGGAACCCCATGAACTGTAGCCTGCCAGGCTCCTCTGTCCGTGAAGTTCTCCAGGCAAGGATACTGGAATGGGTAGCTATTCCTTTCTCCAGGGGATCTTCCCTACCCAGGGATTGAACCTGGGTCTCTTACATTGCAGGCAGATTCTTTCCTATCTGAGTCACCAGGGGAGCCCATCAAAAGTTGATGGATTGAGAAATGCAGAATTAGTATAATACTGCAAAATACAAATATAAACACAGGAAAAACAAAGATAATAATATGTCAGACACTCCGAAAAATAATATATATACATATAACCCAATCACTTTGCTATACACCTGAAACACACAAAACATTGTAAATCAACTATACAATTAAAAAAGTAGTCCTCTGTGATGACCTAGGGTGTGGGATGGTGGTAGGGATTTCACATGACAACCAGTGACGATGAGCTCAGCTACTGGACCAAGAAGAAGCTCCAAAGCACTTCCCAAAGCCAAATTTGCACCAAAAAGAGATCATGGTCACTGTTTGGTGGTGTGCTGCGGGTCTGATCTACTACAGCTTCCTGAATCCTGGCAGAACCACTACATCTGAGAAGTATGCTTAGCAAATCAATGAGAAGCTCCAAAAAACTGTAATGCCTGCAGCCGGCACTGGTCAACAGAAAGGACCCAATTCTTCTGCATGACAGTGTCAGACCACATGTCCCACAACCAAGGCCTCAAAAGTTGAATGAATTGGGCTATGAAGTTTTGCCTCATCCGCCATATTCACCTGACCTCTCACCACCCAGCGAAGCCTTCTTCAAGCATCTCAACAACTTTATGGTAGGCAAACGCTTCCATGATGAGCAGGAGGCAGAAAATACTTTCCAAGAATTCATCTAATCCCAAAGCACGATTTTACACTATAGGAATCAGCAAAGTTATTTATCATTGGCAAAAATGTGTTATTTTAATGGTTTCTATTTTGATTCATAAAGATGTGTTTTAGCCTAGTTATAATGATCTAAAACTCACGGTCTGAAACCGCAATTACTTTTGCACCAACCTAATCACTGTAATGGTACACAGAATAGAGGTGGCCTTGTGTAGTGATGGTTTCCTTGGGGATGTGATCAGTAGGAGGAACCTGAGGAAGATCCAGCCAGGTGAGGGAAGAGAGCCCTGGGTTGGGGAACATATGTGGTTTCAGGGAGAGGAAAGACCTGGTGGCTGGGGTAGACTGGGGTGCTGTGAGGAAGCTCCTTGTGAGCCTAGGAAAGGGGAAGAGCCAAGTCTAACAGGGCTTTGTTGGCCGTATTTTAGGCTGCTAAGGATTTACTCAAGAGACACCATGCAAGTGCTGTGACTTGTCTGTTATCAATATCACACTTGAGGCTGGGAACTACTGACTCTGGGCATGCACCTAGGACAAGAGCTTCCAAGCAGGCTTCCTGACCTCTTGGGAAGGGACCCAGCTTGTGGGTTTGCTTTTCAGGATCTAATAAATGAGCTACCAAAGAAGCAAACATTCTCAGATAACTGAGTGTGTGGGTGTGCTGAGTCACTTCAGTCGTGTCTCACTATTTGTGACCCTATGGACTGTAGCCCACCAGGCTCCTCTGTCCATGGGATTCTTCAGGCAAGAGTACTGGAGTGGGTTCCCATTCCCTCCTCCAGGGGATTTTCCCAACCCAGGGATTGAACCTTCATCTCCTGAGGCTCCTGCACTGCAGGCAGATTCTTTACCGTTGAGCCAGCAGGGAAGCCCCTGAGAAGAATCCAGTTATTCTACACACTGTGTGCTAACTTGCAGACCCCTAATAAGAGGAGCTGAGGACGCTGAGGGAAATGGCTGGATGTCTCCATCACCAGGGTGCCAGTCCTCGTCAGGATGCTGGGAGCTTGTTTCAGCAGGAAGCAGAGGAAATGCTCAGGGCCACTGAGGCACTGATCAACAGCAAAGCGCTCCATTCAAGAAGCTGGAGGCACATTTACGGGGCTCTCTGGAGCCTGGGGCTGGGCCAGATGCCAGCAAGCGCTGCACAGATACCGGCCCTACCCCAGGAAGTGCCTGTTCTTGGAAGACAGAAATAGATGTGGGTGAACACAGATCCAGGTTCTCACAGAGCACAAATGCTGCCCAGGGATTAGGCTCGGCACTCCGGGAAGCTGAAGGAACTCCTCTAATACACTGGGGTCCTCGTTAGTGCATCGAAGCAGTAATTTAGTCAATGACAAGGGTTCACGGCGTTTTCTAAGGCACTTAACTTACTCCCAGGATGTTGGTGGCACATCAGGGGAATCCAGCTCACTAATCTTTAACACTTGTCATAATTATTTCTCCTTCCATAATACTATTTTCCCCCTGAGAAATGCAAAACTATTATATAAGAAATGTAGAAATATAAGTCTGTGAGTTTTTTTTAAAATAAAATGTAGTCAGAGACCCCGGGGAATTTTTGTAACAAAAGCCTCTCAAATCAATTATATTTTCTCATTTCAGGTTCTGATAATTGAATATTTTATTTTTATATTTATTTAATTCCCTTCCAAATGAAAAGGTGGTGTTCTGTTGACACACTGAGAAGGGAGGGTATTATTAATTAAGGTTGTTTAAAGTCGAAGATGAAAACAGTGCTGGTGCATATAAATGTGCTTCAATGAGCTGTCAGCATGCTCTGGGAGGCTGTAAGGACCTGGGTGGTGATCCTGGTTGGAGGGACAGTACTGCTGTGTTCCCATCCTTGGTAGGAGGTTCACAGTTCATCAAGTTAGAGAAAAAATACCTGATGCCCCCAGCCAGGTGTAGTGATGGGTAAGGAACACCAGGTTCACCAAGGCAGAGGACGCTTGTCCAGGACCACACAGCTGGTTGGTGGCCGAGCCAGAACCAGATGTGGGTCTTTCATTCCTGGTGGCACTTCTTTCTGTTTTCTTATTTTTATCTATTTGGCTGTTCCAGGTCTCAGTTGCAGCATGTGGGATGATCTTAGTTGCTGCATGCAGGATCTTTAGTTGAGGCATGTGGGATCTAGTTCCCTGACCAAAGATTGAACCCAAGCCCCCTGCGTTGGGAGCGTGGAGTCTTAACGGCTGGACCACCAGGGAAGTCCCCCACAGTGGGCACTTCTAACTGACACCCTGACCCAGAATCTTCTTGGCCTGACCTCTGAACGTCAGTTGTTGCTCTCCATCCCCGCTACAAGGAGGGTGGTCCCTGCTCCCAGCTTGATGCTGGTGAGTTACCCAGAGGCATGGAGAACTCCAGGATTGGGTGCAGCTGAGGGTGGGGCCAACATCAACCAGCAAATGATCATGGAGCAGGGAGATATTTGACCCTCTCTTGCTAGCTCCCTTTCTCAGCCAGGGACTCCTTCATAATAGGTGTGAACAATACCCCTCCTAGTTTCTCTCACTCATTCTCTCTCTCTCTCTCTCCCCCGCCCCCCCCCCTTCCTTTGCCCATTCTCATGGGAACAACTATCCAGAGGCTTCTGGTGTTTTAGTGTTTGGTTAAGGACAATTAGAGCGACCCATTCATGAAAGGTTAATTTCAGAGTTCAAGCAGTTAGTTTTCCAGAGCCTGCCTCTTCCAACTGGTGCCACTGGAGATGAGTAAACAATACTTATTGTTATTGGGCCCAAAGGATGCTTTGAGTACAGAGAACTCTGATCTGTCTGCCTAAGTCAATCCCATATTCTTTTGTTTACTTCCTGTGACACCAGAAGGCAAAATGGGAAACAAGGGCTAAATTTACAAAGAGACCAATTTTGCTTTGAAAAGAAAGATTTTCAAGTCATTGAAACTCTTTGGAAAGAAAGAAATGGCGGTATTCAGGGGCTGTGGGCTTTCTGTTGTCAGAGATAGTTAAAGAGAGTGGACAGTTCCTTATCAAAATATGCTGGAAGAGGAGAGTATGGTTAGAATCTGTGACCTCTGAGGTCTCAAGGCTCACATATCTAATTTGTTTATCCTTCCTATGGACACATTTCTGGAGTTTGGTCAAAGGTCAGGGGTCAATAGTCAGGCACCTCCAGTCCATCTGTCGCCTTGGCTAACCCAGGCTGCTCATCCCCTCGGTCCAGCCAGGAATATGCTGGCTGCATCACTGAAGAGGACAGCGGGGAAGACCACGCGCCAATGGGTCAGAGCTCCCTGATTTCAGCTACACCACCACCATGGACACACTTAGCAGCATCGACCACTTGACCAAACCAAAGGATTCATTTTGATGAGATTCTAAAACAAGAATCCCTAATGATTTCCCCTCCTTAGAGTCACAGGAAGATGTGGCAGGGATGTCATCACATCATTTGAATGTGTACCCACTTGCCAATTACTCTGGGTTGATGCTTCCTGATGTGAACAATCAACTGAACATAAAATCCAAATCATACATTTGACACTTTATCCAAGACCAAAAGAGATTGGCTATTTCAGCAAAAACATCAGCCTCAGCTTCATAGTTTTCCTGGCAAATGTGCTATTACTAAGTGGATGCATACATGTGTGGGTATATATATATATATATATATATATATACATGTAACAGTTGACATTATGAACAAGTAATGGTCAGGCCATTCCAATGGGCAATTTACTCTCCAGGAAAGCAACAGGGCTGGCTAGATGCATGCTCTTTTCCAGGCTACTCAGAGCCATTTAGAAAATTACTATTATTATTCACAAAATGCTCCACCAATGTGAGGAATTAACCCTCTTCCCCAACATGTCTCAATTACTTGTTCTTCAAGTAATAAGCATGTTAAAGCTGAGATGAGTTCAGTGTCTGTATAGTATAAAAAATGTTACTTTTTACTGAGTGCTTATTATGTTTCGGGCACTCTGAGTGTGTGAATAGGGACTAAAATCCAGCCTCATTAAGTACTCACAGCAACCCAGATGTGTTATGATCCCTTAAATGAAGAGTAAACTGAGGCTCAGAAATGAAAGTTACTTGCCGGTCAGAACAGCCATCAAAAAGTCTACAAACAATAAATGCTGGAGCGAGTGGGGAGAAACAGAAACCCTCCTGCATTGTTGGTGGGAGTGTGAATTGGTGCAACCGCTATGGAGGACAGTATGGAGGTTCCTGAAAAAACTAAAAATAGAACTACCACATGATCCAGCAGTCCCACTCCTAGGCATTTACCCAGACAAAACTATAATTTTTTTGCAGATACCTGCACCTCTACGCTCAGAGCAGCACTAATCACAATAGCCAAGACTTGGAGGCAACCTAAATGTCCATCAACAGAGGAATGGATAAAGATGTGGTGCGTGTATACAATGGACTATTACTGAGCCTTTAAAAGAGGGAAAGAATGCCATTTGCAGCATCTTAGATGAATCTAGAGGTTATCATGCTAAGTGAAATAAGTGAGACAAAGACAAATATCACATGATATCACTTGGGGGGAATCTAATTTTTAAAAATGATACAAATGAGCTTATTTACAAAACAGAAAGAAGCTTACAGATACCGAAAACAAACTTATGGTTATCAAAGGGGAAACGTGGGTGGGAGGAATAAATCAGGAGCTTGGTATGAATATATATACACTACTATACACAAGATAGATAACCAACAAGGACCTACTGTATAGCACAATACTCTGACAACCTGTATTAGAAAAGAATCTTAAAAAGAATGAATGTATGTATTATTGAATCACTTTGCTGTACACCTAAGACTATACACTCATAAAATTATTTTTTAAAAAAGGAACACAATTTGCCCAACAGTCAAACAGCAAAGTACTTGATGAGTGATCGTTACCATCTCTTTTCCTGGGAGGCAGAGCTGGGAGGGGTCTCCTGTTCATCAAAGCCTTTATACCCGGCTCCTCTGTGGTGCTCTTATGATCTGTACCGTCCATGAGAAGGAAGTGGGTCATGGCCATGAGTCACTGGCAGGAATCCCTGTCCTAAGGGCGCCATACTGTGTCTGTTACATTTAAAAGCACACAGCACCCAAATCAAACGATTAACATATAGTCTCCCAACTTGACTAGGTGCACAAAAAGGATTCTAGAAGTTCACCAATACATTCAGCGTTCATGGAACCTATGGTTAGATTCTCAGTTGCATATGTCACCATTTCTAAAACTGATGTGCCCAAGGCTGCTGTGCGGGCAAGGCTCCATGCCAGCTCTCCATTCCCTGGCACCAGAGATTTATGCCACACCAAACACTCCCCTCACCCAGGCCTGGCTGGTTTTCATGTGTTAGAGACACCTGTTCTAAGGGTGCAGCCCCATGGACACAGGGTTTGGTGAGACACTGGGTACATTGTGAGAACTGAAGGAAAGGCGTCTGTTCCTTCAGGCAGATGGGGTTGGCAGGATTTTAGTCCCTCCTCACACACTCGGCAGTGTGCCCTGTTCAGGTGGCTGCCTACCTACACAGATCCTCCTGCAGTGCATGGTGTGGTCACTGCCCCAGAAATACAAGTCCTGCACACCACAAGTTCCAAATAGTGGTTTCCAGGAACTCCAGGTTTTTCTGGCTTGTAAACAAAATCATTGATGCAGTTTAGGGCGGTGAGATTGTTGGGCTATCCTGTAGCATCCTTGAGCAGGTGCTGCCTCAAGGAACAACCCAGCTTAGGCACCATCAGGACCACGGAAGTGTCCATGAAGGGGATAGAAGGGTGTTTGTCAGTCCAAAACACTAAGTGCTCACTTTTTATTGCTAAACAAAGATTGTCGAGCATATCCTAAAGTACAAAAGCAAAATTTCAGGCCAGACAAAGCAGGAGACGTGGGTTTGATCCCTCCATCAGGAAGATGCCCTGGAGGAGGGTATGTCAACCCACTCCAGTATTCTTGCCTGGAGAATCCCATGGACAGAGGAGCCAGGTGGGCTACAGTCCATGGGGTCACAGAGTCAGACACAACTGAAGTGATTGAGTACACACGCATACAGTAGACTTATAAAATTAATGGCCAGAAATTCCACACCAACGTTTTCAATCCAGAGATTCTCAGACCCCAGATGGTAAAACATGCTGCTTAAAAATCAAAAAGATGGACTCAAGAACCCTGTTCCTTTAGGAAGAGGGAGGCCTACTACTTCTGAGACATTCCAGCCCCATGATCACCAAACGGAGGAACCGTTCGTTCTCTTGGGGTGTCAGTGGGTGTTTCCTCTGCCCTTAAACTACTCAGATGAGTATGATTTTCAGCTTAGTGTTATTGATGTGATGTAAGAGCAGTTTTCCCGGGCGAGGCTGTCTCTTTAAATAGATTTCTCAAGAATAAAAGATCTCCTGCAGCACCTTCTCTTTCTTATGTTTGTGAGTCAGTGAGGGAAGAAGGCAGAGTGCAGTCTGCGCAGTGGTGCACCCCAGGGAAATAGTGAAGGAATGAATGGATGAACAGAGGAATGGATGGATGGATGGATGGATGGGTAAAGTGATGAATAAACATTTAAAAGCCCCACTGTATGTCATGTGTGGAAACAGATAATAATATTGAAAGTTAATTGTTATCTCAGGGTGTATGCCCCGTAGTAAGATTGCTGGGTCATAAGGTAGTTCTATTTTTAGGTTTTTAAGGAACCTCCCTACTGTTATCCATTGTGGCTATACCAATATATATTCCCACCAACACTGCAAGAGGGAAAACCATAATTCAAAAAGACATATGCACACCAATGTTCATCACAGCACTCTTTACAATAGCCAGGACATGGAAGCAACCTAAATGTCTATCAACAGATGAGTGAATAAAGAAGATATGGTACCTATATACAATGGAATATTACTCAGCTATAAAAAGAAACAAACTTAGATTATCTGTAATGATGTAGCTGGACCTAGAGCTGTCACAGAGAGTGAAGGAAGTCAGAAAGAGAAAAACAAATGTTGTATATTAATGTATATATATGTGGAATCTGGGAAAATGGTATAGATGAATCTGTTTGCAGGGCAGGAACAGAGACACAGACATAGAGTATGGACAAGTGGACACAGGGGAAAAGGGAGGTTGGCAGAGGAGCACTGACATATACACATGAGCATAGGCAGCTAGCGGGAAGCTGCTGGCTGTCACAGGGAGCTCAGCTCAGGGCTCTGTGATGACCTAGAGGCGTGGGATGGGGGATGGGAGGGAGGCTCTCCAGGGAAGGGACACAGGTGTGTTATACATGTGCTTCATGTTGTTATACAGCTGAAACTAACGCAACATTGTGAAGCAATTATACTCCAATTTAAAAAATTAAAAGAAAACATTAGAAAGCCCCATCTAAAAGTTACACATGGCATTAGGAGATAGTAATATTAAAAGCTAATGCTACTGAGCACCATCATATGCCTAACAGTTTTCTAAGAAAGGTATGTGTATTTGCTCACTGAATCCACCTGGTTTCCCCTTTTATAGAACTGAGTAACTTGCCTGCCAACCACACAGCTGGTGAGATTTTTCTTCTGAAAAGCTTACTAGGCTTTTGTATTTTTTTTGTTTTCTGAATTTATTTGACAGAGTTCTTTATATACTTGAAACAGTATTTGCTCATTTTATATTGAAGTATTTATCCAAGTTTGCTGCTCATCTTTTCATTGTGTGTTTTTGACAGAGTCAAATCTATATTTTCATTTATACTTCATTTGTTCAGTATCAGGCTTACAAAAACTTTTCTCACCACAAGTTTACTTCATCTTCACCTGAATTTTTTCTCTAGTAATTTTCAAGCTTTATTACAAGAGATTAAAATCTTTCTAGAACATATTTTGGTTTAATGTGCCAGGTACGCCTACCTAGACAGCATATTAAAAAGCAGGGACATTGTCAACAAAGGTCCGTCTAGTCAAGGCTACAGTTTTTCTAGTGGTCATGTATGGATGTGAGAGTTGGATTATAAAGAAAGCTGAGCACAGAAGAATTGATGCTTTGAACTGTGTTGGAGAACACTCTTGAGAGTCCCTTGGACAGCAAGGAGATCTAACCAGTCAATCCTAAAGGAGATCAGTCCTGAATATTCATTGGACTGATGCCAAAGTTGAAAATCCAATACTTTGGCCACCTGATGGGAAGAACTGACTCATTAGAAAAGAGCCTGATGCTGGGAAAGATTGAGGGCAGGAGAAGAAGGGGACGACAGAGGATGAGACGGTTGGATGGCATCACTGATTCAATGGACACAAGTTTGAGTGAGCTCCGGGAGTTGGTGATGGACAGGGAGGTCTGATGTGCTGCATTCCATGGGGTCGCAGAGTCAGACATGACTGAGCGACTGAACTGAACTGATGCATCTAATTTTATTCTCCTCCCCACTGCTCCAACAGTTAAAACAGTGTCCCAGTATCATTTAATGAAAAGTTACTTGTCAAATTATTCATTTACTCAATGAATATTTATCCAGAACCTACCATGAACAGACATTTTTCTAGGTCCTGGTGATAGACTACATTCTAATGGGAAGAGGCAGATAACGACAGCTAAACATACAACACATTAGATGGGGTTAAACACGACAGACCAAGAGGGGCTGGAATGGCTTTCTTGGTCAAGGGTGATCAAGGAAGGTCTCTCTGAAATGGAGACACCTGGGTGGAGACCTGAAGGAGGTAAGAGATAACCCAGGCACCCAGGCAGAGGGGACTGCAAACACTGGACCAGGAGGTGGGATTACATTTGGTGTATTCAAATCGTGGCAAAGGGCCACTCAAACTGAAGCCGTGCCACTAGTTAGTGAAAAGGAGGCTAGAAGTCAGAGGGGTGGCAGGAGTCCGGCTGTGTAGGACCTGACAGGTCATGGTAAACATGACCTTTTAATTATGGTGAGGGCTGAGCTGAGCGGATTGCATTGCCAAATATGACCTCAGCAACATCCTCCACACTCTTCTGCATGGCCACATTGCCCTGCCCCTGTCAGGAAAGGCTGTCTCCCAACCTCTCTGAATCTCGGCTGGCTTGCTGACTGCTTTGGCCAACAAAATATGGCAGAAGGATGTTGTCCCAGTTCCTGTCCTGTGTGGCAGCTTCTTCTTCCTGCCTCTTAGAGACCATCACAAAGGGAAAAGTGCACAAACCTCAGCACTGGCAGTCTGTTCAAACCACATGGAGAGCCGTGGAAGGGGAAAGGTCCCTCGGTGCCAGGATGGGAGTGAAGAAGCCACTGTGGAGGGGGCCCTCCAGCCCAGCCCACAGTGAGCTGCCCCCATTCATGAACCACAGGATCTTGAGCAAAACGGAAAGGTTGTTTTAAGCCACCATGTTTTTTGGGGGGAGTACTTGGTTATCTAGCCTGAAACAGTGAGATAAGGATGCCGTGGGAGGGTTTTGAGCAATCATCTGATTTGACTTCAGTTTTAAAGAATCTCTCTGCCTCTCTGCTGAGAACAGAATAAAGAAGGGAGCATGTTTGTGGAACAGGTGAGAGACCCAAGAGGTTGAGTGCTAAGGAGGGATTCAGTCTGGATATATTGCAAAGGACACGTGGATGGGATCTTCTGATGGATTAGATGTGGGTTGTGAAAGAAAGAAGTGAAGGATGGCTTCAGAGGGCTGGCCCGACCCTGGGAGAATGAAGGGGGCTTCTGCTGATGTGCCAGGGAGCTACAGGAGGACAGTGCTGGGGCTAGGGAAACCAGGACCTCTGTTCTAGACAAGCGGTGACTGTGAGGCTGAACACACATTCAAGTGGAGATGCTGAGTGGCGACGGAGAGAGAGGGGTCCAGTCAGAAAAGAGGTCAGGGCTGGGAGAAGTCATTTCCGATGTCGCTTTTGGATGTCGTTGGTGTTTCAGTGGTACTGCTGGACCAGATCACATGGGGAGTGAACGCAGACGCAGCAGAGATGCTGGAGGTCTGAGCCCTGAGCACTCCAGCATCTTACACACATGGGCAAGTTGGAGAAGGACTCTAACAGGAGAACATTGAGATAGGATAAGGAGGAAGAGAAGGATGTTCTGGAGGTAGAAAAAGGTATTTCAAGAAGAAATGAGGGACTTCCCTGGAGGTCTGTGGCTCAGATGGTAAAGAATCTGCCTGCAATGCAGGAGACCTGAGTTCGATCCCTGGGTGGGGAAGATCCCCTGGGGAAAGGAACGGCTACCCACTCCAGTATTCTTGCCTGGAAAAGTCCACGGAGGAGCAGCCTGGCTGGCTACAGTCTATGGGGTAGCTCAGACATGACTGAGCAACTAACACTATATCTGATGGCCCAGTGGTTAAAAATCCACCTTGCAATTCAGAGGACGTGGGTTCAATCCCTGGCTGGGGAACTAAGATCCCGCATCCCATGGAGCAACTACGCCCGCATGCTGCAACTACATGCGGGCTCTAAAACCCACCATACCAAAAAAAAAAAGGGAAGAAATTACGGTGTCAAAGCTGCCGAAGATCAAGCCAAATGAAGCCTGACCATTGATTCTCAATATGACTGTCCTCACTCTTGCTATTACTGATTCCTAAAGGTGCTTTTATCATTTGCATGTGTGTGAGAGTCTGTGTGCGTACTTTCTCTTCTCTCCCACTGATCTGTTTATCCGTCTAGAACTATGTGACCACTGAAACTTTCATAGCTGACAAGACAAGCACTGTGCCTGCCCCTGCCTTTTCTTCAAAAATATCATTGCTATTCTTTAGAATTTTAGATTGGAATTTTACCAAGTTCCTCCCCCCACCAATGTACTGGAAATTTTTTTTAACGTACTTTTTGCATACAAATGAGGTTGGTGAAAGTTCATATTGCTTATCTAGTCTCCATATGCTATGTGTTTCCAATTACATATTTTATGTTCCCTACATAGATTTTTTTGGGGGGGTGGGTAAAGGTCTCATGTGTTTTAAGTTTTTTTCAAGATATTTATACTGCAGTGCTTTTGTGAATTAAATCCCTTCTTACTGGCTATTTTTTGCCTTAAGAAACCTATCCGTTTTTGTATAAAGAATTCTCTTATCATTTCTAATGATTTTACAGGTGATGCAGACAGATTTCAACCCTTTTGCTATTGTCATAGGCAAGACAGCTTTGGATCACAGAGCCAGTGGATAAGACTGCCTGACTTTCTGTTGATAAAATCACTCCCAGTTTGGAGAATGGGATGTTATGTGTCAGGATTTCAAAGTGTTTCCCAAAGAACTCCATGATCCCCAGGTGCTCTGAGAATGACTGTAGTCATACATCTCAAATTGTCCCAGAGAGCCCCAATTTCCAATATTTCTTTCCTTTTGTTAATCCATGAGTCAGACCATATGTCCTTTGATCTTTGCTTCAAAAAATATTGCCACAGTATTTAGAAACAGGGACAGCCCAGACAAAGTTAGAACATATGGGATGTCTTTCCTCTGAACCCCTAACTTTTCCTCTTAGAATTCTTCCTGGTGCTGTGTGTAGGGTGTGTGCATGCAGATGCACACACGCGCACACACACACATCACACACACAGTGATGTCCTGGAAGAAAAGGATTCCATTTAAATACTACTTCATGTGCTGCTTCTGTGCAGCCTGGACTCAGGGTAGCCCTAAAGCCAGCCAGGGAAGGTTTCAGAGCTGGGGAGCCTGGGTGTGAGCCCTGCATCTACCTGTGCACATTCGGTGGACAGATCGCTTAACCTCTTGGAATTTCTTCCCTCCGTACGTAAAAGGCATGTGTAATATTTAACATTGTGGGGCTGTTGTAGGGACTCAGGAAATGACTCTAGAGTGCTCAACCCAGGGAGGAGCTAGGGAGAGACACCTAGTCCTTTGATTTACAAGGCGGTTCCATGGTATTGCTCAAATCCCTAAGGAAATTTCCTGGTCTCCTACTCTATTTCCCAATATAGAAACAAAGTGACCAGAATAAACAAGGATGCAGGAGGCAGTGGGGCTCAGTTTCCTGATTCTCCCTGGTGTGCACTTGTCTGTACAAGCAAACCACCAAAGGCTCATCTCTCCCAGTGACAACCAGCCGCTTCCACTCAGAGGCTGTTGTGCAAGAATCACTTGCCACTTTTCAGTGTCACCATTCAACCACCCACCCCTTCCTATTGTGTGTGCAGTCTTCCTCTGGGAGGCCTCCCTGTGCGTAGCTTGAGGTCAGATGGATGGATCTGACCTTTCCCTGGGGACAGACATGTGACTGACACACAGCTCATCACCCTCCCCTCCTGGGATCCTGTATTTTATATACGTGGTGTGCCAACACAGGAACAGTTGAGGTCTTATCTGTTACAGTGATGGCTACATTACGTGGCCCAGCCCAAGGCCACATTTCCTCTGCCATGGTTCTTACTGGTATCTTACTGGTTCTGGCTGCCTGGCCTTCAGATCTCCTTACTTGCTGTTCTTTAAGCCTGGTCAGCCTCCAAAATTGTTTCAAAAGATGGCCTTCTTGGAATGAAGAAAGAAGCTGTGGTACATATATACAATGGAATATTACTCAGCCATAAAAAGGAAAGAATCTGAGTAGTTGAACTGAGGTAGACAAACCTAGAACCTGTTATACAGAGTAACTTAGAAAGAGAAAAACAAATATCATCTATTAACACGCACATATGGAATCTAGAAAAATGGTACTGATGAGTCTCTTTGCCAGGCAGGAATAGACTCATAGAGGAAGGACTTGTGGACACAGAGGGGGAAGGAGAGGGCGGGATGAATTGAGAGAATAGCATTGACATACATACATTACCATGAGTAAAACAGATACCTATGGGAAGTTGCTGTATAACAGAGGGAGCTTAGCCTCGTGCTTTGTGATGACCAAGAGGAGTAAGATGTGGGGAGGGGGGAGGGAGGCTCAAGAGAGAGGGAATAAATGTATACAGATGGCTGATTCATACTGTTGTACAGCAGAAACCAATGCAACATTGTAAAGCGATTATCCTCCAATTAAAAAATACAAACAAAAACAAAAAAAGATGGTCTCTTTGTTCGGCACAGCTCAGTGTGGTTTCTCTCCCTTGCAACAAGAGCACGATCTGATGCAGCCAGAGTCCCCAAGAAAAAGAAGAAAAGGAGGCTCAATTCACTCCAAGCGTTCTCTCGCACTGTGGCCGACATCCAGGACTTGGGAGAAAGGTGAAATCTAAAAACACATCACTAAACAGGACAGGACCACTGAGCTGAAGTTAGGCATCACCATGTTGGAGAGGATCCGGGAGGAGAAGGCGTTTTTATCATCAAAAAGGGCAGGAGGATGGAGGTGCAGAAGAGGGGTAGCAAACAGCAAACTGACATAACTACCATCACAAGCTCCTGTATGCTTTTAGGAGAACTTGAAACAATTTCTTTGGGGGAGATGGGGGGAAGAAAATGCTCGATTGGCTCTTTCTCTCTTACTACCCATCATCTCAGCATTGCTCCTCGGCCCTGAGAGAGCCGCCACAGAGTGTTTTACTAGTTATCCGATTGTCATCCTACTTAACGCACTTCATGGTCTGCCGGCGGATGGTAGTTTTAGCAGAATCTAATTGGTAACATATTGTCGATTGAATTAAGTGCCATATGATAGAGATTTAAATCCTGGTAATTTTTCCAGATAGAAAAAACATAATCTGTCAACGGGCTACAGCAGAGGAACAGCAATAAATCAAATTGTCATGTTTATTAGTTATTGCAGGAGTCTGGTTGTCTTGTATTCATTATAATCCCCCATTTTTAGCACCGATAAAAACTATAAAGAGAAATATTTGTGCAAGGTGCTTTTTAATAGGTTTGTGTTTGCCCACAAATACCTGATTGTATTTTAATCATGAGAAAAATGAGGCTATTTCACTTTAAAAGGAATTCTGACTGTTTGCTAGATGAAGGATAATGTGTTTCATCTTTTATGAAGCTATGTTTTAAAACATTGGGATTCAACTCACTAACAGTCAAGAAAAGGAAATAAAACCAATGGAGTAATGCCATTTGCTTATCAGGTTTGCAAAAATTAAAAGAACTGACTAAAATGATGGCACTAAAGGATTTGTAAAACAATCACTGCAGTTTAATTTGGAATATTTAAAAATGGAAATAAATTAATTTTCCATATATGAGTCTAGTTAAATGAATTATGGAATGTCAGTACCAGAGAGTGCAAAGTAGCCATTTGAAAGAATAAGTTAAATCATACTTAATGACGTATTATGATGAATCAACGTCACGTATATTTTCCTTTTCTTTTGACTTTACTGAGTGTTGCTTTCAGTATTTTTCCTTACATGGATCATATAATAGATATAGAGTTACCAGATGACCCCTGGGAATACATCAGGAAAAGATGAAAACTCTGATTTGAAAAGATACATGCACCCCAATATTCATAGCAGCACTATGTATAACAGACAATACAAGGAAACAATGTAAATACCCATCGACACATGAATGGATGAAGAAGCTGTGGTACATATATACAATGGACTACTACTCAGCCATAAGAAGGACAAAATAATGTCATTCGCAACAACATGGATGGATCTAGAAGTAATTATGCTAAATGAAGTAAGTCAGACCAAGAAAGACAAATATCATGACATCACTTAGATGTGCAATCTACAAAAATGATACAAATAAACTTATTTCAAAAGCAGAATTAGACTCACAGACAGAAAACAAATTATCATCGCCAAACGGGAAAGCAGGGAAGGGTCAATTAGGAGTTTGGGATTAACAGATACACACTACTATATATAAAATAGATAAGGACATACTGTATAGCATATTCAAAATCTATTAATTAATAATAGAAAAGAATCTGAAAAAGTGTATGTGCATACATATGTGTATATATATATATGGAAAGAGAGAGATACATATATAACTGAATCTCTCTGCTGTATACCTGAAACACTGTAGGTCAATTGCACTTTACATAGCATTTACATACGTAGCATTTTATAATTTAATAGCATTTTACATATGTAGCTTGGCTGAAATCTCATAAAACCCTATAAACTAGCCCCTTTACAAATAAAGATACCAACGTGTGGAAGAAAAATGACTTGCTGAAGGAGTCCCATGGCTGTCCATGTCAAGAGGCTGGGCACAAGCCTAGGGGTTCTTCCCCTGAACCACAGAGCAGAACAGAGGGCCTGGAAATTAGAGATCAGCATCCCACTCCCGCCACAGCTTTAACTCTCAGCATGACTTTGGATCTGGTTCGTAATTTCCGGGGACTCAGCTTCCTCACCCATCACATTCCATTACCGCTCAGCTCACACTGTAGAGGTGAACGCAGCTAGGAGCAGAGTCTGCGTGCTGAGACCAGCTCTCAGCTTTCTTCTTCAATAGGGATCTGAGCAACAATATGAGCGAAGGTGTGTAACACGGGAGTCCAGGCTTTCCACACGAGAGGCACTAAACCCGGCCATTTGCCATCACTTGGATGTCACAGTCACACCTGTCTGCCTTCGGCTGCTGTGCACAGGGGCACACAGCACGTGTAGGTGCTCAAGAGCCCCGTGGAGTCAAATCCACTGAATTCAAGCCCTTGTTCCTCTCACCAGGGGGATTGTGGAGGGCTGCCCCTGCTCCTTCCCCAGCTCCTGATCACGACACCCTGCAGGTAAAGGACGGCATGTTGGTGTCACTGCTCTGACTTCTTATGTGTCTCCCCAAACACCCAACCACAGAGCCCCCTTTCGCACTGCTGATCCTTCCCTCCTACCATTTCCCTTCACATCTGAAAGCTTAATTGCACAAACGTGGTGACAACAATAACAATAATGCTGGCCACTAACACTTATGAGGCCCTTTCAATGCATCCCTCTTCTGAGCACTTCATATGTGCTTTACATCTAACCCTTACTTAGATGTAAACTGTTATTGTAGAGACTGCTACTGAGCCCAATTTACAGATGCTGGAATCCGAGATGTAGGTGTAATGGCTTGCCCAAAGCCAAAGGAAGTGCTAAAGTTGGGATTTGAATCCAGAAGTCTAGCCAATGAGCAATGAATATATTTTCCATTTCCAAATGCAAAATAAATAAAAATATGCATGACGTAACTGAACACAAAGTTTGGGTAATGCCCACAGCAAGGGAACAGCGGTACAGAAACAAAACCAAAACCTTAGATTTCTGAGTCTTTGTGCTACTATTACCCTAAAAACCTCACTATCATGAGATGGGGAAACCTTGAAAGCCCTACGTAAGGGAGGGCACTCTTCTTCAATTTTGCACCCACAGCCCAATACTTTGGGCAGAGAACATAATTTTCCTAACTGAGGGTTCAGTGTGTATACTCAAGACTCAAAGAATGAGCATACTACTATCTCTTTGTTGATGTGGGTGTGAGTTAACATCTAGCCTTTAGCTAATTCTTGCTGCATTATCAGGCCCCAGACTACTTGAGCAGTTCCCATCCCCTGGGATTTTCACCGCTTTGAATAAAATGGATTACAAAATACATATCCAAACACGATTTCATTTTATATTTGTAAGACCTTGAGAGCAAGGAGTTCACCTCTTAGGGAAGAAAATCCTTTATCACACCATAAACTCCCTAGTTTCAAAAACATGGTCACTATTGCTATTTTGTATCATACATGAGTCTTTATGTGTCACATGTGTGTATGCCTGTCTACAAACAAAACGCTGCATGTACATGTGCGTGAGGGTGTACTCACACACAAACACATATACGATTCTATTATCGCTCAGCTCACACTGCAGAGGTGACATGGGGAGCTAGAAGCAGAGTCTGGATACAGACTCCATTCTGCACACTTAGACCAGCTCTTAGCTGTGACAATGGGCTGTGCAAAAAATACACATAGTATATGGCTTGAGCCATTTCTTCAGGACTGGTGGCGGCCTCAGGGTGAGCCCTGCAGGCTTGCTCCCTCCCGGGCCCAGGTCTCTGAGGCCACTCACGGGCTCTTTTTCTGAGGTGTAGCCCATGGCCTACGTGGGGTTCAGACACACTCTCCCTGACACCCGCAGGCCCAGCCAGCATCACAAAGGTGGGTGCACACGCTCACACCCAGGTTGTGCCTTCTCTACAAGCTCCCCCCATGTGAACTCTGTCACCCTTCTGGGCTACATTCCACATCTGCTTCCCAGTCGCTGCGGCCACTCACCGAGGCTGGGTTCTCGGGGCAGATTAAGAGTCCCCACTTTGGGGCCTGAAGGCTGCAATGGGAGGGTCACTTCTTTTCCACCCAAGGTGGCCCAGAGAGTCAGACCTCTTTGGCTTGATCTTACCTCTCAACACACACACTCTTTGTCCTCTTCTCCCAAATTAAGTTGTTCAACGTCTTCCTTCTGAGGCAGAGGGTGCAGCTCCCGTCTCCCTGGCAAGCTTTCTGAATGGCACTTTCCGTATAAACAGGAAGAGTGCCTGTGGTCACCAGTGAAGTGTGCAGGTGTTGATAGAGGATGTGAAAGTGTGGAGGCGAGTGACTAAACCAGCCAATGGCATTTCCCCACCAGGCATGCAGCCAGCCTCCTCTCACCCACAGCAGAGCAAGGTCGACCAGAAGGCTGGAACCAGTAGCCTGGGCCCCTTTCTGGGGGGCCACTTGACACAGAACAAAAGAACATGGTCAGGAACACCGAGGGAGAAGTTCTCAGTTGCTCTCCTCCTCTCTCTAACTCTAAATAAACCCATTAAAAGAATCCCAGGAACAGCTTTGAATCCCTTAAATATAATATATTCTTGTCATCAGGTATGCTGATTAGGTGGGCTACTTAACTGAAACTCTGCTGATTTCCCTAAACCTCCTGGGCATCCAAGCTGCTGCTGCTGCTAAGTTGCTTCAGTTGTGTCCAAGAGATCACACCAAAAGCTGTATCCTGCCTCTGGACTGTAATAAGCCTTCTAGAACTTTCTAGGGCCCAGATGCACTGGCAGAGGAGAAAGAACACTAGATGAGGAAGCAATCAGAGAACCTGAGGCTGTGTACTTGACTGGTTTGTACCTCCTTATCTCCACCAGTAGGGTTCCCTGCTCCATGCCCTTGCCTCTCTCTCTGGCCCCGCCCTCCTCTCTAAAATTACTTTCACTAATGTCACCAGGAAGCTTAGACAATGAACACTTTTTCAGTTCCTGTCCCTATTTGTTCCCCAGTAGTGTTGATACTTGTGACCACTTATTTACTTCTGGAACTTTCCCTTTGCCCCATGACTCCCAACTCCTGGTTGTGGTTGGTAATTTCTGTCACTGTCAGGCTTCCATTCCTCTGCCATCACCTTAAATTCTGTCCTTTGCCAGTGTTCCATCCTTAATGCCGTGGTTCGCATTCTCCTGAGAGGCCTCTTCTGCAATCTAGATACTGCTTTCCAAAGCCCATGTCCACCTATTCCCATCTCTCCTGCTCCCCCAGGGCATCTCCCAGGCATTAGATTTGACCGTTTGAATGAAATCTTGGTCTGTAACCCACATCTGTGTCACTTTCTGTG
Organism: Antilocapra americana; assembly: GCA_007570785.1. NCBI lineage: Eukaryota > Metazoa > Chordata > Mammalia > Artiodactyla > Antilocapridae > Antilocapra > Antilocapra americana. Next base: position 5,427,818 of record ML662448.1, read on the forward strand.
TGGCTTGGGAAACGCTTCCTGTCATCTTTCCAACTTGCTCCCTGATTCCTACTCCTGAGTTTGTCTCCATCTGTCTTTTTGCTCTGACCTTGGCTAATATGGTTTTTGCAGGCTAGACTCTCAGTTTCCTTATCAAACAGAGCCATCCATCCATATCCTCAGGACGGATAAACTTCTGGACACACCAAGACACCGCCCTACTCACCCCCATGCCGATCCCAGTATTGGCCACACCACTTCAGTTCAGTCGCTCAGTCATGTCTGACTCTTTGCTACCCCATGGAATGCAGCATGCCAGGCTTCCCTGTCCATCACCAACTTCTGGAGCTTGCTCAAACTCATGTCCATTGAGTCAGTGATGCCATCCAACCATCTCATCCTCTATCATCTCTTCTCCTCCTGCCTTCAATCTTTTCCAGCATCAGGGTCTTTTCAAATGAGTCAGTTCTTCCCATCAGATGGCCAAAGTATTGGAGCTTCAGCTTCAGTATCAGTCCTTCCAATGAATATTCAGGATTGATTTCCTTTAGGATGGACTGATTGGATCTCATTGCTCTCCAAGGGACTCTCAAGAGCCTTCTCCAACACATCAGTTCAAAAGCATCTATTCTTCCACGCTCAGCTTTCTTTATAGTCCAACTCTCACATCCATACATGACTAATGGAAAAACCTTAGCTTTGACTAGACAGACCTTTCTTGGCAAAGTAATGTCTCTGCATTTTAATATGCTGTCTACATTTGTCATAGTTCTTCTCCCAAAGAGGAAGCGTCTTTTGAGTTCATCGCTGCGGTCACCATCTGCAGTGATTTTGGAGCTCAAAAAAATAGTCTGTCACTGTTTCCATTGTTTCTCCATCTATTTGCCATGGAGTGATGGGACCAAATGCCATGATTTTAGTTTTTTGAATGATGAGTTTTAAGCCAGGTTTTTCACTCTCCTCTTTCATTTTCATCAAGAGGCTCTTTAGTGCTTCTTCACTTTCTGCCATAAGACTGATGCCATCTGCATACTTGAGGTTATTGATATTTCTCCCAGCAATTTTGATTCCAGCTTGTGCTTCATCCAGCCCGGTATTTCACATGATGTACTCTGCATAGAAGCTAAATAATCAGGGTGACAATATATAGCCTTGATGTACTCCTTTCCCGATTTAGAACCAGTCTGTTGTTCCATGTCCAGTTCTAACTGTTGCTTCCTGACCTGTATACAGGTTTCTCAGGAGGCAGGTCAGGTGGTTTGGTATTCCCATCTCTTTCAGAATTTTCCACAGTTTATTGTGATCCACATAGTCAAAGGCTTTAGTGTAGTCAATGAAGCAGAAGTAGTTTTTTTTTCCTGAACTCTCTTGCTTTTGTGATGATCCAGCGGTTGTTGCTGATTTGATTTCTGATTTCTCTGCCTTTTCTAAATCCAGCTTGAACATCTGAAAGTTCAGGTTCATATACTTTCGAAGCCTCATTTAGAGAATTTTGAGCATTACTTTTCTTGAATGTGAGCTGAGTGCACTTGTGCAATAGTTTGAGCATTCTTTGGCATTGCCTTTCTTTGGGATTGGAACGAAAACTGACTTTTCCAGTCCTGTGGCCACTGCTGAGTTTTCCAGATTTGCTGGAATATTGAGTGCAGCACTTTCATAGCATCATCTTTTAGGATCTGAAATAGCTCAACTGGAATTTGACCACCTCCACTAGCTTTGTTCACAGTGAGGCTTCCTAAGGCTCACTTGATTTTGCACTCCAAGATGTCTGGCTCTGTGTGAATGATCACACCATCATGATTATCTGGGTCATGAAGATTTTTTTTTGTATAGTTCTTCTGTATATTCTTGCCACCTCTTTTTAATATCTTCTGCTTCTGTTATGTCCATACCATTTCTGTCCTTTATTGTGCCCATCTTTGCATGAAATGTTCTCTTGGTATCTCTAATTTTCTTGGTGAGATCTCTAGTGTTTCCCATTCTATTGTTTTCCTCAGTTTCTTTGCTTTGGCTTTCCTATCTCTTCTTGCTATTCTTTGGAACTCTGCATTCAAATGGGTATATCTTTCCTTTTCTCCTTTGCCTTTTGCTTCTCTTCTTTTCTTAGCTATTTATAAGACCTCCTCAGACAACCATTTTGCCTTTTTGCATTTCTTTCTCTTGGGGATGGTCTTGATCACTGCTTCCTGTACAATGTCACGAATCTCCATCCATAGTTCTTCAGGTACTCTGTCTATCAGATCTAATCCCTTGAATCTATTTGTCACTTCCACTATATAATCGTAAGGGATTTTATTTAGGTCATACCTGAATGGTCTAGTGGCTTCCCCTACATTCTTCAATTTAAGTCTGAATTTGGCAATAAGGAGTTTATGATCTGAGCCACAGTCAGCTCCCAGTCTTGTTTTTGCTGACTGTATAGAGCTTCTCCATCTTTGACTGCAAAGAATATAATCAGTCTGATTTTGGTATTGACCATCTGGAGCTGTCCATGTGTACAGCCATCTCTTGTGTTGTTGGAGTATAGTTGATTAGCAAAGTTACACTGGTTTCACATGTATAGCAATGGGATTCAGTTATACATATTTGTTATTGTTTAGTTGCTAAGTCATGTCTGATTCTTTGCGACCCTGTGGACTGTAGGCCACCAGGCTCCTCTGTCCATAGGATTTCCCAGGCAAAAATACTGGAGTGGGTTGCCATTTCCTTCTCCAGGGGATCTTCCCAGATCAGGGATCGAACCTGCATCTTCTGTGTCTCATGCACTGGCAAGCTGTTCTTTATCACTGAGCCACCTGGGAAGCCCCACATATATATATATATATACATGCATCTATTCTTCATCAGATTCTTGGGATTGACATGTTTACACTGTTCTATTTAAAACAGATAACCAACAAGGACTCACTGGATAGCACAAGTAGCTCTGCTCAATATTATGTAACAACCTAAATGGGGAAAGAATTTGAATTTGGAAAACCTATTCCTTACCTTCTCAATCAATATGCATTGTTCTCCTTCCATGTACCTTGCCCAGCCCAAACTGGCATGATGTGTAAGAAAAGTACTTCCTCTGAAACAATACCCAGCACACTTCATTATAATCAGTGGTTGTTGAAGAAGTCCATGAGGTTATCACACTGCAGTTGTGTGAAACCAATTATGGGCCCAAGTCCAGCTGTGTGTCAGCCTCGCCATGCTGTGTAACCTGGAGCAAGGTGTCATGTCTCGCAGCTGCAGCTCCCTCGTCTGGAAAACGCCAAGCACAAGACACGTCTTCCCATAGGAACAGGGTAGTGGTCAAAGCAGATTGTAAACTACAGAGCCCATTGTGAAAATGATACGGCCAGGTGTGTTCGGAGCTGGAAGCCGGAAGTGAGGATGGAGGAAGGAAGATGACAGAAGAGAAGGGGGGAATTGCTCTGCACCCAGCAGGACATCAGCTGGATGTCTGACTCCAAACATGCTGCTTCTCTAGCAGGAGAAAGTCGGGGCTTCGCCTGTGTCCCAGGAAGGGCTGTGTTTGAGCCAATTCACTGTGTATTTGGCAAAGTTCTTGGCCCTCCCTGGAGGGAAGTAATGCATCCTACAACCTCATGCCTCACGACGGGGGACAAGAGTACAGGAAACACAGCTGGCCTTGTCTGCTGAAGCAGGAGACGAGCCCCTGAGGGGCTGCATGTGGAGATGTGTCTGGGAGTCCTGCAATTCTCTGCTGGGCAAACAGAATGGCGCAGGTGGTAAATGGGTGAGTATGGGCTGGTTAGTGCCAGCTGAGTCTGTATCATCGTTCCCAACCACAGCGGGTGTGGGCAGCCTCACCTGCCTGGTGCCAGTTTAGGTATGGAGACCGGGTACTGAGAGAGGGGCCCATAGGATCCTTCCTCAGGGAAACTGTGTGCAATCATGAATGCACATCTGAGAGAGTGCCCATCTCCACACCATCCTGAGTGCCCTAGCGAGGCCTCCTGCACACAGCAAGTGCTATGAAATTAGGATGACTGAATAGAAGGATCTAATCTAATTGATATCTCCTGTGTATGTTTATATTTATTGTGGGGCTTCCCAGGTGGCACAAGTGGTAAAGAACCTGCCTGCTAATGCAGGAGACATAAGAGACTCAGGTTCGATCCCTGGGTTGGGAAGATTCCCTGGAGGAGGGCATGGCAACCCACTTCAGTATTCTTGCCTGGAGAATCCCATGGACAGAGGAGCCTGGCGGGCTACAGTCCACAGGGTCACAAAGAGTTGGACACAACTGAGCAACTTACCACACTTGGATATCTATTGTGTCCTGTGTGATAATTAAAAATAGCTGACATTTATTGCATTCATGCTTACAGTGCCCCAAGAAGCACTCTGTGTGTATTCATTTACTTAATCCTCCAAAAGCCCTGTGAAATAGATACGATTCTTAACCTCATTTTATCAATGTGGAAAATAAAGTACAGAAGTTTAAGAAACTGTCCAAGGTCACACAAATAATCAATGATAGATCTAGGGTTCAAACACAGTATTACTGTTTCAAGGCGCATACAAGTTTCTACACACACACACACACACACACACGCACACACTTTATCCACATACTTTTGCACATATGTATAAAACCAAGTCTATATACTGTATTCATATGTAAATCTATATGCACCATGTTTATTCCTGGCATGACTGTCCCACATGAAATTTTCACTAGATTTCTCTGCCTTCCTGAGCAACCCCAAACATACACATGTATATAAAATCATTTTACTGGTAGTAGTAAATTTCAGTAGCACATATATCAAACTGAGGGAGAAGAAGGATGAAGCCAAGTTAGTTAATGGAGCAACTTATCTGTATTAGAACCAAAGGTTACTATATTGAACAACAGAAGGAAACCATCCAAAGGCAGAAGGAGCAAGTCTCACACACGGGTTTAGAAAGTGATGGCAAACGGATAACGCATCAAGGGGAGGGAGGTAAAGCATCCCATCACACAGAAGAAAAATTGCTGCGGAGCCACTCAGTAATTCATGACCGGAACACGAAGCAGGCGCTGCGGCAGGGATAAAATAAGAAACAAATAGGGTAGACAGGGATGGAACCTAATTACAGAGCCACTCAATCGGCTGGCACCGTTTACCGGAGAATAAGTTGCCTCCGTGAGAATTTGCATACAAACGAGATGCTGAGAGCACAGAAGCGGGACAGTGATGACCTCATACATGTTATTAAAGCATGTCAGTAGGGAAAAAAATCATCCGATTGATATCGTGTAGGTTTAACGACATAATGTGACCAAAATGAAATTTAAATGGTATCCTTGGCTTTAAAACAGGTGTGTGGCTTTCAATTCAGAATGCTAATGGGTATTTTGTGTGTATCTATCTCATTCCTTTTCTTTTTTCTCTTTTAAAAAATTTTCACTTATTTTTAAATTTGAAGCATAGCTGATTCATCACGTTGTGTTAGTTTCAAGCGTGCAGCACAGTGATGCAGTCCCACATGTATACATGTGTATATTTATGTATACGGGTTTCCCTGGTGGCTCAGAATGTAAGGAGTCTGCCTGCAATGCGGGAGACCTAGGTTTGATTCCTAGGTCAGGAAGATCCCCCGGAGAAGGAAATGGCAACCCACTCTAGTATCCTTGCCTGGAAAATTCCATGGACAGAAGAGCCTGGCAGGGCTACAGTCTGTGGAGTCACACAGAACTGGACACAACTGACTTCATTTTCACTTTCACTTTCACTTTATGTATGTATATTCTTGTCTTCATGTATTTGAAGTATTATTTTAGGAACAAATATTTTAAAATAAATATTGAAGTATCAGTTCTCTCACTGGTTAAATGTAATCATTCCTTTATTTTTTTAACTTCCATGAACACTTCTGTATTCTCTTGTTCTATGCTGCATCTAATTCCTAAACAAGTCTAATTTCTGCCAATCTTTCATCACTAATGTTGACACAATCTTCCTTTATAGGTAAGACAATAATGTTGTGGAAAGTCTCTCAGTTGTGTCCAGCTCTTTACGACCTCATGGACTATACAGTCCATGGAATTCTCCAGGCCAGAATACTGGAATGGGTAACAGTTCCCTTCTCCAGGGGATCTTCCCAACCCAGGATTGAACTCAGGTCTCCCGCATTGCAGGTGGATTCTTTACCAGCTGAACCACCAGGGAAGCCCAAGAATACTGGAGTGGGTAACCTATCCCTTCTGCAGTGGATCTTCCCAACCCAGGATTTGAACCAGGGTCTCTTGCAATGCACACAGATTCTTTACCAGCTGAGCTACCAGGGAAGTCCTGAAACTGAATCACTGTACTGAACACCTGAAGTGAACACAACATTGTAAATCAACTATACTACGATAAAAAATTATATTTAAAAAGAGGCACACCTGCCACAAAGCATCCACGTCACACAACAGAGAAGTAAGTACAAGGCCTGGCCTGGTCCCTGCTCATCCACCTTAACTCCCAGCCAGGTGCTTACTATGTGACTTGCTCCTTGGGCCCCCTATGTGGACTTACCTGTCCCAAGACAGGCAGTGAAGACCTTTCTGCAGGTGGCTGCTGAATAGATGCTCAGGTGGCAGACACTTCCATGCCCATGCTCAGTGGACTGGGGTACAGCAGACAAAGATAGATGTCGCGTCTCGTATTCTCTCTCTGGCCTCAGGGACGGCAGGCCACGTGGTCACACAGTCTTCTTAAGCAGTTCTCTGAGAAGCACCAGAAAAAGCTGCTCAAGGCTCATGGGGGACCAGACTGAAGTTTTCGGCATCCCTAAGCTCCTTACACGGCATCCCGAGCTCCTTCAGGTCTCAGAGGTCCTCCAGCTCAGGAGTGCTTGTCGGTTGGTTGGAAAACTCTGTTCTAAGGTACAGAAGCTAAGAGAGGGTTATTATTTCCATACCTTGTAGGCCCTTGGCTGATATGTGTGTTACTGCATTCCTGCATTTGAAGTGTTTTAGTTACCAATTTGATTGTCTTAAAATTTTGCCTTTTCTCTATTTGATACTATGTTTCAGGGCACATTAATGTTCCTGCATGTTTTAATTTTGTTAGTAATTATGCTTTATACCAGTTTATGAAATTATTCCATTTCTCATTATAATTACAATTTTATATTGAATTTGACTTTGTATGAATATAAATATGCCCCCCCTGCCTCCTTAATGTTTTGCATATTCCTGAGACTCTTCATTTATTCTTTTTATATTTCTTTGTCATTTTGCTTTACATTTTAGGAGCCTGGAAGCTTAGTTAGAGTTTATGTTTCAGCTGGTATTTGCCCTTTAGAAAAGGAGTTTTCCCCTGTTTATTTTTATTGTCTTAATTCAATTGCCTTTTCTTCTGTTATTTTTCAGGGTTCTCCTTTTTTATATTTCTATGTAAATTATGTATTCCTCTCTTTGAAAGGAAGAGATCCTGTTGTAATTCCATTGCTTTTTATTCTCTAAACCTTGTCATTTTGAAACTGGTAAAAACATAAGCAATATTTACTGTTTTAATTTTAGTAAACTGATATAATGTCTCACAGAGAAGCCTATTAAATGGAGCTACTAATGGAACAGTAATTTCAGTAATTCTGGTGGGAGCTGGTGGTAACTGAGTGTGTACCACATACTAGAAACCTGGGCTAATTCAAAGATGTGATACAGGGATGAAGTTCCCAAGGCTGAGTGCCTGGCCAAGGCCAAGGGCTAGAAGAGTTGAAGCTGGATGCTGAATCCAGGCTGTGTGATCCTAGAGACCAACCTCAAATCCAAAGGGATGACCTCAGAAACCACCTGAGGAACAGACAGTCCCTTCTCCTCGAGTGGCCTCTGCAGTTCCTCCAAGGATGTTCAGAAGGTCCTCTTAGCCAAAGATCACTGGGGAAAAAGGATCACTGGGATTCACTTTGAGTGAATCCATTTCACGTGGAGAACAAAACTTGATACTCAATAGAGAAACAAGAAGTCTGATTGCAACTTAATCTTTAAAAATCACGTGAAGAATTAAGAAAGTAAGTTTATCTTACATTTGTGAAAGTGTCAGTTATCACTGTAATTACACGCTCATTCTTAAGGCAAACAAGATTGCTTTAAACTGAGTATTCTTTGGGTGGCTTTTGGCTGCAATATTTCTGGAAAAATAGTAGGATGGCACATAAGGACATCCTTCACTTCACATGGTTTTATGACAAAAGCATGAAGAAAGTGTCTCTTGTATTTAAACATAAAAAGAAGCAGCAGCAGCAAAGGATTCATATATTTGCTTAATGTCTCTCTTAATCCTTGACATTAAAAATCACTCTCTTTTGAAATGCCTAAGTGTGGATTTTCTTTTCAATTTTTAACTAGAGGAATTCTGCTAAACTGCATTAGATAATAGTTTTACATGTGATTCAAAGAGCTCTCCAACACCACTTTTATCCGCTTCATGAAATCCCACCCGCTCTAGCAAAATGTATCGATTCTCTTTGCCATGGACTTGCATCGCCTGTTCACTGCATTGCACTGTCTTGTTCTGCCTAACGTCTGGCCAGAGAAGAGGGACACATGTACCCGTCTTGGTCCCTGCAGGAAGCAGGCGACCTCCTCACTCAGATGATATAATGGAGGAAAGTTTAATAAAGAAAACTTTAAAAATGTTGTCGGGCAGGGCTAGGGGAAACCAGTAGAGGATGCTGAAAGGATATCTGGGTTAGCAATGTCAGGAAGCCATTACCAGTCACCCTCATTCCTTAAACTGCCTCCTGTGACCCAAGGAGCACAGCTGGTGCTGCAGGGCAGGGATGCATTGTAGGAGCTGTTGTTTAGGTAGAAGGATACAAGCCATTTGCAGTGACCCAGCTGACAGGGAGCTGGGAGTTTAATTACCCTGACATCACGCTTGTACTGCCTTCTGTTCTCCCACCAGTGACACCCATTGGAAAAACCCAATGGAATCCAAAGAGCAAGGGAAGGACTTCCCTGGCAGCTCAGTTCCCAGCCAATGCAGGGAACACAGGATTCCACATCCCACAGGGCAACTAAGCCTACACTCTAGAACCTGTGATCCACAAGAGAAGCCACCACAATGAGAAGCCTGTGTACCACAACTAGAAAGTAGCCACCACTCGCTGCAACTAAAGAAAACCAACACGCAGCAGGGAAGACTTAGCACAGCCAAAAATAAACAAAAAAATAAATAAAAATACAAGCAAGGGAGCCCACTGACTACATTTGTAAAGTTCAGACTCTCAGATCACAGTGTGGGAAAGGAGAAATTGAACATGAAAGTGAAAGTCACTCAGTTGTGTCTGACTCATTGAGACCCAATGGACTATAGCCTGCCAGGCTCCCCTGTCCACGGAATCTTCCAGGCAAGAATACTGGAGTGGGTTGCCATTCCCTTCTCCAGGGGATCAGCCCAACCCAGGAATCGAAGCCAGGTCTCCCACTTTGCAGGTGGATTCTTTGCCATAGGGGGCCAAAACAAAAATATCGATCATTCTGACATATTTTGCTAGCCCACAGACTATAGCCCACCATGGGCTACAGAAAATATCACATTTTGAGGCCAAGAGGCCACATCTAAGTTTCCAAGCCTTAACTTAATCACCAGTTTCATAATCTCACTTGATTTATAAGGTTTAATGAGCAAATGGAAGTTTTAGAAAGGAATCAAGAGGGAAATCACTCCATATTGTATCATATTTTGAATGATGTAAGAAAAATTTGAAAAGAAAAGTTACTCCTGGCCCTTTTTTGAATACATTCAGAAGATCTGACATGAATGTCATCTAGAATAATCATTAAAATCTATTTGCTTCTATACATTCAGAATAATTGTCCTGTTTTTGAACATGCTGATGGTTGGTTAACAGAGGGCAAATAAAGGTAGGAATTTGTCCAGACTACACTTGCAGACAGACACAAGCACTTATTTCTAGCTGGTGAGTCATTTACTTATTTCAAAAATGTAGCTTCCCACTATCTACTGAACTAGGAGACAGACCATTCACTAGTGTAGAAGATTCCTTTCAATTTAACACAACTTCAATAAACATTCTGTAAAGTTGAACATGCCTCATGATCCACAGTTCAGTTCAGTTCAGTTGCTCAGTCATGTCCAACTCTGAGACCCCATGAATGGCAGCTCACCAGGCTTCCCTGTCCATCACCAACTCCTGGAGTCCACCCAAACCCACGTCCATCGAGTCGATGATGCCATCCAGCCATCTCATCCTCCGTCATCCCCTTCTCCTCCTGCCCCCAATCCTTCCGAGCATTAGGGTCTTTTCCAATGAGTCAGCTCTTCACATCAGGTGGCCAAAGTATTGGAGTTTCAGCTTCAACATCAGTCCTTCAAATGAACAACCAGGACTGATCTCCTTTAGGATGGACTGGCTGGATCTTCTTGCAGTCCAAGGGACTCTCAAGAGTCTTCTACAACACCATAGTTCAAAGGCATCAATTCTTTGGCGCTCAGCTTTCTTCACCATCCAGCTCTCACATACTTATGTGACTACAGGAAAAACCATAGCCTTGACTAGACGGACCTTTGTTGGCAAAGGTATGTCTCTGCTTTTCAATATGCTGTCTAGGTTGGTCATAACTTTCCTTCCAAGGAGCAAGCATCTTTTAATTTCATGGCTGCAATCACCATCTGCAGGGATTTTGGAGCCCCAAAAAATAAACTCTGACACTGTTTCCACATCTCTTTGCCATGAAGTGATGGGACCAGATGCCATGATCTTAGTTTTCTGAATGTTGAGCTTTAAGCCAACTTTTCACTTTCCTCTTTCACTTTCGTCAAGAGGCTTTTTAGTTCCTCTTTACTTTCTGCCACAGGGGTGGTGTTGTCTGCATATCTGAGGTTATTGATATTTCTCCCAGCAATCTTGATTCCAGCTTGTGCTTCTTCCAGCCCAGCGTTTCTCATGATGTACTCTGCAGATAAGTTAAATAAGCAGGGTGACAATACACAGCCTTGATGTACTCCTTTTCCTCTTTGGAACCAGTCTGTTGTTCCATGTCCAGTTCTAACTGTTGTTTCCTGACCTGCATACAGGTCCAACAGTCTGGTATTCCCATCTCTTTCAGAATTTTCCACAGTTTATTGTGATCCACACAGTCAAAGGCTTTGGCATAGTCAATAAAGCAGAAGTAGATGTTTTTCTGGAACTCTCTTGCTTTTTTGATGATCCAGCAGATGTTGGCAATTTGATCTCTGGTTCCTCTATCTTTTCTAAAACCAGCTTGAACATCTGGAAGTTCACAGTTCACTTATTGCTGAAGCCTGGCTTGGAGAATTTTGAGCATTACTTTACTAGTGTGTGAGAAGAGTGCAATTGTGCAGTAGTTTGAGCCTTCTTTGGCATTGCCTTTCTTTGGGGTTGGAATGAAAACTGACCTTTTCCAGTCCTGTGGCCACTGCTGAGTTTTCCAAATTTGCTGGCATATTGAATACAGCACTTTAACAGCATCATCTTTCAGTATTTGAAAAAGCTCAACTGGAATTCCATCACCTCCACTAGCTTTGTTCATAGTGGTGCTTTCTAAGGCCCACTGGACTTCACATTCTAGGATGTCTGGCTCTAGGTGAGTGATCACACCATCGTGATTATCTGGGTTGTGAAAATCTTTTTTGTACAGTTCTTCTGTGTATTCTTGCCACCTCTTCTTAATATCTTCTGCTTCTGTTAGGTCCATACCATTTTTGTCCCTTTTTGAGCCCATCTTTGCATGAAATGTTCCCTCGGGATCTCTAATTTTCTTGAAGAGATCTCTAGTCTTTCCCATTCTGTTGTTTTCCTCTATTTCTTTGCATTGATCACTGAGGAAGGCTTTCTTATCTCTCCTTGCTATTCTTTGGAACTCTGCATTCAAGTGGGTATGTCTTTCTTTTTCTCCTTTGCTTTTCAATTCTCTACTTTTCACAGCTATTTGTAAGCCCTCCTCAGAAAGCCATTTTGCTTTTTTGCATTTCTTTTCCATGGGGATCGTCTTAATCTCTGTCTCCTGTACAATGTCACAAATCTCCGTCCATAGGTCATCAGGCAATCTGTCTATCAGATCTAGTCCCTTAAATCGATTTCTCACTTCCACTGTATAATCGTAAGGGATTTGATTTAGATCATACCTGAAGGGTTTAGTGGTTTTCCCTACTTTCTTCGATTTCAGTCTGAATTTGGCAATAAGGAGTTCATGATCTGAGCCACAGTCAGCTCCCGGTCTTGTTTTTGCTGACTGTATAGAGCTTCTCCATCTTTGGCTGCAAAGAATATAATCAACCTGATTTTGGTGTTGACCATCTGGTGATGTCCATGTCCATGTTCAAGAGTCTTCTCTTGTGTTGTTGGAAGAGGGTGTTTGCTATGACCAGGCTAAACTCTATCAGCCTTTGCCCTGCTTCATTCTGTACTCCAAGGCCAAATTTGCCTGTTATTCCAGATGATTCCTGACTTCCTAGTTTTGCATTCCAGTCCCCTATAATGAAAAGGACATCTTTTTTGGGTGTTAGTTCTAGAAGGTCTTGTAGGTCTTCATAGAACCATTCAACTTCAGCTTCTTCAGCATTACTGGTTGGGGTATAGGCTTGGATTACCATAATATTGAATGGTTTGCCTTGGAAACGAACAGAGATCATTCTGTCATTTTTGAAATTGCATCCAAGTACTGCATTTCAGATTCTTTTGTTGACTATGATGGCTACTCCATTTCTTCTAAAGAATTCCTGCCCACAGTAGTAGATATAATGGTCATCTGAGTTAAATTCACTCATTCCAGTCCATCTCAGTTCGCTGATTCCTACAATGTCGACATTCACTCTTGCCATCTCCTGTTTGACCACTTCCAATTTGCCTTGATTCATGGACCTAACATTCCAGGTTCCCATGCAATATTGCTCTTTACAGCATCAGACCTTGTTTCTATCACCAGTCACATCCACAACTGGGTACTGTTTTTGCTTTGGCTCCATCCCTTCATTCTTTCTGGAGTTATTTCTCCACTAATCTCCGGTAGCATATTGGGCACCTACCAACCTGGGGAGTTCATCTTTCAGTGTCCTATCTTTTTGCCTTTTCATATGTTCATGGGGGTTCTCAAGGCAAGAATACTGAAGTGGTTTGCCATTCCCTTCTCCAGTGGACCACATTCTGTCAGAGCTCTCCACCATGACCCTTCCGCCTTGGGTGTCCCTACATGGCATAGCTCATAGTTTCATTGAGTTAGACAAGGCTGTGGTCTGTGTGATCAGATTGGCTAGTTCTCTGTGATTATGGCTTCAGCGTGTCTGCCCTCTGATGCCCTCTTGCAACACCCACCATCTTACTTGGGTTTCTCTTACCTTGGACGCGGGATATCTCTTCACGGCTGCTCCAGGAAACTGCAGCCACTGCTCCTTACCTTGGACGAGGGGTAGCTCCTCATGGCTGCCCTTCATGACCTTGAATGTGGAATAGCTCCTGTTAGACCTCCTGCGCCTACGCAGCCGTGGTCCGCAGCCCTCGTGAATCCTCAGTCTTTCATCTCTGGAGGCTCGTTATCTCCTCTGGCTACTGTCTGGGAGCCAGGACCTAGAGTATATGCCTGAGTCTAAGCCATGTCTTAGGTACAATCCCCAGAAATAGGCTCTTGAGACAAGGATTCTAGTGTAAATTGTTTCATTGGGAGACAAAGAAAACATCAATAGCTTAGTTGGGTAGAGAGAGACAGAAAAGGGAAGGCATCCAAAAGAGGGCATTATCAAGCCACTGTGGCCAACTGGAATTTAACCTTCAGGGAAAACGAAATAGGAACCCATGTAGAACATACAACTCAGGAGCCAGGGACTGGCTTATTTATGTAATGACTCCTATCTGTCATTGGTTGAAAGACGCTTGCTGGAGGGACTAGTTGGCTGAGACCTTCAGTCTGCCACAGATGAAAACAAAATAAGATTTGAAAGCTAGAGAAAATCCTCAGGCATGGAAGTACAGACCATATTCTAAGGCATAGCTGCAGCCAGGGGATGGGGTAACCAACGGCACCCGCTATGCCACGGCTCTCTCTCCTGTCACTTTCTATCACTACCAGTTCTGGGGAATTATGTTCTTGTCTTGAAGCAGGGAGACCTCTACTCTCCCCCACCCTGTTTCTCTCAAGAGTTTTGTCGAGTCTTCAGACTTAGAGAACAAATGTATGGTTGCCAGCAGCAAGGAAGATGAGGGGAAGGGATAGTTAGGGAGTTGGGGATGGACATGTGCACACTGCTGTACTTAAAATGGATGACCAACAAGGTCCTGTGCTATAGCAGAGGGAACTCTGCTTGGTGGTATGTGGTAGCCTGGATGGGAGATTTTGCAGGGAATAGATACACATATATGTCTGGCTGAGTCCCTTTGCTGGTCACCTGAAACTATTATAACTTTGTTAATTGGCTAAACCCCAATACAAAAAAGGGGGGGAGGATTCCCAGGTGGCTCAGTGGTAAAGAGTCTGCCTGCAAATGCAGGAGACGCAGGGGACATGGGTTCAATGCCTGGATTGATAAGATCCCCTGGGGAAGAAAATGGCAACCCACTCCAGTATTCTTGCCTGGAAAATTCCATGGACAGAGGAGCCTGGTAGGCTACAGTCTGTGGGGTTGTAAAGAGTGGGATATAACTGAACGACTGAGCACAGCACAAAATAAAAAGTTTTGTTTTCTTTTTTGTTGAATATTCCTACTCTCTAAGTTGTTCTGAAGTCCTAGGCTTTTGGAACACCAAAGTCAGCAAGTGATACGCCTCCTGACTCTCTGGTCTATCCTGTTTTCACAGGAGATGATGGACACAGAGTGAACTCTCTGTAGAAACAGATAAAATTAAAGGGAGGAAAACCTGGGAAGTTTAACATCTTAAAATAATACTCTTCCATAGACCCCACCACTGTTATTTCATTAGATATTTCATCAACCCATGCATAACAGAAAATATTACCGTGAGAACACTCACGAACACTAATACTAGTAAGTTTGAACAACTAGAGTCAAATAAAAAATAATATCTAATCTTTGGCATCTGAATGCTCACAATTCAAATTTGTTTTTTTTTTTTAAATTGAATTCCTAAAGAGTATTTTCTTTAGGCTATGATGATTCCATCATTTGTAGTAGACAAATGCTTCAACTGAAGGCAAGTAGGCAAGTAAATACACAGTAAATTTGTTTGAGGGTACTGGAGAGATGCTGGGACAAACGTCAGCACTTGAGGGGCCAAAGCTCTTGAGAAAGAGGAAACCCACTGAAAAGTCAACTATTTTCACTTTTCTTAGGACATTTGTGGATTCCTGATACAGAGAGAAGGCTGAACTGGGCAGAAGAATGTTGTGAAGAATCATATAAGCCAGAAGAGCTTTTGCTAATCTCACAGGGATGCAAGGCAAAATCAGAGTTTGGGGTTGCTGAGGCAGCATAGACTTGAAGGGCTCAATACACAAAAGGAAGAGAAACTCACGAAAGTGAGTCTCACACCCCACAGCAGTTTTCCCTTTGAAGCACTTCCTGATTCTTAATTTCTGTAATACAAAATGCTTAGAAACCTCTAAAAATATAGCTGGAAAGTACTGCAGATATTTTAGCACTCTAGTATACCTGGGGAGATAAAAACTGTGAGTTCAGCACCCTTCAAGCTCTAGTAAACACCCACATTCTCAGCTGAGAGTCTGGAGTACATACTAAATGTAGTTTGATCAGAGACAGACAGTCTTACGAAGTCTATAACGCAGGATAACATTAATCCTCTCTGAAGGAAGAAAATAAAACATACTCAGTCACCTCAATTTTCATACATGGTATTTGACACTTAATTAAAAATATCAAGTATACAGAAAACAAGGTCAAGGGAAAAATGAGCAAAAATAGATGCAAAGGTGATCAAAATATTTTATTGCTACACACCATTCACATACATATTAGACAGACTTCCCTGGTGGCTCAGCCAGTAAAAGAGTCTGCCTACAATGGAGGAGACCTGGGTTTGATCTCTGGGTTGGGAAGATCCCCTGGAGAAGGAAATGGCAATCCTCTCCAGTACTCTTGCCTGGAAAATCCCATGGACGAGGAGACTGGTAGGCTACAATCCATGGGGTCAGAAAGAGTCAGACACAACTGAGGGACTTCACTTCACTATTCGCATATAGGATTAATGAGTTTCTAAGACTAGATGATACAATGAAGAATTTAAATAGAAAACTCTAACATATTAAAGGGAAATTCTAGAAGTTAAAAATATAATTGAAATTTTAGGCAGAACACTCTGACATAAATAGCCGCAGTGTTTTCTGGATCTGTCTCCTAAAGTAAAGGAAATAAAAGCAAAAATAAACAAATTGGACCTTCTTAAACTAAAAAGTTTTTGCATAGCAAAGGAAATCATAAACAAAATGACAAGAAAACCTACTGAGTGGGAGAAAATATTTGTAAATGATATGACCAATAAGGGATTAATATCCAATGTATATAAACAGCTATTACAACTCAACACCATAAAACCAAACAATTCGATTGAAAAATGGGCAGAAGCATTGAACAGACATTTTTCCAGGGAATGCAGATGGCCAACAGGAACATGAAAGATGTTCAACATCACTAATCATCAGGGAAATGCAAATCGAAACCACAGTGAGATATCACATCACATGTGTCAGAATGGCTATCATCAAAAAGAACACAAGTAACAAAATGGTGAGGATGTGGAGAAAAGGGAGCATGCCTACGCTGTTAGTGGGATTGTAAATTGGTACAGCTACTGTGGAAAACTGTATGGAAGTTTTCAAAAAACTAAAAGTGCAGCTATTATATGACCCATCAATTCCACACCTGGCTATTTATTTTTTAAAAAAACACCCAATAATCCAAAAGGTACGTGTACCCCAATGTTCACAGCAACATTATTTACAGTTGCCAAGATACAGAAGCAAGCTAAATGCTTGTCAACAGATGAATGGATAAAGAAGATATATATATATATATATACCACTTAACCACTTTAATTTAAAGGCACAGACTGTCAAAAACAAATGGGATTAAACGCAAGCAAAACCCAAGTACATGCTGCTTATTAGAATCTAATCGAAACATAACGACAAAAAGAGGTTAAAAGTAAAAGAATGGAAAAGAATAAACCATGCTGACAGTAATCAAAAGAAAATTTGGTTGGTGTATTAAAATCAGGTAAAGTCAATTACAGAGCAGAAAAATCACTAAGGACCAAGAGGGTCAATGATAATGGTATCTTATAATGATAAACAGATCAATTCATCAAAGGAACAAACAATTCTAATGTTTATGTTCCTAAAATATAAAGTAAAAATTTAAAAAACTGCAAGGAAAACCAGAGAAATCCACAATTATGGTAGATGTCACCACTCATCTATCCACAATGGAAAAAAACGAGTACACAGAGAAACAGAGTTAATATAGCAGATTTGAACAACCTTATCAATGTAACTGAACCAATTTACATCAAAGAACACTCCACCCAACAACAGCAGAATGCATTCATTTTTCAAGGGCACGCGGAATGGATGTCAAGACAGGCTATGTTCCAGACCATGAAACCAATCTCAGTAGTTTATAAAGGGATGATATCATCCAAAGTATGCTCTTTAGAAGGGGATTAAATCAGAAATAAATAACAAAAATTCCTAGGAAATTCTCAAATATTTGGAAAATAGAGGGAGGCCTGGTGTGCTGCAGTCCATGGTGTCACAAAGAGTTGGACACAACTGAGCAACTGAACTGAACTGAACTGAAGAGACTTCCAAATAGCCTATGGATCTCAGGGAAAAAAACACTAAGTAAGAAAGTATTTTGCACTGCATGAAAATGAAAACACAACCTATCAAAAATCTTCAAGATGCAACTAAAGCTATATTTAAAAGGAAATTTAAAACACCTATAATAGAAAAGAAAGAAATTTTCAAACCAAAGACCACCTTAAGAAATGAAAATAAGAGGAGCCAATGAAACCTGAAGTAATCAGAAGAAAGGAAATAATAAAGGTCAAAGCAGAAATTTATGTAATAGAAAAACAAAAGGGAAATATTAGTAAAACAAAAACTAGCTTTTTTGAGAACAATAAAACTAATAAACCTCTAGTTAAATGGCTTCACTATGATTTTCACTAAACATTTCTTCTAGGTTATTACTAGTCAAACGAATTGTGGTATGTCCATACAATGGAACACTGGTCGGCTTTTAAAAAAATGGCACAATATGGATGAGTCTCTAAATGACTATGCTGAATAAAAGATGACAGACAATAAAGAGAAGAGGCTGTGGGGTTTACTTCTATAAAGTTTGAGAAAATGCAAGGAGAAGGAAATAGCAACCCACTCCAGTGTGCTTGCCTGGGGAATCCCATGGACAGAGGGGCCTGGTGGGCTCCAGTCTACAGGGTCGCAAAGAGTTGGACCTGACTTGGCAGCCTAATGACAACAACGAGGCAAGTGAGGGTACCATAGAGCTGAGACCGCAGAAGACCCCAAATACGTGACAAATGACCAGGCTCGTCCTTCTGGGATGCTGATGCTGTGTTCTCACTGAAGAGTTATTTCTTTAACTGCCACAAGTTCCAAATATTCAGGCTCCATGGGTCAGTAAAATGTCCCTTTCCCTCCCCACCAAACTAGTAAACTTAACGATTTTGAAGCTTGGCCCCCCAAAAAAGACATTAATATAGCAATTTACCATCAATTATTTAAAAAATTTTTTGAGAAAATGCAAATAATCTACAATGGCAAAAGCAGATCAGTAGTTGCTGGGGGTTAGAGATGGGGAGGGTCAGAAGGGAGCTAGTATGAAAGAGTTCAATAAGTCTTTTGGAAATAATTTTACCTCCGGGGAGGCTTCCCAGGTGGCACTAGTGGTAAAGAAACCACCTGCCAATGCAGGAGATCTAAGAGATCCAAGTTCAATCCCTGGGTCAGGAAGATCCCCTGGAGGAGGAAATGGCAACCCACTCCAGTATTCTTGCCCAGAATTCTTGTCCAGTATTCTTCCATGGACAGAGGAGCCTGGCAGGCTACAGTCCACGGGGTCTCAAAGCATAGGACACGACTGAGTGACTAAGCACACACACACACATCATCATCTCTGCTGCATATTCTCATTTCGTTTTTTACAACTCTTGACAAAAGCAAAAACCATTCTTAGCTAGTGGGCCATCCAAGGGCAAGCTGGGGTGGGCTGTCATCTGCTAGTCCCTGATCCAAACCACTAGCGAGGATCATGTTACTCTATACACAATAACATGAATACATTACCTGAACACAACTTCGCATGAGAGAACCCATTCATAAAAGTGTATATACTTACAATCCTAGACAAAACTGCTGCTGGTAAAAGTCTTGATAATGGTTACCTTTAGGGGTGACACTAATGATGAAAGCAGACACTTTTAAATAGGGCTTCTGAGGGGCCACTAATAATATTGTTTCTTGATCTGGGTAGTGGCTACACATGATTAATTTGCAGAAACTTCCTTGAATTACATACTTATGATCTGTATCATTTTCCATATGTGCGTTGTACTCCCAAAATAATTTTATGAAAATACTACAGGGACTTCCCTGGTGGTCTGCTGGTTAAGAATCCACCTTACAATGCAGGAGATGCACGTTCAATCCCCAGTCAATCCCACATGCCACGGGGGCACCTAAGCCCAAGCGCTGCAACTAGAGGAGCCCACATGCTTCAACAAAGACCAATGCAGCCAAAAATAATATTTTTAAGTTAAAAAAAATACTACAAAATCATAGAAGTCCATTTTTTTTGCCCCACCATACTTATTTTCTTCTCATTGCCATTTTATATCAGTTTCTTTTCAGCTGTCTTAATTAGGAAGAAGCATAACCCACCCAAGTTTCCACTTCCATCTAAAAAGCTTGCCAATGGCCCAGAAGACTGTTTTGTGACTCATGGTCACTGTAATGCTACTAAATAAGAGTACCCCAAACACTGACTTTCCATGTCACTAGTGAGGTGGGAGGGAGAGAGGAAATGAGATAGAGTCAGAGAGCAACAGCATAGCCCCTCGAGGGAAGTCACCCCAAGTACAGAAGGACAATAGTTTCGTCATCTGGCCTGCAGTCATTCTCCCTGATCATAACACATTTCAGTAGAAGAGAATTAAGAACACCGTTTAGCCCAAATCAAAAAGCCTCACTGAACATGTTTTTCTCATTTGTGCTTTATCCTAAACATTTGTAAAGATTTAGCCGTACACCCCTGCAAGCCTTTTTAATCCACATTCCAGTGAGAGAGTTTTCACAAAAGCTTCTCAAGGACCTTTTTATTTCCAAGCTTCAACAGAGCCAAGTTACTTCATTCTCTCAGGTGGCTTGGGGAAACCTTGAGATCACGATCCACAAACAGGACAGACAAGAAGGCAGCTCATGCACGTAGGGAGTTCTCATACCTGCCCCCACTGCCCACCAGGATGGGGCTAGGACGGCAAGCCCCAGGGTCCAGACAGAAGCAGAAATCCAAGAATGGTCAGGGTGGTCTGCCACTGCTCGAGGTGCTGCTGTGTCTCAAGTCTGGGTTGAAAAAATAATGTGTACTGACCTGGCTTTCAATTTGTAGTTGAGCTGATAAGCAGTAAGGTTGGGTTTCTTAAGGGGAAAATGAGGCTTTAAGAGAAGAAAGGGAATGACTGTGGGGTATTAAATGGAAGCACAGCATCTGGGAGCTTGTGATCCCCAAGAAGGGCAGGAAATTGTTTAAAACTGTGAGCACAGACAGAAGCGTCAGCATCAGAAGTGTGTGGGTAGGTACGGATAGAAGAAGATAAAAATATCGGTTGAAAATGGGGAAATAGAAATAGAGTACCACAGAGACTCTGTGAAAGGGTAGAAAGAAGATGAAAGGATGACCAGGAAATGTGCCAGGGCTGGTACCTGTTGATGCCTGCCAATCAACAAGAGGTGAGGGCAACTCAGATGCTGATGACCCTTCAAGCTAGCCTCCCAAGGAAAGAATTAGCCCTCCTGGAACAAATGACCCAAGCCCCACCCCCCACCCCCTGCCCTACCCTTTATTACACTATGCCTGTACATGGAAGAATTTGGGAATTAAGGGAAGAAAAAAGAATAATATCACATGATTATAAATGATGGGGGCTCCGATGACTGCTTTTGATAGTTCTAAGGAGTCTGTGTGGGAAAAGACAAAATCAAAAGAAAACCCACAGCACTCAAAGGTCAGAAGATCTTTATGGAAGTATTGAAAGTGTTCCTTATTCTTACAGCTGTAGGGCAGGCATAGCTGTGGAACAAGCTCAGAATCTGGTTATAGTATCTGTAGTGTTGTGCATCAACTAAGCACCCAACCCCACCAGGTCTTGAGCCCCAGATTCCTCCTGTCACTGTACTTTTGTTGTCATTCTGTCACTAAGCCATGTCCGACTCTTTGCAGCCTCAGGGACTGCAGGGCACCCGGCCTCTCTGTCTCCCAGAGTTTGCTCAAACTCATGTCCACTGAGTCGGTGATGCCATCCGACCATCTCATCCTTTGTCACCCCCTTCTCCTCCTGCCCTCACTCTTTCTGAGCATCAGAGTCTTTTCCAGTGAGTCAGCTCTTCACATGAGGTGGCCAGACTAATACACTGCTGTACCAGGACATCATTAGTCCTCCAGTACTAGGACATACTAATAACAGTACGTCACTGTACCAGGACACTCTAAAGAACAAGATGTGCCCTGAGAAGTAGGATGGAGACATCTTGGCAGACAGGAAGAGGCTGAGAGGTTTGAACTAGTCAAATTTTCCTTAATCTTTTAGTAGTGGAAAGAAGACCTCACATCCTCCAAAAAAAAACTTTCCCTGAAGCTTTTCAATGATGGTGGCTGAGCAGCTGTATCATAAGACCCTCAGCCATCAGCCCTCATCACCTCTAGATGCTAAAGACAGCTCCATCCCCATGTACCCCTGATAAATTTACAAGACCTGCTCTGGAAGGTAATAACCTGTTCAGCTCAGAGAGAATGAAAACAAGCTAAGAGAGATTCAGAGCTTTGCTGAATTGTTTGCTGAGTATTGTTGGCAGTTACTCCACATGGAAAGCATATATGGAAGCGAATTTTGAGGGTGTCAAGCCGAGGACAAATAAATACATAATCAGGTCAAATCAATTAATATAATATACTCATTCAGGATTTTGGATTTAAAGCACTGAGTTTTGCACCTGAAAGTGACAATAATTATTTCCTGGGATTCGTTGAAACCTGGACTCAAATCCTGGTCTATAGTCAATGAGGTTGAACACTCCTGATAATGCTTTGCAAAATCTGGTAAGTTTATTAAAACAGTTTCCTGGGTAGCACCTTCAGAGATTTTTATTAACTAAGTCTGGGTTAGAATCTGAAAATCTGCATTTCTAAGAAGCTCCTAGGTGATACTTACGCTCTAGGCAGATTTGGGGTAGCATTCAAAAGATACCTGAAGAAGCAAGTGTCTGAGGATGAAGGGTGATGGGAGTGATGGGATGGATCTGGTAAGTACAACCTGTTCAGATGCCCCCTAATTTTAAGCCATGGGAGGACCATCCTTTCTCCAAGGCTGTAAGAGGTGAATCAGTGAAAAGAGCCTGTGATCCTTGAAAAGCTTTGAGGTGGCTGTCTTCTGAAGGTTGGGGATATTGGTGTGGCCAGTTATTGGATGTTCTTTTTTATTTAACTAACTCAACTGTTATATTTTACCTCTTTTAAAAATAACGATTTTTGGCTGCGTCAGGTCTTAGTTGCAGCATGCAGGATCTTTCGTTGCAGTGTGTGGGCTTCGTAGTTGTGGTGCCCGGGCTCAGTTGTTGCAAAGTATGGACTTAGTTGCCCTGCAGCGTGTGGGATCTTAGTTCCCTGACCAGGAATCGAACTCACGTCCCCTCCATTGGAAAGCAGATTCTTAATTACTGGACCATCAAGAAGGTCCCCATTTATTGGATTTTCTGATCTCAGTGGGAACTTGGCTTTGTTGGTCTGGAAAGACCAAGGTTGCTCACCAAGTCCAAGAGGCCTGGTTGTTCATGTTGGCTGCTGACCAGACTACCTGCATGTGGGCTTTCTGTGAGACCCGGGCTTTTGACAGCATGATGGTTGTCTTCCAAGGAGGAAGGAGGGAAGAAATGCATGCCCCCAGCCCTGTCAGTGTCCAGGCCTAGAACACACAGCGGCACTGCCACCACGTTATTTTCTTGGTCCATCAATCTAGTTTCAAGGAGAGAAGAAATAAACTACCGCTTGATGGGAGAGAGTGACAGACTTTGCTATCATGCGTAACCCACTACAGATACCAAGAGACAATACACTCTGAACTGGCTTCCGTGAACAAGGTATTATTTGATGTATCAGATCATAAAAAGGGACATACATAATAGCATTCCCTTGTCAAATACAAAATGGCAAATATAAAACCGAGTCAGAGCAGGTCTGGAAGGCATGAATACACTGCCCAAACCAATGGATCATATTCATATGCTTCCTGCTCCTATTTCCCTCTTCTCCCTTGACGCATGGCTTCCCGAGGCGTTCCTTAGAATCAGTAAAATGGGGATACTAGGAAAGCAAGAAGTAGATGAGGTTAGCACTACAGTCCTTTTTGAAGTGGCCCAGAAAGGCAATGGTGGAGTAAATCCCCCCAGAGGCAAAACTTCAGAGAACACATCTGGTTGGCCACTTCACGTGGAGAGAGACATGGCCTGGAAAGTGATTCTACACTTATTTAAGTGAAGAGGCTATTTGTTTGGCCAGCAGGTGAGAGATGTTGAAAAACACAGGATTGAAAAGTTAGTGACAAGGAGGTCTGAGGGAGAGGTGAAGACTCTCAGACGACATCGGCGCCCCGGTGGTCCACCTGCTACAGAGGAGGCTCTGCAATTCAGTTATTTGCTGAATAAGTTATCTGACCAGCATGTACATACAAGTTTTGATATTTGAAATAATATTTTATATAATTACTATTCATATTGTGATTGTGAAGAAAACCACACACCTTTTAGAAGTGTTTTTTTCCTTCCTAAGGACCCACCTTTAAATCTGTGTGGAGACGGTAGAAGCATTCTGCTATGCTGTCTGGGATGAGCTGGAGACCACAGCTCACTATGAATTACATGTATGTATGTGTGTGAGTGTGTGTGTGTACCATGTAGGTATGTGTGTGTGTGATATGTGTGCATTTGTGTATGTGTTTGTGTGTGTATGTGTGCATGCCTGATGTGTACGTGTGTATATCTGGGTGCACACGTGTATGTGCATTCATGTATGTGTGTCTATATGCATGTGTGTATATGGTGTGTGTGTATATACCCATGTGTATTTGTGTGTATTCCATGTGTATTTATCTGTGTGTATGTATTTGTGTGTATATGTTTGTATGCAGCGTGTGTGTATACGTGGTGTGTGTACAGCCATGTTTACATCCATGTATATGTGCGTATACGCACGTGTATATGGGTATGTGTGATGGTGCATATAGAAGTGTGTGTATGTGTGTGTGTATGTACATGCGTATGTGGGAGGTGTTTGCTCTGGGGGTATGTGTGTGTGTTAGAGGGGTAGCTAGATCCTAGAGCAGAGACAGAAGATGGCAGGTCTAAGATGCTTTAACTATAAGCTGAGGAGAGAGCTTGAGCCAAAGGGCTCTTAGGAAGCTAACTGATGCCCTTCTCTGAGCAGTAGAAAGCGGATGCAGCCAGAGGAAACGGAAATGTTCCAGACCAGTGCAGGGTGAAGAAGAAAAATCACACTTGAGGCCTACTCAAAGAATACAATGTTCAGTGACTCAGGAGTTACAACAGTTAAGTGAGGACATGAAGGCTTAACATATACTTAGGAGTTATAGTCAACCCTTGGCAGTAATTCAGGGTTCATGAAAAGAGATAATAAGGATGATGATAACTGAGACTATTAAGCTCTTACTGGGTGCTAGAGCTGTTCTAAGCCTCTTGTGTATTGAGAGAGTTCTGCAACCAATCCCACCATGGTGGGCTGTGTATGTGGCGGGGCTTCCTCCTCTACTACCACCAAGCAAGCAACTATCTAATCACTAGCTGGAGATCGTTTAACTCAACATAACCCTGACACAGTCTACCCAGAGATGGCCTCAGGTCCCACAGCCTAGGGCCCAAGCCCACAAGACCGCCCCTACTTCAGAGGCCAGTCCCAGGCACTGGCCATCTCTGTGCTTCTAACAGACTGGATATAAGTCAGAGGCTGGTGTTGGTTAATTTACTAGAGCTGCTCACAGCACTTGGAGAGCCATTTTACGTTCTACATCACGGCTTATTAGGCTTTCTTTGTGGCTCAGCTGGTAAAGAATCCCTGCAATGCAAGAGACTTGGGTTTGATCCCTGGGTTGGGAAGATCCCCTGGAGAAGGGAAGGGCTCCCCACTCCAGTATTCTGGTCTGAAGAATTCCATGGACTATATAGCTCATGGAGTCGCAAAGAGTCAGACACGACTGAGCAACTTTCACTTTCACTGCTTATTATAAAGGATGTGACTCAGGAACAGCCATATGAAAAAGATGCATTGAACAAGGGGTGGGGAAGGGGTCCAGAGCCTCCATGCCCTCTCTGGGTCCATTCTCCCCACATCTCCACTTGCTCACCAACCCAGAAGCTCTCAGAACCCACCCTTGTGGTTTTTATGGAGGCTTCATTACACAGGCAGGGTTGATTTAACTCACTGGCCGTTGGTGACTACACAAAACCTCCACCCTTTCTCCTCTCCCCAGAGGTCAGGGGGTGGGATTGAAAGTTTCAACCCTCCAATCACAGGGCTGGCTCCCCTGGTAACCAGCTCCCATCCTTAGGTTCAGTCCAACTTGCGCCTCATTAACATAACAAAAGACACCTTTATTGTGCACATCACAGAAAAATCCCAAGGATTTTAGAACGTCTGTGTCAGGAAAGCACAACAACCAAATATGTATTTCTTATAAATCACAATATCATACACGTATTAGCTCCTTGAATTCAGATAACAACCCACCGAGATATGCTCTATCATCTCCACTTTATAAACAAAGTCATCAAGGGACAGAGGGAAGGGGTGACAACTTGCCCAAGTTCGTACAGCCTGGAGGTGGTGGCGCCAGGACTTACGTCCCGGTAGCCTGACTCCAGAGTCACTGGGGTCCACAGCTAAGCAGGTTCATAGGTGGTTTTCTTAATATTTTTATGTCTGTAGGCAAAGCTAGAGGAGTGAATCACCCATTAGATTTTTGCTATCCAGTTCTGAAAAATGTAATAGTTTCTCTTATACTATCCTAAACCAGCTACTCTGATATTAACTAGAAGTAGGGTGACCAGCCACCCCAGTTTGACCAGGAGCTAACCAGGATGGTTGGTCATCCTAAAAATGCATGCTATTTCAAAGGAGTAAATTTATTTCTGTGGACTTCCACCAATTTATTTTAATAGAGTCACCAGGATAACTTTTAGATGTTGTCTCTGGTATCCATGAATAACTATTAATAACTTATTAATAGGTAGGTAGGCCTTCACATGATTTTTCATTGAGTAGTGGCTTTCTCCCCAGCATCTTGAGATGGTCTTGCTTTGTTGTTGAGTGGAGGGGAGGGGGCAAAGGGATCCCAGCCCACTGAGTGGGGATCAGGCACAGCTAGGTGAGGGAGAGCTCCCCTATAGGACGGACAGGACTTCAGGGATGGTGGAAATCTCCCCGGAGGTCCAATCCCTCTGATCTGCAGGGTCACTCTCCCAGTGCAGACCTGGGAGAGCACAGATCAGTCAAGATGCCCACGTATACCAAACGCATCCATAAGACAGGGCACACTGGGCCAGCCTTTCATTCTGCAAAAGATCTGAAACTCAATGTCGGGTGCATGGCCGGCCAGTGCCTTTGATGTCTTTGTAGTAACTGGTTGATTGTCAGCCTTTCTCCCACCTCTTCACCTTGCGGCCTCAAAGGGTCATTCCCATTGGGCCTTTAGCTCTCTTTGTCCCTTGGCCCCCTGCCATCTGCAGGAATCTTTTCCTCGAGCAACTGGGGAAACTCATTTACCTCAGTCTCTCTGGTGAGATCTGACTGCCTCAGTTCAATGCACTGTCTCATTTTCTGTAAGTTCAATATCCCAGCGGGGAGAAAAACCCCTGCCTGCCCGGCTCTGTTTTATCAGACCAGTCAAAGTAATGTGACAAGTGCTGGAGGGCCTTCATTTTCTGAGCCTCCCTTCGCACCTGCTAATGATCTGCCCTATCTGGGCTGAGGTGTGTAGACTGGCAAAAATAAATCCTAATGGGTGATCATTTCAAATGGCATCAGCAAAGTCACTCAAGCAGAAAGGGGTCTGTGACAAGATGCCTTAGAACTCAATTCTTGCTTAAAAGTGAGCGACAAACAATCGAGAAATGAATAAGATGGGATCTGGGGTCATTTGTGTAAAATTTCATTTGTATCAAAAGAAACCTGTGTACCAGAACCAAAACTCTGGTCATTGTGGCTGACAACATCCTCCTGAGTGGTGATCACTAAAATGGAACTCTGCATAATTTCCTGACATTTGCTCATCTCTTCTGCATGAGAAATCAGTTCTGAAATCCAAACAGCTTCTCAGGAAAAAAATATTTGAAATACGAAAGATTTCATTTTCTCCTGATCTCTAGAGATAAAGCGGCACCACTTCAAGAAGGACACAATTCAATCATTGAAACCTCCAGTCTTAATCTAGCACCATGCTGTAATCGTACAGTTCTTCCCGGGGGTAAACAAAAGCCTGCTTTAAGGGCCTAGCTTATAATTATTTTACCATTAGAAGCATAGCCATATTTCAAAAACCTGGTGTTTACTGTTCTGATCTATTTGCTTCACTCCCAATGATCAGCTGGTTCCCAGTTAGAGAGATGAGCCTGGAAGGAAATGAAGGTCTTTCTAAGAACTAATAAAAGACCATCTCTTCGGCAAGTGTTGTTTATGTTTGTCATCGTTTGCTGGAAGACACTCTAGGAAATGGGAAGGAGATTATTATACAAGAACACATCTTGTAGGGAGAAATAAAGCTGGGCCTTTCGATTCTGTGTCCTGTCCCAGAAATTGGGCGATGCAGTTCCAAGATTCTCAGTGATGTTCTTTTATTCTGCTTTGGAGCAAGAGAGAGAAAGTGAGCAGCTTGGCCCTGGGAAGCCAGCAGTATTGTGCTGGGCCCTGGCATGGCACTGAGGGCAATTTCTTAAGAGCCCACAATGAACTCATCATTAAACATATGATTAAATACGATATCACTCATATGTAGAGCCTAAACAAAAGGTACAAACAAACTTATCTACAAAAGAGAAACAAAGTTAGAGATGTAGAAAACAAACTTATGGCTTCCAGGGGTAAGATGGCAGGGATAGAGGAACTGGCAGATTGGGACTGACATATACATATTCCTATATATAAAATAAATAACTAATAAGGACCTATTGTATAGCACAGGGAACTCTATTCAATACTCTGTAATGGCCTATATGGGAAAAGAATCTGAAAAACAGTAAATATGAACTTATTCACTTTGCAGTATACCTGAAACCAACACAACATTGTAAATAACTATACCCCCAATGAAATTTTTTTTAAATACAATGAAAAAAGAGTCCTGACATTGTCTGGCCAATTCTCCAGGCTAAAAACAGAGATGGTTTTCTTTCTGTTGCTTCGCTTAAGGACCCAAGAGATTATACAGGAATCCCCGATGACCCCAGTGTATTTAAGGAGTCCAGGTTTAAGGAGTGTAAAAAGGATAGTCTACTGCATTAATCTCTGGGCTTATTTATTTCCCGCTCACTCCTTTTCCATGGACCCTTTATAGTGCTGCTCTGAACTGGCAAGACGGTGGGAGACTCTGAGTGACATGAGGATGCTATGGAGACCAGGGGTGGAAGTGAATAGACTGGCCCCTCTGTGTCTCAGTGTTCCTTCGCTGACCTTGGTCAGTTTCTCAAACAAGCCCTGCCTCCTCACCTAACCTCCATGCGTTCTGTCCGCCCAGAGCTTTGCTGCCCAGACCTGGCTCCCCCAAACCACAACCTCCTAGCTCCAGGCTACTTCCCATAAGAGCCCCACTCTGCCCTGACCTGTGTGCCTTGCCAGCTGGACTCTTCCCCCATCAGATTTTCACTGTGCTGTTCGTTCCATCCATAAACTGAGAATATTGCCTTATTGGCTAATATGTCAGGAAAGTACAAACCTAGCACTATTTTCAACCCCAATACGAGGCAGCAGTGGTACCAACATACTCTCTGGCTCTCCCTCCTAACTCTGGGCAAAATATCAGTCAGCGTTGATTACTGTATGTTGATGCTAGAATCTTTCTCAGCACAGCCCTCTGGACAGCTACAAGCCACTGCTGTGGGTTAGCAAGTGAGATCTCTCAGCAAATGAGTATTTGTTGAAGCCTGTCATAGCCCACGTACCTCTCCCAGGCCCTGGGGACACAGAAGAAAACACAGCAAATGACATGCCCTCATAGCAGACAGATTAATAGATACATGCTTTAGCATCAGACAGGGAGAACAATGTATTGAAGGAAAATTAAAGCAGAGAAGGAGACGGCATTTCCTGGGGTGGGGTGGAGAAGGGAGTTATTCTGCTAATGGTGGTCAACTCTGATCATATGAAGAAGGCATTTGAGTGGAAGGGAGGAAGTGGAGCCTGCAAATTCGTGTGGGGAAAAGTCTTCCAGGCAAAGGGAATAGCAAGTGCCAAGGCCCTGGGGTGGGAGCTCCACTCACCGTCCCATATTTAGATCTTTATTTTATTCAGTGTAGGCTTGTTTTGTTTATTCAAATAAGCAAAACAAGATCTGAGCAGCCTAAAATAACAATGGTGCAATTGCTGCTGTGTTAGTTGAGGAGCACGTCTCCAGAGGGAAACCCAGGAAGGAAGGACCTTCTATTAAGGCACAGTTCCTTCAACCCAAGGCCTGAGAGGGCACCCTGGAAGGGCAGAGCATGCAGAGGATCCCACTAGGATGCTCTAGGAGCCAGGCCTGAGGGCACACACCTAATTTCTGGCCATGTTTCCAGAATCAGCCACCCAGCCCTACTTATTTGCCAGGGACACTAGGAAATGTAGCCTAGGAGGAGGAAAAGGGACCCAAATGGGGTGGGGGTTGGGGGTGGGAAGGGATGTACAAGCACTGCCTCTGCTCCATTCTGTGCTGCCTCGTTTTGATTATATTTTGTCTCTATATTTTCACGGATGCAGAGAAGCAATAAGGGACCTCAGAGGTTTAACTCAAGTATCTCATTTCACAGACGAGGCAAGAGAAGCAAAGTGACTTGCCTGGTGCAAAGTCTAAACGAAGAACCCCGCTCTCCAGATTCCTTCCATCCTTCCTTCCTTCCTTCTTCCCTCCCTCTTTCCTTTCCTTCTTCTCTTTGGGTTATTTTATTTACTTAGGTATAATTTCTATACAATAAAAGTCACCACTTTCTAACCATGTCATTTGATGAGTTTCAGCTACAATCATATAATCACAGTCATTACATACAGAATATTCTCATCACACCAAGAAGTTTCCTCTGGCCCCTTTGCATTCAGTTTCCTCTCCTATCTTCTTGACCTCTCAGAATCACTTTTAAAAAACAGATTCCTGCTCCAGTGCTCACAATTCTACCCAAGCAATATTTTTACTTGACCAAGAAGCTACACATTCATTGAGGTCAAGAATTAGGTCTCTAATCCCAGCTCCTAGAACAGGACTGGACAGGGAGCAAATCCTAATAATTGATCAGAGGTGAAGTTGGTACAGCTTTTTCTCTTCAAATGTGAATCTGTCCAATGAGCCTTTCTCATATGGAGGGAGGAGGTAAAGGGAAACATATGGCCATATTTCACAACCTAGGATGTCTGTGACCACAAGATCTACGCGGTTTCACATACCAATGACAAAGGAAAATGCTGTCAATTAATTCTGGCTAAATGCTCTCTTATCACTTAGAGATATTAATTTATACTTATTAACAGAGTTTATACAGGTTTAATAAGATATAGATTTTCATTGTGGTAAATATACAAAACATAAAAGAAGTGTACAATTCAACAGGATCAAGTGCATTCGTACTATTGTGCAACCATCACCATCCATCTCCAGAATCTTCATCTTTCCTCTGCACCCATTAAAGAGTAACTCCCCACTTCTCCTCTTACCACGGTCCCTACTATTCAACTATCTGTCTCTATGAGTTTGACCACTCTTGGACCTCATATAAATGAATTCATATAATGTATGTCCTTTTGTGACTTATTTCACTTAACAATGTCATCAAAATTCCTGCAAATTGTAGAATGTATCAGAATTTCATAAATTTTCAGGGCCAAATAATAGTCCACTGTACATATAGACCATATTTTTTTAAATCCATTTATCTGTGGAAGGACCTTTTGGTTGCTTCCATCCTTCAGGTATTGTGCGTGATGATGCTCTGCATGGGGCTTCCCAGGTGGTACGAATGGTAAAGAACCCGCCTGCCAATGCAGGAGACAGAAGAGACACAGGTTCAACACTTGGGTCAGGAAAAATCTCTTGGAGGAGAGCATGGCAACCCGCTCCAGTGTTCTTGCCTGGAGAACCCCATGGACAAGGGAGCCTGGCAGGCTACGGTCCCTGGGGTTGCAAAGAGTCAGACATGACTGAAGCGACTTAGCGCAGATGCACAATGCTCTGAACATGAATGCTCCAGTCCCTGTTCGTCTCCAGTCCTTTGGCATCTATACCCCAAAGTGGAATTACTGGATCATACGGTAATTCTATGTTTGACTTTTTGGGAAGCTGCCATCCTGCAGTGGCCATGCCGTTTTACATTCCCGTCAGTGGTGATGCACTTGGACTGTAATTTCTCCACATCCTCATCAATATTTCTTATCTTCTGACTTTCTTTTTATAATAGCCATCCTAATTAGACACAGATTTCTATCACACATCACTCTTGTGCATTCATAAAAAGGAAAACATAAGTGAAATGAACAGCTCCAGATACCCCTAAAACTTCATAATTCATCTGACCTTCCGGAGTCACCATATGACTCACAGAGGTTTTCCTGCCCATGTCACGCTCTGTGGTATAGAGCCATCAAGTTCATTGGGGATGTGGCATTTTTTTAAAAAAGGTCCTAAAAACAAGCCCTAGTGGGCTTCACAGGTGGTGCTAGGGGTAGAGAACCCACCTGCCAATGAAGGAGATGTAAGAGACAAGAGTTCGATCCCTGGATTGGAAAGATCCCCTGGAGGAGGGAACGGAAACCCACTCCAACATCCTTGCCTAGAGAATCACATGGACAGAGAAGCCTGGCAGGTTCTCTGGGGTTGAAAAGAGTCAGACATGACCGAAGTGACTTAGCACAAGAACGGCTGGTGCTGGGCCCCTCAGCTCTTGTTGCTTTTTGTAGAGTCAGCTACTTGTGACTCTTGCTTTGAGAATGTTGCTCAAGAGCCTGGTTTACCACCTCCTCCCCTCACACCACCATGTCCTGTGACCACTCTGTACAGCGCTGCATGGTGGCTCAGGATTTTCTTCCAGGTCAATGATCTCCATCCTGCAAGTTTTGATATTGGTGTTTTCCAATGTCGTGCCTACTTGGGCAATGCTACAACCTTGACAAAGAATGTAAGATGTCACTGATTGCAAGACATATCTTAATTCCAGAAAGGTTAAAATTTAAAAAAAAGTTTTTAATTATGTATATGGTAGCCAGAACATGGAAACAACCTAGATGTCCATTGACAGATGAATGGACAAATAAGCTGTGGTACATAATGGAATATTACTCAACCATAGAAACAAATTTGAGTAAGTTGAACTGAGATGGATGAACCTAGAGTCTGTTATACAGAGTAGAGTAATTCGGAAAGAGAAAAACAAACATCATATATTAACACATATATGTGGAATCTAGAAAAACGATACTGGTGAACCTATGTTCAGGGTAGAAATAGAGACACAGATGTAGAGAACAGACTTGTGGACACAGCTGGGTAAGGAGAGGGTGGGACAAATTTAGACAGTAGCATAGAAATATACACATTAACACGTGTAAAACAGATAGCTAATGGGAAGTTGCTGAGCACACAGGGAGCCCAGCCTGGCACTCTGTGATGATCTAGAGGGGTAAGACGGAGGAGGGCGGTGGGAGGGAGGTTCAAGAGGGAGGTGATATATGTATACTATGGCTGATTCACCGTGTGGTATGACAGAAATCAATAAAATATTGTAAAGCAACTATCCTCCAATTAAAAATAAAAATTTTTAAACTTATGTGTACTGTTGAATGATGAAATTTATTGATAAAGTGTGATGGATTTTGCATGTGGATCACTTGATATGAAGACTCTGCTATAATCCAGTCCCCTCGCTGGAAATTACCATTTAACAACTCAGTTAGGTGGGCAAGGGATACACAGCACACCCATCCAATAAGACCAGAGCCCATTTCAACCTGGATCCTCAAGGCACAAATAATAGTACTGCCCACACAGCTAGAGGAGGCACAATGGAGTCACACCAGTGGCATCAGGACGTACGATCCTTCTGTTAAGATGCCTGCCAATCCTGTTACTCCTGTTACCAGAAGAGCTCTGGTCTTTAACTGGGGGGGGAGACATCTCTATGGAAGAAAGCCTGAGGGTCTCTTTCTGCCATGAGGGGGCAGAATGGACACTTGTCTGTTTAGTCACTAACTAGTGTCTGACTCTTTGTGACCCCACGGACTGTGACCAGCTTTTCTGTTAAAAGGATTTGGTTGCATTCTCTTGAAAAGTGAAATGAAAGTGAAAGTCGTATCTGACTCTTTGCAATCCAATGGACTGTCCATGGAATTCTCCAGGCCAGAATACTAGAGAGGGTAGTCTTTCCCTTCTCCAGGGGATCTTCCCAACCCAGGGATCATACCTAGATCTCCTGCATTGCAGGCAGATTCTTTACCAGCTAAGCCACATGGGAAGCCCAAGAATACTGGAATGGGTAACCTATCCCTTCTCCAGGGGCTCTTCCTGACCCAGGAATCAAACCAGGGTCTCCTGCATTGCAGGTGGATTCTTTACCAACTGAGCTATGAGGGAAGCCCTCCTCTTATGTGTGATATAATTCTTCTAAGTCTTGGCATAACACTTTAGGGAAAAGTTAACTTTTTAATTTATCCCTGAATGCTGTTCTGCTTTTCCTTATCGTTGGCAAGATCATGAAAAAGTGTGTACCCCATCAGGAACTTACGGGTCTGAATTACTTCTGAGAAGTGAGAAGGGAATAGATGGTAATGTAGAAACACCCAAAACAATCATGGAAACAGAGAGAAAGTTCCCAGGAGAGGGCAATTTAGAAACTTCATTAGACTTACAATGAATTTATCTTCATCATTTACTTAAATTTTTATAGTTGGAAAATACAATAAATATAGGTTGGCAGAAGTGCATAAAAAACATAAATTTGCAATAAATGTAATTATAAAGTCACTTAAGGCGATGATAATTAGAATCTAGGTAGCCCCCCCAGGGCTTCCCTGGTAGCTCAGACAGTAAAGAAACTGCCTGTAATGTAGGAGACCTGGGTTCGGTCCCTGGGTCAGGAAGATACTATCAAGAAGGGAATGGCAACCCACTCCAGTATTCTTGCCTGGAGAATCCTATGGACAGAGGAGCCTGGTGGGCTGTAGTCCATGGGGTTGCAAAGAGTTGGACACAACTGAGAGGCTAACACATGCACAGCACCCCTAAAAGCCCAGCCCTGGGGTCCCCTCCCCTCCTCACTGCACCTGCTCGCCTTGCTGTGAACATCTCAGCCAGAGACTCTAGGCTCCAGGCAGCGCTGCTTCATGGCTGCCAGCTATGTGGCTTCACGAAGCCCTACACTCAAACCAGTTCCAGGCTTGGGCTTTAATGCTCTGCTCTCATCATCTTTACATTCTTAGTAACTCTTTGAACTTGTGGTTTTACAAGTGAAGTCAATGAAGTACGCACATGAGCAGAGGAGATATATGTAGAAAAGGAAAAACTTTTATATTTTAGTACTTTTCCCCTCCCTTTTTTGGACAAAAGATCCTTAAATTCATGGTGTGCTGGTCTAATAAATTATGAAGCTGGTTGTAGATAAAGGAATGCTAAATGCCAAAGAAAGAAAGAGAAAGGAAGGGAGGGAGGGAGGTAAGGAAGAAGGGAAGGGAGGAAGAGAGGGAGGGAGGGACGGAGGAGGGAAGAGAAGAAAGAAAGGAAGAAAAATGTTAACAGGCAATTTTTGGCAGGAAACCTATAGGTACTCATATGTGACACAGCTGGAGGGCGACCTCCAGCTGTTCTAGATGTAATAGAAAGGATATAATCACTCAGCAACTGACCTCATCCCTTGAGCAGACACTGAGTGCCAACCATATGAAAAGCATTGCAGCAGATTAATGAAACACCATTCCTACCCTCAGGGGATCTCGAGTTTCCTGGGCAAAATGAAATATACATGTTCCTTCCTGGCTCCAGACATTTATCTTCACCGCAGCCAGAGTGATCCTTCTAAAACATAGATCTGAATATGACACTTCTGTCCTTAAAACTCTTCATTGGCTTCCCAGCACCCTCAGAACAAAGCTCCAACTCCCTGACTTGGTGATTTACCAATAAAATTCATAAAGGGCCAACAATAAGAACACAGACTACCTTCCATAACGAGAAGTTCTTAGACCTGGTCAATTCATCTGGCCGATGATCTCATTGTAAAAGTGGGGTCTCTTCATCTGGCTGTTCTGGCCTTTCAACAATTTGATTTGTTCTCTGGAGTTGGTTTCTATTTTGATCCCCAAATGGCAGGTTATATCCACAGGGGCGGGAAAAAGGGAGTGATGTATTTGCTTCTTTGTGACCCTTTTAATGAACATGGAAAGCTTTGTGGAAAACACTCCTCCCCAACTTTCTCATTGGGAAGTACTGCATTCCTGCCAAAACTACCCTTGTCCCTGAAAAGGGAATGGGATGACCATGATTAGTTTAGACCCTGGTCTCGGGAGGAGTGGTCCTCCTCTCAACCACATCCTGCCTAGAAGCTAAACAACATAGAGATTCCAGGAGCAAAGAAGGATGGCTAGTAGGAAAGCAATCATTAATGCCCACCACCTCAGGCTTATAGGACCCTCCATCATCTTGTCCTGCCCACCCAGCCTCATCTGTTGCAATGTCTCTCGCCCATTCTCTTCTTCAGCTGCACTAAATTTCCCATTTGCCAGGCTCTGTTCTTGTTTTGTGTATCTGCTCAAGCCATTCTTTTACCAGGAACCCTTTTTTCCACTGAAGCCCCTACTCCCAGACTCCAGTGTGAATACACATATACATACATACACAAACACAAACACAATTTACTTGGTGAATTCTGGCTCATTCTTTTGAGCAGTAGTTTATCCAGGATCTAAGCAGGATAAACCGCTTAGAACTGCTTAGGGAAGCAGGCAGTATCTGATCTATTGATACATTTTGTGTGTTTCCCTTAGTGTTTTTATACTTTTGCATTAGTTCTGGACATTTAAAAACAAAAATCCAGCTTATTGATTTCTCTTGAAAATTGTGAACACTGGCTCCACATAGCTGCAGGACTCCATGCATTTATGCCAACCACTCCAGTTCATTCAGCCTCTGCATGGCTAGATTAACCTCTTTTTTCTAGCCTGCTTAGCCCTGTAGACATTTGAGGTTGGCAACTGGCTTCCCTGGTGGCTAAGTGGTAAAGAACCTGTCTGCCAAGGCAAGAGGCACAAAAGTCATGGTTTCAATCCCTGAGCTGCAGAGATCTCTTGAAGAAGGAAATGGCAGCCCACTCCAGTATTCTTGACTAGGAAATCTCACAGAGAGAGCAGACCGAAGGACTACAGTCCACGGGATCACAAGAGTCAGACACGACTGAGCAACTGAGCACACACACGCACACACACAGCCTTGGTTTAGACTTCCTCTGCCTGCCCACTCCCAGTCTGGTTTGGGATGTTTACCAGGCCCCCTTCTGTGTCCTTGTCAAAGCATTTCCACATACTATTGCAACCAGCCATCTTCTTGTCAGCTCCTTCAATACTCCTTCAGATAGGAGCTTCCTTAAAGGCCATGAGTGTGTCTGTCGTGTTTGTGGTTCTGGCTTCATCACCTGGCCCAAGGCTTGGCAAGTAGCAAGTGCTTAATGAAAGTGAAAAGTAAACAATATGCTATTTGTCTCAGGAGAGCATTCAAACCCTATTTGTTTAACCTACAATTACATGTTCATTCAAGCAGTATCAACTAACTGCCCATTTTAGGTCTGTTAGCATGCTCAGTGCTAGGAATGGAAGGTAACAAGTCATCCCTGAACCTCAACGAGCTCGCAGACTATAACAGGGAGACTGAGAGATACGTGAAGGTTACAGTGGAGATGGTAAATGGTATCAGAAAAGAATACCTGATCAGAGGGGCCCTGAAGAGTATAATTGACGATCTTCAGTGGTAAAGAAAACTCAGCTCATCAGAGAAGGGAGGAGATGCAGAAACCAGAAAGGAGCTGTCAAGAACAATAATACAGTCTTGGGACAGAGTCTCAGTTCCCCCTCAAGGAATATACATGACAAAACCTTCAAGTTCTTCTGTAGGCACTAGAGTCCCCACTCAGGTGGAGGCTGGTAACTTCAGGCTGAGCACTAGATTCCTGGAGCACTGCCCTGGTACCTCGCCACTAACCAATCAGAAGAAACTCTGAACATGGTGGAAGATAATGAATGGCAGAGAAGCCCCAGCAAGACAGTAGGCGCTGGAACAGCGGCTGCACGGTGGTGGAGAGGCGGTTGCTTGGTGCTGGAACGACTTTGAGGAGATACCTCACATCCAGAGGCAAAAGAGAACCCCAACAAGATGGTAGGAGGGGCAAAATCATAGTTAGAATCAAACCCCATACCTGCCAGAGACGCTCAGAGAGCTCAAACAAAACTTGTGCGCACCAGGACCCAGAGACTGAGACAGACCTGTGTTTGAGCGTCTCTTGAGGAGGGACAGGTCATCAGTGGACTGCCGCAGGGACAGGGGCTCTGGGCACAGCAATCCTGGGTATGGCAAAAGCCCTCTTGGAGGAAGTCCCCATTAACCCCGCCACAGAGCCCCCAGAACTTACACAGGACGGGGAAACACACTCTCGGAAGGCACGAACAAAACCTGTGTGTACCAGGACCCAGAAGAAAGGAGCAGTGACCCCACAGGAGACGGATCCAGACTTGCTCGTGAGTGTCCAGTGTCTCTGGTGGAGGCGTGGGTCAGTGGGGGCCCGCTGCAGGGTCGGGGGCACTGAGTGCAGCGGTGCTCGCATGGGACCTTCTGAAGGAGATCACCATTATCTTCATTGCCTCCACCAAAGTTTGGCCTCAGGTCAAGTGACAGGGAGGCGACACAGCCCCACCAATCGATACAAAGTTAGATTAAAGATTTACAGAGCATGGCCCCCTCTATCAGGACAAGAACCAATTTCGCCTTCAGTCATTCTCTCCCATCAGGAAGCTTCCATAAGCCTCTTATCTTTCTCCACCAGAGGGCAGACAGAATGAAAACCACAATCACCAAAAACTAACCAAACTGATCACATGGACCACAGCCCTGTCTAACCCAGTGAAACTATGAGCCATGCCATGTAGGGACACCCAAGATGGACAGGTCATGGTGGAGAGTTCTGAAAAAATGTGGTCCAGTGGAGAGGGGAATGGCAAACCGTTTCACTATCCTTGCCTTGAGAACCCCATGAACAGTATGAAAAGGCAAAAAGATAGGACACTAAAAGATGAACTCGCCAGGTCGGTAGGTGCCCAACATGCTCCCGGAGATCAGTGGGGAAATAACTCCAGAAAGAATAAAGAGAGAGAGCCAAAGCAAAAACAGCACCCAGCTGTGGATGTGACTGGTGATGGAAACAGGGTCCAATGCTATAAACAGCAATATTGCATAAGAACCTGGAATGTTAGGTCCATGAATCAAGGTCAATTGGAAGAGGTCAAACAGGAGATGGCAAGAGTGAACGTTGACATTTTAGGAATCAGCAAACTAAAATGAACTGGGATGGGTGAATTTAATTCAGATGACCAGAATCCCTCAGAAGAAATGGAGTAGCCATCATAGTCAACAAAAGAGTCCAAAATGCAGTACTTGGATGCAATCTCAAAAACAACAGAATGATCTCTGTTCATTTCCAAGGCAAACCATTCAATATCATAGTAATCCAAGTCTATGCTCCAACCAATAATGCTGAAGAAGCTGAAGTTGAATGGTTCTAAGAAGATCTACAAGATCTTCTAGAACTAACACCCAAAAAAGATGTCCTTTTCATTATAGGGGACTGGAAAGCAAAAGTAGGAAGTCAAGAAATACTTGGAATAACAGGCAAATTTGGCCTTAGAGTACAGAATGAAGCAGGGCAAAGGCTAATAGTTTTACCAAGAGAATGCACTGGTCATAGCAAACACCCTCTTCCAACAAGAGAAGACTCTACACATGGACATCACTAGATAGCCTATACGAAAATCAGATTGATTATATTCTTTTCAGCCAAAGATGGAGAAGCTCTATATGGTCAGGAAAAACAAGAAGGGGAGCTGACTCTGGCTCAGATCATGAACTCCTTATTGCCAAATTCAGACTTAAATTGAAGAAAGTATGGAAAACCATAGACCATTCAGGCATGACCTAAATCAAATCTCTTATAATTATACAGTGGAAGTGAGAAATTGATTCAAGGGATTAGATCTGATAGACAGAGTACCTGAAGAACTATGGATGGAGGTTCGTGACATTGTACAGGAAGCAGAGATCAAGACCATCCCCAAGAAAAAGACAGGCAAAAAGGCAAAATGGTTGTCTGAGGAGGCCTTACAAATAACTGTGAAAAGAAGAGAAGCAAAAGGCAAAGGAGAAAAGGAAAGATGTACCCATTTCAATGTGGAGTCCCAAAGAATAGCAAAGAGATAAGAAAGCCTCCCTCAGTGATCAATGCAAAGAAATTGAGGAAAACAATAGAATGGGAAAGACTAGAGATCTCTTCAAGAAAATTAGAGATACCAAGGGAACATTTCATGCAAAGATGGGCACAATAAAGGACAGAAATGGTATGGACCTAACAGAAACAGAAGATATTAAGAAGAGGTGGCAAAAAATCACAAATAACCATCATGGTGTGATCACTCACCTAGAGCCAGACATCCTGGAATGTGAAGTCAAGTGGGCCTTAGAAAGCATCGCTACGAACAAAGCTAGTAAAGGTGATGGAATTCCAGTTGTGCTATTTCAAATCCTAAAAGATGATGCTGTGAAAGTTTTGCATTCACTATGCCAGAAAATCTGGAAAACTCAGCAGTGGCCATAGGACTGGAAAAGGTTAGTTTTCATTCCATTCCCAAAGAAAGGCAATGCCAAAGAATGCTCAAACAACTGCACAATTGCACTCACCTCACACACAAGCGAAGTAATGCTCAAAATTCTCCAAGTTCAGTTTCAACAGAACATAAACCCTGAACTTTCAGATGTTCAAGCTGGCTTTAGAAAAGGCAGAGGAACCAGCAATCAAATTGGCAACATCCATTGGATTATTGAAAAAGCAAGAGAGTTCCAGAATAAAAAAAATTATTTCTGATTCATTGACTACACTAAAGCCTTTGACTGTGTGGATCACAACAAACTGTGGAAAATTCTTCAAGAAATGGGAATACCAGACCACCTGACTTGCCTCCTGAGAAGCCTCTATGCATGTCAAGAACCAACAGTTAGAACTGGACATGGAACAACAGACTGGTTTCAAATCTTGAAAGGAGTACATCAAGGCTATATATTGTCACCCTGCTTATTTAACTTATATGCAGAGTACATCATGCAAAATACCACCAGGCTGGATGAAGCACAAGCTGGAATCAAGATTGACAGGAGAAACATCAATAACCTCAGATATGCAGATGATACAACCCTTAGGGCAGAAAGTGAAGAAGCACTAAAGAGCCTCTTGATGAAAGTGAAAGAGGAGAGTTAAAAAGCTGGATTAAAACTCAATATTTAGAAAACTAAGATCATGGTATCTGGTCCCATCACTTCATGGCAAATAGATGGGGAAAGAAACAATGAAACAGTGACAGACTTTATTTTGGGGGGCTCCAAAATCACCGCAGATGGTAACCGCAGCTATGAAATCAAGACACTTGCTCCTTGGGAGAAGAACTATGACAAACCTAGACAGCATATTAAAATGCAGAGGCATTACTTTTTCAAGAAAGGTCTGTCTAGTCAAAGCTACGGTTTTTCCAGTTGTCATGTATGGATATGAGAGTTGAACTATAAAGAAAGCTGAGCATGGAAGAATTGATGCTTTTGAACTGTGGTGCTGGAGAAGACTCTTAAGACTGCCTTGGACAGCAAGGAGATCCAGCCAGTCCATCCTAAAGGAAATCAATCCTGAATATTCTTTGGAAGGACTGTTGCTGAAGCTCCAATACTTTGGCCACCTGATGCAAATAACTGACTCATCTGAAAAGACCCTGATGCTGGGAAAGATTGAAGGTGGAAGGAGAAGGGTACGACAGAGGATGAGATGGTCGGATGGCATCACTGACTCAATAGACATGAGTTTGAGTCGGTTCCAGGAGTTGATGATGGACAGAGAAGCCTGGTGTACTGCAGTCCATGGAGTCTCAAAGAGTTGGACATGACTGTGACTGAACTGAACTGAATAAATGACCTCCTCCCCCAATTTTTCCCCCTTTAAAAACTTTCATGATTGAGCAGAATCTTCAGAGTTGATTTTTAGACATGCGTCCTCCTTCTTCACAGGTTGCTGGCCTCCTGAATAAAGCAACCTTTCCATTCCTACCAGTCAATTCTAAAGGAAATCAACACTTAATAGTCATTGGAAGGATTTATGCTAAAGCTGAAGCTCCGATACTTTGGCTGCCTTATGCAGAGAGCCAACTCACTGGAAAAGACAAAA
This sequence comes from Antilocapra americana, assembly GCA_007570785.1. Classification (NCBI taxonomy): domain Eukaryota; kingdom Metazoa; phylum Chordata; class Mammalia; order Artiodactyla; family Antilocapridae; genus Antilocapra; species Antilocapra americana. Next base: position 5,469,723 of record ML662448.1, read on the forward strand.
GATTGAAGACAAAAGGAGAAGAGAGTGGTAAAAGGATGAGATGATTAGCTGGCATCATCAACTCAATGGCCCTGAATCTGAGAAAATTCCAGGAGACAGTGAAGGACAGGGAGCCTGGTGTGCTGTAGTCCATGGGTCATAAAGAGTCGGACAGGACTTAGTAACTGGACAACAACAACAACAACAACCATTCCTACCAACGCTGGTCTCTAGAGTTTTGACTTTTGAGCAGCAAACAGCCAAACCTGAGTCTGGTGACACTGTTGTTGCAGCGCTGGAAACCACTGCCTTGCTGGGACTGAGGGGCAAGAAGAGATAGTACAAAGGAGCAAAGGAGGGCTGGAGTTCGGGGCCTGACTAAGAGGAGAAATCTGGCCCCACTGTAAGCAGAAAGAGAGTCTCCCGAGAAAGAGAACCGGGCCTCACTTTCTTGACATAGCAAAGCCATTTTGATCTAAGCCATTTTGTGATCTAATCCTGGCCACAATGCTTGTCCTTACAAGTCTCAGTAATCAGTGATCTTAAGGAAAGTGAGACAAGGCAGGAACAAAGTGAAAGCAGTCAAGAAACAATAGTTCAGTGAAAAAAGCTGAGTCCTAGTTCCTCCTCAAGGAATATACATAACAATCTGACACAGTCTTTGAGTTCTGCTGGAATTAAGCCCCGCCCCCACCCCCACCCCCACCCCCACCCCCTGCTTCAAGATGGAGGATGGAAGGATGATGTTGACCCTCTTGACTTCAGTCAACTAAAGCTTGGACTCTGTTGACCTTTGCCCTAACTCTATATGCAATTCTCCTCTGCTCAAGCCCCTTCATGAATATGCATGTAGCTTAGTTTAAAGCTTTCCCAGTTTTGGGAAAGGTCTCTGAGGTTCTCCTTATTTGTTGCAGGTAACAAATCTTTCCTTCCCCCCATCTTTGGCTTGGTTGTATCTATTGGCTCAACATCCACCAAAAGGCAAACACAGTTTTCAGAAAATACCAATCAATGTACAGACTAAGGAAGAACTACCCCAGCCTCTCTCTCCTCCCTCTTGCCAGTCTTTCCCATTGGCTGAATCTCACCAGGAATTGAGTAAACAGGGTGCCAGGTGACATGTTTTGCACAGGTCAGCCTCCTGGGGCATAGAACAGGGCGGAGGAAGGAAGAAGGGAGAAAAGGACCTGGGTTGGGGGGCAGGGGTGGGGAGACAGAAAACACCTGATACAGAGACTTTCCAAGATGAGATCCCCCAGGACCTGAGCATACAGTCAGGAGGGAAAACACTGTTTTCATGATATTTGGTTTCATTTATTTTAGTTCTGTTTTATTGTTGTTCTTGGTCTCTGGTTTATTTGTTGATTATTCTTATATGTATGGATGTTTTCACCTTATTTGCAGTTATTATCACATGGAAATGAGTTTGCTGAGTCAGCTACCCTTTGTAAACCCCAGGGACACATTCATTCACTAAGGCAAAAGTTCTCCATTTAAACAGTTGGCCTTGGAAATAAAAATCTGAACAAAAGGATTCAAGAATTCGGGGGGTTGGTTTTGTTTCTTCAATTACTGAGTACATCAGCTGGAGTTCAGGCATTGGCAATGGCGTTGTTTTCAGTGCTATAGGGAAGGTTGAAAACTACTTCTGTGATTAATCTAGATTTCCCTGTAGCTCTGAAATAAATGGAAAACTTGCCTTAATGTCCTCATCTCAAATTTTAATTCCCTTGAGGTCTCTTTGCTCCTTCTTTTTGCTCAAATAAAAGAAGGAACATTTATGAAAGATTTGGTTTCTCCATCTATTTCTGCCCTCAAGGGAATAAAAATGGTGGTGGATTGTGCAAGTTGAGAATGAAATCTTTGGAGCAGATTCTTCCTTGTGATCCAGTTAGGAATTTCTCAAAGTCTGTGTCCACACTACATCTGGCTGAAAAATGAGACCAATACAAAGTTGTGCATTTCATTTCATTGCCTCCCTAAGGAAAACCCAGGGGCTAGGCATTGTGTAGGTTCCCAGCAATGGCTCCACAGAGGACACACCTGCTGACTAGTGGAGGGGGCTGAGGGCAGTGCTACTTATACCTTAAAGCTCACGAGGAGATGAAAGGCAGTTAAAGATCTGAAAGACTGCAAAAGTCCTTTCCAAAAGGCTTTAATGGGACTTTATACTAAAGTGCTTTGACCTGGCAAGCTGATTGATTTCTGACCCTCCATTGGTTTGTGCTGTCAATACTGGACATTCTTATGGAAAATATCCTCTATACATTGCAAACTTAAATTTTATGAATATTTTTTTAAAATTTCCATTTCAAAAGGAGATTTTGAAAATCATTCCAACAGGATGTCTATATCCCAATGGTTAGATGGGCAGAAGGGGAGTTGGGGGACCTGTGTCTGGGACCTTTTAACTCCTGGCAAATAGCTGAGCCTCTTTTGGCTTAATTTCTCAATAAGTAAACAGAGATGAACACCTCTGCCTCATTGCCCCATTGAAGGCTGACAGGGAACGAATGAGAACTTGTTCTGGTGCTTGAAGAAGCACAGAGCATCACAGAAAAGCACAGTACCACTTATTGGCCTTTCTGGCAGCTGGCCAAGCACTCGGGGCTACAGTCGGGTTTGGTCCCTGGTTGGGAGAGAGGGTAAAGGAGGTCACTGTTCACCAGCAGTGCATTCACTACAATGACTGCAGCAGGTTTGGGCTTGGTGGGTGTCAGGAGGTGGGTTTGGGGCACACTCCCTAGGCAGTGAGGTCTGCATGTCCCAGATCTAAGATGCTCTGAATGCTTCACCCACTGAAGAGGGCATGTGGTAAGGATGGGGGAGTCCCTGGGACTACAGGAACCTCTGCTGTGATGCTCTGCTTCCATTCTAGGGGAGTTGCCTGACGTAAGAAGGTGTGAGTGGGGCTTTCAAACCACAGCTACTGGGAAGGTGTGGTCAAAGGAATGTGGGCCTGCTTGGTCTTTAGTCTGCCATCTTCCCTCCCCCCAAACACATGCAAAGTCCCTCTAGAGTCCTGCCACAGCTGTGCTCCCTCACTTGTGTGTCCTTTGGGAATGTTAGGTAGTTAGAATAGGAAATAGGAGTCCAAAATGGCGGTGGCTAGAAGACAAGGAAGGGAAAAGTACGCGAAAACAGAACAAGGAAGGTCAAAGGACGGTCCAAGGACCTGAGTGAGGACTTCAGGTAGCCCAACTAGCCCAATTTGCATAGGATAAGCCCAGGGGGAGGAAAAAAATATATAAAAGAGGAGCCAAAGTTCTCTCTCTCTGTCCTGCGCTTCGAGGATGGACTCTCCTTCTCTCCCTCATGCGCCATGTTGTTCTTCTCTTCGTGCCTTTGGATGGGCATGACCTCATGCTTCGAGGATGGATTTTCCTGCTGTCATCTTCTAAATAAAATAGAGCTATAACACCGATTTATCTATGAGCTATAACACGGTTTGTCCAAGACTCCAGAGCCGTGACCCACCGAGGGCTTCAATGTCCGTCACTCCAAATCTTTGTTGTGACAAGACAAGAACTGAGGAGCATACACTTGCGTGACATCTACACTCGCATGACAGGAACGTCTACCTCTGCAGTCAGGAGGAATACTCTTCCTCGCTCACCTGTCCCCCTGGGGGGGCCAGGGACACCATGTGTCCTTTGTGAGACTCTAGGTTTCATGACCTTGACCTCTGTTTTTAGTGAATTCAATTTAGTCACCTCTGATTGTCAGGGCTGAACCCCTTCTTTCCTTCCACATGAGTCTGGGCATACCCCTTGGGTAAGGCGAGGGCTTGCCATCTAACTGTGACTCACAGAAACAATTGAAATCTGTAAATAGGGAGACTTAGAGTCTTACAGTGACCCTAGAGTAACAAATTTTCTCTTTCTTCACTTTTTAGTTCAGTAGAGTCACCTCCCCTCCCTTGCCACTAGGGCCTTCATTAGATGCCCCAGAGGCCAAGTTCAAAGTCAACTCCTTCCATCTATGCTGACTGGACATCAAAAATGGTGTTCCCAGGGCCTCAGTGGGCGCTCTGTTCCCATCCATTCTGCTTCTGGGAAAGTTGAGGGGAAGCCCTTCCCTTCCCATACTACCTGCAACCTGGAAGGACCCTGTGGGGCTAATGGGCCCAGAAGCCATTCAAAAAGTTGCTAAGCAGGGAGGGGAAGGGATACAGAGATAAGGGATGAACAACCAAGAAACAACAGTGCAGCCTCGGGGCAGGTCCTGGTTCCCCATCAAGAGAGGCACGTAACAATATCTTTAAACTCTTCTGCAGAACTGAAACCCCCACCAAATGGAAGATGTTCCAGAGAGAAGCTCTTCAGGAGACCACCTGAGGCAGATAAAAGGAGTGCAGGTCCCAACACACCCCATCCTTATCAGCAAGCCTGCCCTTGAACCAGTGCTCTAAAACTCATCACCAGATCCCCCAGAGTTGGGACACACAGCTTTGAGAGGCTCAAGCCCACTGTGTTCCCCTTTGCTGGCAATGCAATAGGCTGTTCTTTTCTACTTCACCCAGAACTCTGTCTGCAAGATCTGATTTGGCCCAGGTGCCGAGGCTGAGTTTTTAGCACTGCCATGACACTCAGGGTCCAGGAAACCTCTCCTCCACTTGGGGAGTCTCAATACACAGCGTTGGACAAATATGCTGTCCTTTAAACTTATCCTGTAGATTTAACTTCAGACCAAGACAAATATGGAGTTTTGAGCTCAAATGTATTAAAGGGATTTATGCATGACTAAAAATAGAGAGAAATTCATTACATTCTTTTCTTGTAAGAAACTGGATTTACTTTGCCAAATGTGTCTCAGAAAGTGCATCTTTTTTTTTTCCTGTCAATAGTTATATCTGCTGCTGTTCCCAGCAGAGCAGATTGTCCATTAAATAATCACAATATAAGGGAATCCTCTATGAAATACAATTTTAGCTCAGGAGGACATAGGTATGCCATGCTTTAAAGGATAGAGATGTTCTTCAAAGTGATTTTTCGGTAAAGCAACTAAGAAATACCAGAAATGCTCCAGAAGGGAAATGAAAAATGTGGCTCGGGCTCCAGACAGGAGGCGGGACGGCAGCAGGAGTGGTGGGGGAGGGGCACAGCCTCAGCCCGGCAGGGAAGGGAGGGCTGCTCTGTCAGGGGTAAGGTCTGTGGCTCCAGGAAGCCAGAGACCCTGGACGCCCAAAGGGCTACTGTCAGCAGCGCCAGCAGCTCTGGCTCCCCTCCCCCACTCCGTTCTGGTCCGCTTTGCACCATGATCAGGCCAAGCCAGAAACAGACAGGGATGGGGCCATGCCTTGGAGAGGACCCCGGAGCCAATAGGAAAAGAGCTTTCACTTCGTGGACAATTTACAGCAGCTTCCGAAGCACAGTGGCTTCTGTGATGCAAGGTACAGTTGGTACAGCTCTGAGGAAGGCATTTTATGTCCTAGAGATGTTCTGTGCCTGTCGGAGATGCTGCCTTTTAGGCAGATAAATTGCTGATCTATCTCAGACATCCGCTGAGGCCTTGCTAACCCTGGAGTTGAGGGAGCCTTGCTTCTCAAGCCCTCGGGGGCCTTCTGATGATTCCTGAGCACCCCCAGATTCACTCGGTCTGGACCTTACTCCTCACACCCTGTCTCCCATATTCTGTCCTGATGGGATTGAGACACAGACTCCTCTTGGATCCCTTGTAGGAATCCCCTTACACAAAAGCATCATTAGCCAACCTGCCTAAAGGTTGAGGTTGGGGTGCATCTGGGGGTTCTATCACATACTTGCCTGCTCACAACATCAAAACCTCCCCCACAGGGTCTTCCTTAGGGGTGATGAAGATGCTCTGGAGCTTGATGGAGGTGATGGTTGCCCACCACTGTATATGTGTTAAACACCACTGTAAAGTGGATCACCTACTGTTCTGTGAATTTCACCTTAGTAAAAAACAAACACCATCTACAGCAGCGTGGATGGACCCAGAGATTACCATACTAAGTGAAGCAAGTCAGAGAAGACGAATACATGACATCGCTTATGTGTGGAATCTAAAATACGACACAAACGAACTTTTTTACAAAACAGAGAGAGACCCACAGACATAGAAAATTAACTTATGGCCACCAAAGTGGAAAGATGGGGAGAGATAAATTAGGAGTTTGGGATTTACAAGTACACGCTATGATATAAAAAATAGATAATCAACAAGGGCATACAGTACAAGGAACTACACCCAATATCTTATAATAGCCTATAGTGAAAAAAACTCTGAGAAAGAATAGATAGATGGAACTGAATCATTTTGCTCTACACTTGAAAGGCTGTAAGTCAACCATACTTCATTTAAAAACAAATACAGGAAAAAACAAACAAAAAACTCCAAACCCCAGACCTTCCTCCAGTGTCTCCTTCACTCAGAGTCCAGCTGCTCCTCTTCCCTTGCCTCCCCTCTCTCAGGCCAGGCCAGCCTTCCCTGCCCACCAGGGTGCCCACGCTTGCCCTCACAAGTGACTCCAGGGTATCCCCTTTCCAGGGCCTGGCCTGGGCCAGTCTACCCTCGAAAAAGTCAGTAAGCTGAAAAGAGTGACATTTCTCTCTGTTCCACTAACTTAAGTGAGGGGTTTTGAGGAGTCAGTGGGCGCAGAGGAAGTTTTGCTTTTTAATGACCAGTAGCATCTGTGACATTCCACCCCTCACATACCCCTGAGTAGATACCCAACTCTCCCAGCCCTACAGAACTCCTCAAGAGCTCAGAGAGTAGAAACAAGTCGTCCACAGCCGAGTGGTCAGACACTGACTGGCAGCCTGCTTCTGCTATTTCCTTGCTCCTTGACCTTGAGGGGCCCTCCAGCCTCTGTGCACTTCAGTCTCTTCACCGCTACAAGGGGGTCATGGCAGTGAAACAGGAGAGAAGGGGGCAGGGCACAATCTATGAAAGAATGACATAGCCTGAGGACAAGACATAAAGTGATTAGGACCAAATACATCCAATATGGCAGACAAGTCTACTCCACTAAACCTTGAGCCTTGTACAGCTCATGTAACACATCAGCAAGCTAAATGACACACCCACGGGCACCATGACAGTTCCAAGGCCAACCATAAAGGTCAAAAAGTGGGTGATGGCCCAATTCCTAGAAATGTCCCCTTTCCCCAAAATAGCTGGAATACTTCTCTTCTACTCATTCAGCCTATGAAATTACCCAGCCCTATTAAAAACTGATGACCCCATACTGTGGGACCACTCTCACCTTCTGAGATGGCCCATTCTCTGTCTATAGAGTATGGCAGTTTAGTTGCTAAGTCTGTCCAACTCTTGTGACCCCATGGACTGCAGCCTGCCAGGCTCCTCTGTTCATGGGATTTTCCAGGCAAGAATACTGGAGTGGGCTGCCATTTTCTTCTCCAGGGGGTCTTCCCAACCCAGGGATTGAACCTGGGTCTCCTGCATTGCAGGCAGACTCTACTGACTGAGCTACAGGGGAAGCTGTAGCTTAGAGTATGAAAGTGAAAGTGAGAGTGTAAGTTGCTTGGTCATATCTGACTCTTTGCAACCCCATGGATAGAATTTTCCAGGCCAGAATACTGGAGTGGGTAGCCTTTCTCTTCTCCAGGGGATCTTCCCAACCCAGGGATCAAATCCAGGTCTCCCACATTGCAAGCAGATTCTTTACCAGCTGAACCCCAAGAATACTGGAGTGGGTAGCCTACCCCTTCTCCAGTGGATCTTTCTGACCCAGGAATGGAACTGGGGTCTCCTGCATTGCAGGCAGATTCTTTACTAACTGAGCCATAAGGGAAGGCCATGTTTCTTTCTAAATATATCCACTTCTTACCTTTCACTTTCTCTCTCATTGAATTCTTTCTCTGTTGAGACTAAGAACCTGAGCCTCATTAAGTCCTGAGACCATATATATGATCTCATTTAATAGGCCATGGGTTTAAGCCCCAGTGAGAAGTGCATGTTTTCAGAAGGACTTACTTCTTCTGGTCATGGGAAGTGCTAGGTCATGAGAAGTTGCCAGCCCGCAGTTGTGATACTGACAGTTAATGTTAGAGTCTGTGGTTCCTGGCACCTCAGAGCATGGCCAGCGGAAGGACTTGCCCTTGTGGAGTTGTGGCTTGGCGATCCTATATTCCAACTGTCAGGCGAGCGTAGATGTCACGCGAGGGTATGTTCCTCAGTTCCTGTCTAGTCACAACAAAGATTTGGAGTGACGGACATTGAAGCCATTGGCAGGCCACAGCTCTCAGGTCTAGACAGACTGCGTTGTAACTCTTAAATAAATCAGTGTTACAGCTCAATTTTATTTAGAAGATGATAGCCGGAGAATTCATCCTCGAAGCGCGAGGGCATGCAAGGCCGTGAAGAGAACACCGCAGCGCATGGGAGAGAAAGGGAGAGTCCATCTTCGAGGCGCAGGAGAGAGACAGTGAGCACTTTGGCTCCTATTTTATATGTTTATTTCTGCCCCCTGGGCCTGTCCTATGCAAATTGAGCTTAGACAGGAGTGCTGATCTATCTGAAGTTCTCACTCAGGTCCTTGGACCTTCCTTGTTCTATTTTCGCGGGCTTTTCCCTTCCTTGTCTTCTAGCCACTGCCATTTTGGACTCCTGTTTCCTATTCTAACTACCTAACACAACTATCTCCACTTTCATTCTTCACCTTCCCAGGAAACCTGTCCATATGGACTCAGAAATTCTGGGGTCCCTGGGACTGCAAAGATGCCTGGAAAGTGGGTGCTTAGGCATAAGTGCGTCACATTTTTACTGGAACTTGCTAAACTGGTTATATTTGTATTAATTACAGTTTACAAAACACCCTCACAATAATTTTCTCACTTGTTTTCACAACCACCATACAAAGCAGATTTTCCCCTATCTTTACAGATGAGAAAGCTGAGATTCAAAGAGGTTAGGAGACTTGCCTACTGTCACAAAGCAAAGGGTAGCAAAGAGACAAAACCAGGAGTTCCAGCGGAAGCCCTGTCCACAAAGCCAAGGTCTTCCTCAGCTGAGTGCTCCCACGTGGCCAGCATGGGCTGGCAGCTGGTGGGCAGAAGGAAAGAAAGTCACACAGGCCCAGCCTGCCCCAGCTGAGCTTCCAGTCTACATGGGGACAACCGAAGTTCTACAGTCTCTGGTCCATAGTGTGGCCAAATCTCTAGGACACTGTACAAAGAATTCTTTTTATTTAAGGACATATTGTGATGATGAGCTGTGCCTCTGGCTAGCAGGCATGTGGATGCAGTGAGGAAAGCCTTGTGGCTGGTTTTCAGCTTGGGGCGGGAGGTGGCCCAGTGGAGGGGATCCTTGGTCCAAGGCAAAGTCAGGGGACACCAGTCACTGGGCAAAGCTGTCCAGGCTCACCTAGACATGACTCAGTTTTTTAGCTCATTAAAAGGGGATCATCAGAGTACCTGCCTCATAGGGTTATTCCGCAAATAAAATGAGATGCTCTATGTAAGATATTTCAGGGCTTCCCTGGTAGCTAAACAGTAAAGAATCTGCTTGCAATGCAGGAAACCCAGGTTTGATCCCTGGAGAAGGGAATGGCAACCCACTCCAGTATTCATGCTTGGAGAAACCCATGGACAGAGGATCATGGTGGACTACAGTCCATGAGGTCACAAAAGAGATGGACGCAACTGAGCAACTAACACTTTAACTTGCTTTCATGAAACATATTTTTTAGCATGTGTCCAAAATTATCAATATTATCTACTCAAGCAAGCTCTGTTCCACTTTGACTATCATTAGTATTAAGCAAATTGTATAATGATTGGGTCATATCAGATTAACTGCAGTGAATCACTCCAAGTTGGATATCTTTTATTCCTCATAGATTACACATAGACTTGAAATCCAGGGAGCACTAAAAACATCACCTCGATGAATGTCAGAGAGAAAAATTATAGTCTGAGAGTTTTTTACAACCTCAGTCACAAGAGAGGTTTTGGAGAGAATGCTCAATCATAAAGACATTTTTTATACCTACTATTTCACTTAAATGTCAGATTAGAGAATAGACTTTAATTAAAGTTTTTAATAAGTATGCTTGATCTCTATTTCATACGTGTGATTAGGAAGTTTTGTAAAATCTACTAAAATACAGTAAAATAGATTAAGAAGGTGGAATGATATGTCCTTTTTAAAAAAGTTTTGAAGACTATATAAGAAATAGCAATTTCCTACTCTTATTATTTTGTTCATTTTCAAAAAACAAGAACTTAAAAAGATATTCAAGAGAAGATTTTCTCAAATACTGAAGGTAAACTATTTTCAGATTGTGATGGTAACTTGGGTCACTCATCATTTTTAATAAACTGATTAATGACTAAGAGTGAACAAAATAGGGAAGTGAGTAATCAGGTGGAATTTATGTTATTTTAAAGCTGGAATAAAAGTCTATGGGATGGAAAAAAAAAAGCCTTTGGGGGCTTGGCCAAGTTCTTTAGTCAGGAGGCTGAGCAGGATGGCTGCTCTCAGGAATCAGCGTCCGGGCACACAGACAGAGCCTATTAAAAATTAACAAAATAGTTTGGATGACTATTTTAAGCACTGTGAATTGGCAAATGGTAAGTACCTAGCTGAACAGATGACGGGTTTGGATTCTTAATAGCCAATTGTGAAGGAAATGGACCACGACAGGCTTTCAGACACAGAAGTGGCCTGCGACACAAAGACTGAGGCTGGGTTACATCGCAATGTGTGATCAGCCATTCCCCAGGGAGCAAACGGGAAAATCCCAGTCTAATGTTCCCTCAGTTGCTGAGACTTTTCTAGCAAACTAAGGGTAAATCTGGAACTGGGGGTGGAAATGTCAGTCATCTGCATCACAGTGGGCCTTAGGAACAGGGATACCAAGTAACGGGCAGAGGCTGACTATTACAGGCATAATGCAATGGTTCAGTAATCTGGATGTGTGTGTGTGTGTTTTCCAACGTTCTGACACCTTGGGGCCTGGATAAACCTAGAGAGAAAGGGCTGTCAATTTCTGGGTCTTTGAGCCTGCCTCTCATATGCAAACCAACCATTCCAACCCCATCCGCTACCAGGCTGTTACATTCAGGGTCACTACTTCCCTGCCCTAATCACCTCAGGACCAGATACCAGACAACTATTATTCAAACTAGCCAACCCTGAATTTGCTTCCTCTGCTTGGCCTGTTCCTCCCATACCTGAATAATAATAAAACAGCCACGCAAGTATTCTTAGCTTCAAAGAAGCCCCACCAAAATGTCATGTACCCAGAAAAGGCTGGGCTGACGAAGTGAGTCTGAGCTTAGAATGCAGGGCCCCTGTGCCTGCATGAGTAACCTGGACTTTATCCCACAGACATCAAAGAACCTCTGCCACCTCCTGAGCCAAGGGCAAACTGTCCTGGAGGAAGACGGATCTGGCCTGGGCTGCAGTACGTATGGTGGAGACAGGGAGGCCAGTGAGGAGGCTGGAGGAGCTGCACAGGCAAGAGGGCTGGGCCCAGGGCCCTTGGAGAGAGAATGAAAAGTGTACTGCAGATCACAAAGGGCAAGATTTGACAACCAGCAAAATGCAGTGAGCAGGAGAAGAAGAAGAAGAAGAGAATGACCAGGGCTTCCAAATGCCAGCCTCTCCAGACAGGGGCAGGAATAGCAGTGAGGTAAAGAGGAGACGTTTGGAAGTAAGGGGGTAATTGGCTTCTTCATTTCCTCTTTCAAACGAGGATGCTAGTGACCACCGTGTTTGCCTCCACCCCACAAGCACTGACTGACCTAGCACCTCCCAGGCCCTGTCCTAGGTGCTGAGGAGAAAGCAGGGACTGAGCAAACCCAAACCAGCCACCTGCACAGGGCTTATATCCCAGCAGGGAAGATATTTTATAAGATCCTGCTAGGACTTCCCTGGTGGTCCTGTGGTTACGAATCCACCTTGCAATGCAACGGACGCAGCTTCAATCCCCAGTGGGGGCACTAGGATTCCCACACGCCATGGAACAATGAAACCCAAGTGCTGCAACTATCGAAGCCCATGCACCACAAATAGAGAGTCTGTCTGCTGCAACAAAAGACCCCGCGTGCCGCAACTAAGACCTGACACCACCAGGGACTTAGATAAGTGAATAAATATTAAAAAAAAAAAAATACACTGCTGCTTCTTTAAGGAGCATCAGAAGCCAAGAGCTGCAGGCCAGAGTCAGCTGCATGCCCTTCTCCAGTGACTTGCTGTTCATTTCATCCTTGAAAACACGTTCACATCTGCCTCATCAACCTCATTCTCGCTGACATGAAGATAGCATCAGGGCTTTTAGCGGACAAGCCAGAGTCAGTTACACTAACTTAGAAATCCATATTTATTTATTTTCCCCTTCAGTGTATCCAATAAGTGCTAATAAAAAGAGATGAAGGAGTCACATGGGTACTCCTTCACACTCCAGACGGGTGTGAGTGAATCTCCCAGCCTGGGGAGGGCACTTCCTCAGTTGTTGCCCGATTCTGTTCCTCCCTGGAGGCGGGAAAGTCTTCTCCATTGGCCAGGCCCTCCTTCCTTCCCAGGGTGCAACAATCACCATTGCTTTTGTCTGACTTCTACCCGCAGGATGATCATTTTACATCAGATTCCTTCTCCAGCACCAAGCCTGGGAGCCACAGATCAACAGCAAAACCCAAAGATTAGACACAGAGAGAGAGGCACCAGGCGGGCAAAGCCATGCAGTGTCTCAATACCAGGGTGAGTGCTTTTCCACCTGTTTGTCTCACCTCTGCCCTGGGACACCTCCCCTGGCTGTGGGTAAGAGCTGCTGTCTTTCCTTCGGTCTTAGGCAGCTCAGGCTGCATCAAGTAGCAGCTTCAACCACAGACAACTACTCCTCACAGTTCTGGAGACTGGGGCCCAATATAAAGATGCCGGCCAGCTTCTTTCCTGGTGAGGGCTGTCTTCCTGGCTTACCGGCAGCTGCCTTCTCACCATGTCCTCACATGGTAGAGAGGAGATCAATTATCTCCTATCTTTCCTTACAAGGGCATCAAGCCCATCATGAAGTCCCCATCCTCACAACCTAATTCCCTACCCCAGGCCACATCTCCAAATACTATCACGTGGAGGTTAGGGTTTCAATGTCTGAATTTTGGGGGAACCCAATCATTCAACCCATAGTACCTTCCTTGGCCCGAAGGCCATGAATGAGCCCTTCAGGTTCTCTCATCATGGATGAATTTGTGTAGACATTTCTTTTTTTTAAGCCAAGCAGAAGGTAAAAGGTTTTACTACTTAATAACACCAATTTTATCATCACTTAGCATAACTTCCTTCTGACAATTTTATCATCACTTACAATAACTTCCATTAGGGTAATAAGGCATTAAGTAGATGTTGATTGCAAATAATCTGCTTACATTCACTAATTATATGGAGACTGATTTTTTTCTCCTGTTTAAAATGTAATTTTAAAACATCAATACTTCCTAAAAACAAGACTTATCAAAGTGAGGAGACACTCTGGCCTCAGAGATAGAAAATGAGATTTTTATATATTTGGCAAGTGCCCGATTACAGGATGAACATAAATGAAGGATTCGTCTTTAGCAATAATGTAAATGACTCACTCTAGCTGATTTGCTCTCACCTTCTCTCCCTTGGGGTCAAATTAATATGTTTACTCCAGACAAGCCATTTTATACAGCAGAAAATATTGATGCCTGGCTGCCATCTCACGGGGTGGGGAAGGGAGCAATCTAGCACATGGTCTTTATAGAGATTAAGTATAAATTGCCAGGCTCTGAATTTTACGAGACTTCCATAGCTGCAAAGTGCTAGTTTAAGCGAGGTGTAGAGGGGCTCTGGCTACATTATATTTTTATTTAAGGCTGCTATAAAGTTTTGTAAGGCTGTCCATTACAACCCTGGCTTTCAGGTGGCTATCATAACTCAATGGGAATAATGATACTACTATTACTATGACTAGTGGCAAATTGCTACTTGAATATTGGCAAGAACATAGATCCTAATTATTTGTTCTCAGTCTGATAAAATAATCTTTGGTTATTTTCAAGTTTATAAGATCAGTAATGCACAGACCTGGGTTGTCAGAGACGTCCTTTAGGGTTCTTCTGCAATCAGAAATTATTTCCTTTCATCAATGAACATTTTCTAACCTCTTTTTCAGTAATATAGTCAGATCTTTTTTAACTTACTGGGAATTAAAAAAAAATAAGATTTCAGTTAAAGAAATAATGACAATGATAGTTTGCACTGTATAATATTTTTAAGTATTTAAAAACAATTTTCTTCCCTCATTGTCTCTTTAGAAGACCCTGGGCATTAGTTGAACACATCTTACATGTTACATTTTATGGATTGGGCAGGAATTTCCCTGTTTTATAGATAAGGAACCAAGGCTTAGAGAAATCAAGTGACTTGCTCCAGGCCACATGAGTGACTTTCCACAGTGAGAACAGAAGGACTTAGGGGTCCTGATCAATAGCCTTTCAGCTACAGAATGTGAGATGCCTATGACGGGAAATGCACACACAGTCTTTTTAATGTACTTTTATCACAATCTCCCAAGAGGGAGTCGTACATGAGCACATGATTTTGAGTGTTAGACTTGGCCAGTTTGGGCTGATGCCAAGGGCCTGGCCTATCACATGTGGCCTATTTTGTGCACAGTCACTATCAGATCCACGTGAAGAGGTTTGAGACAGCTGTCCTGCCCCAGCGCGTGTGGTCTGGGGCACATGAGAAGTAGCTGCAAGGACACCAGTGGCATCACTGACTCTGCCCCAAGATGTACCTTTTAGACCAGTCACTCTGGTTTCCATTCCTGCCAGCAAAAGCAATTAAAGGTGGGCATAAGTTCTGTCTCCCAGAAGGTTTCCAAAGAGCAAATAAAAAATTTAGCATAATTGAAATTCTCAAGTCCGCTAACAGTTGAACTTGTTATCTACCAACTGCAAACTGCTACCCCCAGGATGTACTGATTCCCACTGACACGCTGCTACTATGCTTGGTATTTGGGAATGGGGGTGGGGATGGTCAGGAAAGTTTAGATCAAAAAGACTCTAGCATTGTATAGTATAGGGAACTATATTCAATAGACTATGATAAACCACAATGGAAAATAATATGAAAAAGAATATCTATGTGTATAACTGAATCACTTTGCTATATGGCAGAAATTAACATACATTATAAATCAATGATACTTCAATAAAATAAATTTAAAACAAACAGACATATAAAACAAACTTATGGTTACCAAAGGGGATAGTGGGGAATGGGGGAGACAAATTAGGAGTTTGGGATTAACATATACACACTCAGTTCAGTTCAGTTCAGTCACTCAATATGCCAGCAAATTTGGAAAACTCAGCAGTGGCCACAGGACTAGAAAATGTCAGTTTTCATTCCAGTCCCAAAGAAAGGCAATATCAAAGAATGCTCAAACTACTGCACAACTGCACTCATCTCACATGCTAGTAAAGTAGTACTCAAAATTCTCCAGGCTAGGCTTCAGCAATATGTGAACCGTGAACTTCCAGATGTTCAAGCTGGTTTTAGAAAAGGCAGAGGAACCAGAGATCAAATTGCCAACATCTGCTGGATCATCAGAAAAGCAAGAGAGTTCCAGAAAAACATCGATTTCTGCTTTATTGACTATGCCAAAGCCTTTGACTGTGTGGATCACAATAAACTGTAGAAAATTCTGAAAGAGATGGGAATACCAGACCATCTGACCTGTCTCTTGAGAAACCTGTATGCAGGTCAGGAAGCAACAGTTAGAACTGGACATGGAACAACAGACTAATTCCAAATAGGAAAAGGAGTATGTCAAGGCTGTATATTGTCACCCTGCCTATTTAACTTATCTGCGGAGTACATCATGAGAAACGCTGGGCTGGAAGAAGCACAAGCTGGAATCAAGATTGCCGGGAGAAATATCAATAACCTCAGATATGCAGATGACACCACCCTTATGGCAGAAAGTGAAGAAGAACTAAAGAGCCTCTGGATGAAAGTGAAAGAGGAGAGTGAAAAAGTTGGCTTAAAGCTCAACATTCAGAAAACTAAGATCATGGCATCTGGTCCCATCACTTCATGGCAAATAGATGGGGAAACAGTGGCTGACTTTATTTTTCTGGGCTCCAAAATCACTGCAGATGGTGACTGCAGCCATGAAATTAAAAAACATACACACACTACTATGTATAAAATAAATAAACAAACAAATACCTACCATATAGTGCAGGAAACTAGATTAGATACCTTATAATAACCTATAATGGAAAAGAATCTGAAAAAAGATATAATATGTGTGTTTGTATATTTATATGCATACATATATATATATATCTGAATCACTTTTCTGTATATCTGAAACTAACACAAAATTATAAATTAAATATACTTTAATGTTAAGAGGTTTCCCAGGTGGCTCAGTGGTAAAGAATCCACCTGCCATTGCAGGAGATGTGTGTTAGATCCCTGGGTCAGGAAGATCCCTGGAGAAGGGCATGGCAACCCACTCCAATATTCTTGCCTGGGAAATTTCATGGACAGAAGAGCCTTGAAGGCTATAGTCTACCTGCTTGCAAAGAGTCGGACACGACTGAGTGCACACACATACACACACACGCATAATTTAAACAATGGTTCCAAAAGAAGAAGATCCTAGCCGAAAAAGGTCAAGAAACTCCTCGATACAAGATTGTTCCTCACTTGCTGTCTCTCCCCTCTGTCTACACAGCCCACAGTGACAGCCAGGGGTCCCAGGGCAGCTCCAGAGCCAGACAAAGGGAGGCTTGTTCACATGGTGCCAGGGATGCACACTCCCAACCTGAATTGTCAGGTGACTCCCACCATAACATCCTCCACCTTTAAATTGCAACTTGTATTTCTTAAGGTATAGAATGGAACTGCTTGGCTTCCTTAGGCGTAAAATCATCACAGTGAGTATTTTTTCCTTGCCACTGGTTGTCTTCTCAAGTTTAAAGGTTGTGGCAATGCATTCGCCATCACCCCATCATTGTGTTTACAGAACATCCTTTGCAAGGGTTCAAATGAATAGATGTAGGCTCTGCAGGCCCAACATTGACACTCTTTATATTTACAAGAATATAGGTCTAATTATTCCAAATTCTGCTACAATTAGGCCCAAATGTTCAATTTTCCACGTGTTTCTCTTAATTAAAAATGAAATGAAAAAGAAACCATCAAAATTATATAAATAAAAGCAGATGGAATGCAGTATGGGAAGCTCTTCTATAATAACATTCCCTTTAATAAAATCCATTGGTTAATTTGGTTGATAAAAGCAGTGTTAAAATTAAATAAGAATGAACATACACTGGGTAAATATTTGTGGTTTCTAGCCTGTGCTACCATGATAAAGGTAATTTAGCTTAAAAGCAGTCATCATCTTTCTTCATAACTGATAAAGCATTACTAATTGTGTGTGTTAATATGATACAATATGGAATTGAATCCAGATTTTATCTTAATAACATCTCCACTAAATTAAAGACGGCGTTGGATGACAGCAAAGATAAGTCTGTTTATCTCCTAGTAGGACATAAAAAAAAAAAAACTGTGAAGAGATGGTCCGGTGAGTGTGTTCTCTCTACTATTTTAGCTGCTAGTTGTATTATATTTATTGTTACTATTGTAAGCAACACTTTCTGGAGGGATAATCTAGATAATGTTTTATGGAGAAAAGTAATGCTTTAATTATGATACACAAGATACCAATCTTTTCCTTTCCATGTCTGGTAGGATATTTCTATAAACAAGATGCTGGGTGGAAAATGATCCGACTTGGCTGCAAGGAAATAAGCATCCTTCACAGCTATTTTACCACCCCTGAGCCTCTACAAGCACGAGATGGGCAGACAGGGATTGCTACAGAGAGAACTCCCTGCTCTGCCGGAGTGAACGATGACGTTTTAACTGCCAGAATGCTCCTGCCTCGGTTCTCATTCACCCCTTCCTCCAGACCCTGAGCTGTCTGTCAGTGTGTGGCGGGGTGTGCCCGACCTGTGAAGGCTCTCGGCTGTTTCCCTGCCAGGCTGGAGGTGCAGGACTCCCCTGGGGGCACTGTCCAGCAGAGTCCCGAGGCCTGAGAAACCCAGTTCCTTTCTCCACCTGGGGCTGGGGAGCCTCACCGGCTGCATGCATCACTATCACAGCCCTGGCTGCCCTGAGGACCTGCAGAGGTTTTGAATGTCAGTCATTTAGTCTGTGAATGTGTTTGTCTTACAAGCACATGATGCAAACTGCTGTGGATTTACTGTGAGCACAAGACCCCCCCGCCCCTCCCAGCCACACAGCTCTATGTGGCCTAGTGCCCTGTCATCTAGCCTCTGGGGGCAGACAGCCCAACCCCCAACACATGTGTAGACCTCTCTCTTCACTGCCGATTTTCAGCACATGCGTCCCACAGTCATGTCTGATATAACACAGCAAGAGTGTAAACAACCAGAGTTGCTATCAAGTACTGGCTGAGAATGAAAGCAGTCCAAGAATAAATACAAACCTCCCCCCAAATAGGTTGTTCACAAAATCAGCCTGCAGGAGCGGATGCCAGCCCTATTTTTATATCAACCTAATGGAATTCTTAATATTCAGCAAAAAAGAAAATCAGAGTTTAACATGAAGCAGGAGATGTAATAAATAATGAACAGCACTAACAGCTTAGCATCATAAGGAAACAGATGGAAAACTTCTCTCCCGAGATCACTGCTTCCAAAATTAGAGAAAGGGCTTCTGGATGTGTTCAGGGTGGAGAGTTCAAGCCTGAATTTCAATGAGGTGGGAATACTTTTTAGGAGAGATGTAAGACTTTCCTGTCTCCCTTTTAGAAAAGACAGAAAGGACGGCATTCATCTGCTTTACCCAGGACTCAGAGGCAAGACCTCAGGCTCTTCCAGAATGTTGGATTCAATTAAACCAGGGAAGATGCTGCTGGGGCTTTGCTGCCTACAGAAGTGTTACGATGCCATCGTCTGTCCAGGAAAAGAAAGGACCACCCATCCACATGCTGAAAGTTCTCAGCATACCAGAGCATCAGGAATATAGGAATCCTTTCCATGAGGAAGCATGACAAGCCATAGTTTCTTAACGGGCTAAAAGGCCAGTGACCCTTTCTCAGGGACCCCAAGGCCTGGTCTTCTGGACCTACAGCTGCAGCTGAGGGGATACAGTGCCAACAAAAGAGTGAGGGTGAAGCTGGACCGTGCCACCCAGCTATCTCTCCTCTGAATTACCTGGGAACAGCATGGATGCCTAAGTCCCTCTTTACTCCCTTTCCAGAAAAGAAGCTAGAAAGAGGTGTGTCACAAATGGACATGCCAAAGCACAGGTAATCTTGGGGGAGCTCGTATGCCACCAATCTCAGCCCCTCTGGCTCTCCGGAGTTCCCCCTTCTCCAGCTGCCACCTTCAGGAAGTTACTCGACTGTACCACATCCTTCGGAGAGGCAGATGTGTGCCTGTGACCTTCTGGTCACTGGTCAAGAGACTCTAGGTGGGCTCCAGCCCCTTCTGCCTCAATTCCAGTGATAATGAGGTCCTTCTTTAGCCTTTGGCTTCACAGCCGACTCAAAGCACCTCTTCTGGTATCATCTCACCAACATGGCTCTCATGCTAGAATGGCTCTCAGAAGCTGGGGAGAGCAAAATTTGCATAAACAGATAATCCAGAATACTCTGATTGGGGTTTGGGGCTCTGGCATCCAGAGCCGTCTGGCAGAGAATGGCTTCCGCAGGAGACTGGAGCCTTATCCCAATCCTGGCAAAACTCCAACAGACTCTTGACTGAAATCTTGAGTCTAAAAATCATGAACTGGGGACACTGCAGATTGTGATGTGTTCCAGGTTCACCACAATGGTTCTGATGAACTTTTCCATTTCTATGACACAAATGAACACAAATGGAGGGTCAAGCCAAACCCTAGTTCAATATGTCAGAAAACAGGAGATGAGGTAACTTTCCTTAATTTCAGGAAAGGATAGGAAATGATGAAGTCCAAAGCATGTTTTTCAAAACCATAGCAGCTTCTCTCTTCAAAACCAAGAGGAAGAACTTCCCTGTCCAGTGATTAAGACTCTCTGTTTTCACTGCAGGGGATAGGGATTCCATCCCTGGTCTGGGAACTAAGATCCCACATGCTGTGTGGAGCAGCAAAATAAATTTAAAAAGAAAGAGGTCATCAGTCCTGCCCAGTCTCAAGGGGAGAGGATCATACGAGGCAAGAACACTAAGAGGTGGGGTTTATGGGGGACACTCTATGTGTCTTCCTGCCATAGCACACAGTTACCAAAATCAGGAAATTGAACATTGATGCTGTCCTTCTCAGGGGGCTAGAAGCTGACGTCAGTTTGTCCTGTCATTGATGATATGAACTCTGATCATTTGGTGAAGATAGCATCTACTAGGTTGCTCATCTGCAGTAAATTTACCAATTTCCCCTTTGTAATTATTAAGTCTTAACCTGTTCCTCATCAAGTCTTCACCCAATAATTTTAGCAAAATCTTTGCCTGATTCAGCTGTTACCAGGATCACTGCAAATTTTGGAGGCTTTGTCAATTCCATCCTTCCATTTTCCTTTTATTAGTTGGCATTCTGCGTCCTCTCTCCCTGCATGTATGTGGGTATCTAAGTATGTTTGCATGTGGGTTTGTATGTCAGTGTGGACTCATGGATTCTTATTATTTTAGGGGTTTAAGGTCTATTACTGTCCTTATTTATTCTGATGTTCAAATTGTCCCAGGCCTGGTCAGAGGGAACACTTGCACGCTGGCTCCTGTCTTCTGAGCTCTTTTAACATTTCCCCATCATTCTGTGCATGCTTCCTTACTTTCTGGCGTAACAGTGATCCAGGTCCTCCTTGTACTCTCCTGGCACAGCCCTGGAATCAAGTCATTTTTCTTGAGAGTGCTGATTCCTTGTGTCGGAGAATGGCATATAGAAACCAAGATCAGTGTGTGTGACAGGCTTTCAAATAAATATATGGATGGTAAACACGGAGAGGTCACAGCAGCGGGTGGAACAGTGGACACCAGGATTGCTGTCAGGTTAGAGGCCAAGAGCCCCACCATAGACAGCCTGTCTTTTGCCCCGAAGTGTTTAGAACCACGCCAGACCCTTAATAGGTCCTCTATAACTACTTGGTTGATGGATTTATCCATCCATTGGCCATATTTATTGTTTGATAATAGAACTGAAGTTACTTTTGTTGTTGTTCAGTCACTAAGTTGTGTCCGACTCTTCTAACCCCATGAAATGCAACATGCCAGGCTTCCCTGTCCTTTATTATCTCCAGGAGTTTGCTTAGCTTCAAGTCCATTGAGTCAATGATGTTATCTAACCGTCTCATTCTCTATCACCCTCTTCTCCTCCTGCATTCATCAGGGTCTTTTCCCATGAGTCAGCTCTTCATATCAGGTTGCCAAAGGATTGGAGCTTCAGCTTCAGCATCAGTCCTTCCAATGAATACTCAGAATTGATTTCCTTTAGGATTGACTGGTTTGATCTCCTTGCTGTTCTCAAGAATCTTCTTCATCACCACAACTTGAAATCATCTTTTCTTCAGCGCTCAGCCTTCTTTATGGTCCAACTCTCATAACAGTTCATGACTACTGGAAAAACCATACCTTTGACTATATGGACTTTTATTGTCAAAGTGATGTTTCTGCTTTTTAATACGCTGCCTAGGTTTGTCATAGCTTTCCTTCCAAGGAGTAAGCGTCTTCTAATTTCATGGCTTTAATTAGATGTATTTTCCTGGACTTTTGCAATAGGTAAAATCCAGTGAGTGAGCAGTTTGGAGATCATCTAGGCCACCCCTCTATTCAGTTAACAAGGCCTCTTGGACCTCAGGGGTCTTCCCAGGTGCCTCAGTGGTAAAGAATCTGCCTGCCAAGCAAGAGATGCAGGAGACACAGGAGATTCAGGTTTAATCCCTGGGTCAGTAAGATCCCCTGGAGGAGGGCCTGGCAACCCCCTCCAGTATTCTTGCCTGTAAAATCCCATGGACAGAGAAGCCTGGCAGGCTACAGCCCATAGGGTCACAAAGAGTCAGACACAACTGAGCAACTGAGCACACACACATGACACAGTTGGACCTCACCAAGGGAAATGCCATCTTCAAGTCACACGGGTACATGGCCAGCAGCAGGGCCAGGCCTGGACACTAGTCCTCCTGGCTCCAAGCCCTGCATATCACACACCTCTCATGAGAACCATCTGTAGTGAGGCACCAAAACGAATCCTTTCCTTTGAACAGAGAAGGTTTTCTCGAGCCTCTCCCCTTACTGCCCTAGTGTGGCCTGGCTTGGGAGCCATGCCTCCTGCGCAAGCCCACACTGGTGGCCACTACCAGGATCAAGGTCATGGGCTTCAGCAACATATGTTTAGGGGAGTCACACCCCACATCAGGCACTGCAAGTTCGGAGCACACACACTACTGGCTTTCGTGACCACTGAGACCACCTGTAGGGCTCTAAGGGGGGTGGTGACTCTGGGAGGGACATTGTCCCCCATCTCTGCCTCAGTGTCAATTGCATGGCAAGAGTAAGTTTTATTACTCCTTATTCATTAAAAAGTAATACATACAGACAATTTTCTAAAACTCTAGATGAAACTGTAGCTGCAGGTTACTTAGACCTTCTCCCAGGCCCAATATCTTGCATATTTCCTCTGTCATCAACACAAACACCTTGCAAGGAAGCTATAATCAGCTGCTGTTTTTCTTTGGAAAAACCTGGGGCAGAAGAGGTAAGCAGCCTAATCTAAGGTCACACAAAGTGGGTGGAGGTGAGAGGGCTGGGGGCTAGCCCCCTCACCCCCAGACTCTGATGCAGGACATCCCCCTGGACAGAGACATTCAAAGGGCGTCAGAGGCCAAAAGGCTGAAGTGCATGGCTGGGTAGCCTGTGTTCCCAGGAGGGGGCAGGCCTTTGCCCCACTCGCTTCACCAGCCTGTCTCCCCAAGCCCCAGCCCCGGACAGGCTCCTCAGGCCAAGCTTCAGGCTGCCCTCTCTCCAGCTGGGGCATCTTCATTGGCTTTTTCCCCTCCCTAAAGGACTTAGTTCCAGTTCTCAGCTTGTAAATCCCTGAAAACCTTCTGGCAGAGCCAGCCCAAAAATGTCCCAGCTTGGCTGGAGACAGCAGTAAGCCACAGCGAGGTTCCCCTCACACGACTTGGAGCTTTGCCTGGACCGCTCTCTAAGGGAGGGCGGCAGTGTGGGGATGGGCTTTGTCTGATGCAGAAAGAGTCCCGGGAAACACTCCTGGGACATGACCTGAGATGGAAATAGAACTTATCGCTCAGGAATCTGCTCAGGGAGCTTTGCCTTGAAACACCTAGAACAATCAATAATTACCACCATGAGACCAATACTTGAATGAAAAGGTGCTATTGACTCCAGACGGTGCAGGCATCAGGGTTTCCAAGAGCAGCTGAGAGTCTAGATCTTTTGGAGTTAGATCTGGATTCCAGTGTCAGTTCTATGGGTTACCAGCTGTGGGACCTTGGGCACGTCCCCTTAACCAGAAGAGAGACTAAAATGTTATCCTCTCCCAGGGGTCTGTCTAGCCTAAAGTTAATGAAGCCTAAGATTTATGTGTAGTTGTAGTTTTGTGTCACTTGTTTGGGACGAGGTGCTCTCAAAGTGTAGTAGGAAAGAACCTCTATTCTTAGTCACTAAAGGGATGCTGCCTATAAACTGAAACTGTATATGATGGCCCATCTCTGGGAACCCTGCCTCCCAGGTAATGATCATCAAGCTAAAAACATTTCTGTTTAGCTCACAGGAGACACACTGACCAGACTCTGGGAATGACTACTGGAAAGAAGCAATGAACATATCCCTTCTGGAGAATGACCTGAACCAAAAAATAGTTAACTTCCTTCCCTCCCCTTTTAGTAAAAGAGAAGCCTGAATTCTAACCCAGGCAAAATGGCTCTCTGGGACACAAGTCCACCATCTTCTCAGTCTGCCAGCTCTCTCCAGAATAAAGCCACTATCCCTTGTCCCAACAACTCGTCCCCTGATTTATTGGCCTCACTGTGTGATGAGCGGGAAGAGCTTAGACTGGGTAACAGAACTGCATAAGCTCCACAGCCTTGACTCCACTTCTGCTGTTACTATGGGCCATTTATGTGTTTGGAGGGGCAAGCCTTACTCCCTAAGGTGTAGGTGCTACGGGAGAAGTGATAGCATTCAGAGCTTGGGGCCAGAGCACAGCCCCAGGAATCATTGCTCATGAGGCCTCGGCTCTGACTCCTCCCCTTCTCCCCCACTGTCTGCGCTGTGCTGTGCTAAGTCGCTTCAGTCGTATATGATTCATTGAGACCTCATGGACTATAGCCTGCCAGGATCCTCTGTCCGTGAGATTCTCCAGGCAAGAGTATTGGATTGGGTTTCCATTTCCTCCTGCAGGGGATCTTCCCAACCCAAGGACCAAACTCACATCTCTTAAGTCTTCTGCATGAGGCAGGAGGGTCCTTTACCACTAGCCCCACCTGCCTGGGTCTCTTGAAACCATGTATGTGAAAGCACCTGGAACAAAAAAAGTACTATTCAAATGTCCAAGGTGAGCATGTCCTGCCTTTTTCAGACCTTGCCCCCTGGCACAGAGGATCCCCAAGTAGCACACACTGGCATCACAGGAGGGATCTGGGAAAATACAGATGTCTGGCATCCACCCCAAGCCAATTAAATCAGAGGCCTTGGGAGCAGAGCTCAGGCATGGGCTCTTGGTTTTGGCCCCTCAGCTGCTGCTGCTGTGTATCCAAGGTTGAGAACCACCATCTCAGAAAGCCTTCCTGTGCCTCCCAGACCTTGTATTTCTGGAACATTGATCCTGGAATACTTCTCTTTGCCATTCATTTGTGCTTAGCATTCGCTTCCTTGTACTGTCACTTGTCATTTTGTTTCTGCCTCCCAGGGTAGATGGTGAGTATCTTCACACCCTCCCCATCTTTCCCTTGTCCCCTTACCATAGCCCCCCTGCTCCCCAGCACTTGGCATTTAAATATACCTCCAGTTGTGAGCAGGAGGATGGAGCTGGCTGTCTGTCTGCTATGCTCCCAGGGACAGCTAATCTACTGGAAGATAGAAGAATAGCCACCACGTGTGTCACTTTATGTGCTACGAGCTTCCATGCTAGGAGCCCCATAAGATGTTAAGGTGTCCACTGGAGAAGGCGCTGATCAGTCCCAGTTTACAGGTCAGAGAGGTAAGGCTCACAAAGATGCAGCGGTTTGCCCGAGGTGACAGGGCTCCCCAGCGCTGGAGCTGGTCTGTGGCTCTGAAGCACATGCTCTTCTCTGAGCAGACTGCCCCAACTATGGTCTCACTGATGCAAGGGTTGATCAGAGAGAAAGTGTTTGGGTCCAAGACTGGGTGCCAGCTCAAGCAGAGATCAAGAGGACAGTAAAACCGAGATTCCAATTTCACTACACATGTTCTTGATATGATTAATACTTGTTTTGTGTGGCTAGGCTGAGAACCAAATGACTAACTCAGCTATAAAATCTGGGTGCTTTCCTGAGTTCCTGCAGAAGTAAATTAATAATAAGGTAACCTATAAATATTTAATTGTCGATTAGAGGTTTTTCCTTTTTTGGATGGGAATTGACATCCTTTGATAATTGCATCTGAAAGTTGCAAATAATCTCTGACCCTCACACTTCTTGGTGAAACCTATGCAAATGATCTCTTAAAAAAAATCTATTTGGAGTAAAAGACCTGGTGGGAAAGATGCAGAGTGAAACCATTCTAACCTGGAGGTCATTTCACCACGAGGCTGTGAGGACAGAGCTGGAAGCAGGCAGGCAGTGGGTGCATAAGTGAAAGACTTACTCTGTCCAGGCTGTTGCCTGTTCTCCTCCTTTATGCCCAGGGAGGGAAAAAAAGGGGGAAAGTTCTTAGTCACTCAGTTGTGTCTGACTTTTTGTGACACCATGAACTGTAGCCCACCAGGCTCCTTTGTCCATAGGATTTCCCAGACAAGAATACTGGAGTGAGTATTGAATACTGAAGCCAATCCCTTCTCTACGGGGTCTTCCCCACCCAGGGATCGAACCCAGGTCTCCTGCATTGGCAGGCAGATTCTTAACCACCTGAGCCTCCAGGGAAGCCCTATGCCCAGAAAAGCATCCACCAAATCCCACATGGATCTCAGATGACTCAGAATTTCCTGACCTGTTGCACGGTTGCTGGAGCCAAAAGTACAAGGCCCACCCGCTAAGGCAGTTGTTCCTCCTCAGTGGTTAGAAGACTGATCCTGGAGCTATTCCTAAATGCAGTCTAGAACGTCTGGTTCTGTGGCTCAGCTGGGGCCAAGGGAGGGCTCAGGAAACTGTCACTGTAGTGGACATCCCAGACTCATCAAGGCTGTGAGATGCAAGCTTAACATCACAGACTCAGGATGCCTCAAAGGTCATTCAGTTCAACCTCCCCTTTCTGTCTTATTCCCCATCCCATTGGGGTCCCCTGTACTCCTCTCTGGGCTTCCAAGATCAACACCCATGGAAAGGAAGGGAGGGGAGGGAGGCAGGATTGGGCCAGGTGAGAAGCCTGGCTGCAATGCAGACTCAGTGAAGGCCCAATCAGCTCCACAAGGGGAGTTTTGCAGCAGGAAGGGTCATTCAAGGGGCCCCAAGCCAAGAGAGTGGAAAAATCTGCACTTTCGTACCTAGGCACAGAGCAGTTATTCCTGAAGAGGGCTGCCAGCCAGGGGACATCTCCAGCAGCACTCCAGCATCTGGGGGAGGGAGTACTGATGGGGACCTGCTTGGTCCCCCAACGTCCACCATGGTAGTACTACTAATTCTCCTCCTCCTCAGGACTTTCACGACTCATTACTATAACCTCCCACACATGCTGGGTGAATACTCAGCTGAGGAACTCTATAGCTTGTAACATATTCTTCCTCTGAAGGCATACAGACATGCTTTAGCGGTTCTCCCATATAATGGGCAGGCAGGTGGCGCCAATGGTAAAGAACCCATCTGCAAATGTGGGTTGGATCCCTGGGTGAGGAATCCCCTGGAGGAGGGCATGGCAACCCACTTCATTATTCTTGCCTGGAGAATCCCATGGACAGAGGAGCCGGGCAGGCTATAGTCGATGGGGTCGCAAGAAGTCAGATACACCTGAGCAACTCAGCATGCATGCATGACCTTGATACAGAGGCAAAGTCAAGGTGTGCCAGATGCAGTCCTGTGGGCCCCTCTAAGGACACGGTTGTGGTCATCATTCATTGCAAACATCTCTACACCCCAGATCCTCTGCTTAGAAAATTTCCACGAATTTAATCCTCAAATAAACCCATGAAGCAGGGCCTACAAAATCATTGTTCTCATTTTACTGATGAAGGAATTTTGAGATGTTCAGAGCAATTAAATACATTGCCTGATATCCCATGCAGTTGGTGGGTGAGCCTGAATGAGAACTCAGGTCCCCTGGCACGCTGGTCACCAGCGTTAAAAATATTCACTTTGAAAGCTGGGTCCCAGGACCATCGGAGAACCACGCACTACTTCTGGCGGCGTTAGTGAAGTCTCATCTAGCAGCCAGGATGCCAGCTGCCCCTCTTGGATGCCGAGTCCTTGCATCCGCGCAGCCTTAGCCAAGGTCTTGGCTGCTCTCCCTGCGACCTGTGACCTCCTTACGCCCCAGGCTTTCCTAAGCAGAAGAGGGTCTTCAGGGAATCCCCTAGATATTACATCAACAGCCTAAATGTTCCTCATTGACAAAGGGAAATGACGTCATGTGGCTAAGGTCACTTTATGTGACTATTCTTTTCCACTCCTTGGCAGTCTGACTCTTTTAAGGTGTATGTTTAAAAAACATTCAGATATTTCAATAAAAATGTAACACACACACACACATTCCCAGACAGGTTTTTCTCTAACCTGAATGTTTTAATAGAAGCAGGTGGGAAACTCTGAAATCACAGAAAAACTAGGTAACAGGCATGGGGGGGTGACATCATTCAGCATCCTCATCAGTAGAGGCCTGCCTAGGGTGCCCTCACCATCAGAGGCCTGCCTAGGGTGTCCTCACCGTCAGAGGCCTGCCTAGGGTGTCCTCACCGTCAGAGGCCTGCCTAGGGTGTCCTCACCATCAGAGGCCTGCGTAGGGTGTCCTCACCATCAGAGTCTCCTACCTAGGGTGTCCTCACCATCAGAGTCTCCTACCTAGGGTGTCCTCACCGTCAGAGTCTCCTACCTAGGGTGTCCTCACTGTCAGAGGCCTGCCTAGGGTGTCCTCACCGTCAGAGTCTCCTGCCTAGGGTGTCCTCATCGTCAGAGGCCTGCCTAGGGTGGAGGATCCCAGGCTTCACCTCGAGGCTCCGAGGTACAGAGAGGCAGTTGCTTTGCTGAACAAACACAGTGCTGGGTCATTCCTCAGTGGCAGCCCCAGACTCAACACACACCTATCTAGGCTCCACGGGGGCCTGCTCCTGGCCCCAAGAGGCCCCCTACCAGCCAGAGGGAGAGGATGAAGGTGACCAAGGCCTCCTGACATGGGAGTGCGGTTCATGTTTGCTCCTTAAGTCCTGGAAGGTCCCTGTTTTATCAAAACGCCCCACCTTGGCTGGGGGCAGGGAGAGACTGTCCGTGCTTCTCTTAACATGCTTCAAGGCTACTGCTTCCCAGGAGCAGGGAGACCTAGGACAGTATGCTCTTTCCTCCTCTCTCCCATCCTACACCCCTGTGTCCCTCCCCCAGCAACAAATGCAGCCACCTGACAGCCACCAAACCCCTGTGCGACTGAAACACATACAACTCTGATTCTCACAGCTGCAATATCAACCGAGAGCCCTTAGGTAGGCACTGACCTACATAGAGTTTAATATGGAAATATAAGAATGTTTATCTTCAAAAAAAAAAATCCCTGACCCACTTTCAGGCCACCAACACAGGTACTCCTGGGTAAGGCAGATTCCTGCTGACTCCCACCCGCATGAATGCTAATATCATTAGCATTTCTCCTAGGGTTTAGAGTAATTCAATCAAAGCCCCCTCCCCAACCCAGCAAGGGCCAATTCTGAAAAGTGCCTTAATTTATTTGTCAGAACGCATGGATGCCACTTCGAGGGCCTGAACTGAAACAGTGAATTCTCAAACACAGGCTCAAGGCCTAGCAATTCTATGCATCCTTTGCAGGATAGAGCATTTGGGGGAAGAAACAGAGCTAAAGTATTGTAGTGATGAATTTATGAAAGAGTGCTTGTCGTTTTTCTTCCCTTCACTTTTCAGTCGTTCTAAGAAACTCCTTTAAAATTATTTTTAAATAATTATTGTGTTGCATTAAACGGTACTAGCTGAGATTTAAATTCTCTGGGAAAAAAAAACAGAATTGGCTCCATCCACATTAGCGTAGTTGAAAGAACACATGATTTGGAATTCATAGACCCAGGCTGAAATTCTGGCTCTAGCATCTAATAACAGCGTGACCTGGGGTGGTCCTTACCTTTATGTTCTATTTGCTTATTTTGGAACATGGGAACCACATTTACACTTACTTCATGAGTTATTTACTATAAAGACCAAGTAAGATCATGCACGTGTTTTACCAGCTATAAAACTTTCCCTAGGATAAGGCATCTTCCTTCATTTTACATTCACTAGTAGGAGGGGTAGGGGCTTCCCAGGTAGTGCAGTGGTAAAGAATCTGCCTGCCTGGGGGAGAAGGGATACATGTATATGCATGGCTGAGTCCCTTTGCTGTTCACCTGAAACTATCACAACATTGTTAATTGGCCATTCTCCAATACAAAATAAAAAATTAAAAAAAAAAAAACCACCACCAACAACAAAAATAATCTGCCTGCCAATGCAGGAGATGCAAGAGAGGTGGGTTTTATCTCTGGGTCAGATAGATCGCTTAGAGGAGGAAATGACAACCCACTCCAATATTCTTGCCTGGAAAATTCCATGGACCAAGGAGCCTGGTGGGCTACAGTCTATGGGGTCACAAAGAGTTGGCCACTACTGGGAGACTGAGCATTCATGTAGTAGAAGGGGTAAAGTCAGCACTGAGAATCAAGGAAAGTTCTTTTCTAAATCATGATTGGCTTCCCAGTTTATCCTCAGGTCCTCAGAGGTACTCAGTCTCTGTGTTTATCTTCACATGCGGCACAAAATTAATTATAATTCATTCATACTAAAGTGTAAACATCTCTTACAGGAACCAAGACTTTAATTGGCATTGCAAAGTTCTCTGAGTGAGGAATTGAGGGTCTATCAATAAGTTGGGGATAGAAGGGCATATTGGATTTCCCAAATTCCACTAATAGGGAATCCTGCTTGTCACTGGAAATATTAGTTTTGAGGAATTCACAAGCTGCCTGCTTGTAGATACTTAAGGACACCACTGTGAGTGGCAGGGATGTGATCTGAAATGAGTCGTTTTCCACAAGAACCCAGGATAACTGTTACCAAACACTTAATCGGCACCACCACACACTTGTCACGAATCATCACCTTCCTGGGACCCCTTGCAGCTCTGGTCCTGACCCAGGCTCCTCACCCTGATATTAACACCCAAACACCAAGAGGCTCTGCTTTCATATGCTAATTATAGATGGAACTGTTTTCTGATTGTTCATTGCAAGTACATAGAAATAACTGCTTTTTACATATTGATCTTTTATTTGCAATCTGGCAAACTCATTCATTGGCTTTCATGGGTCTTTGAGTGGATTTCTTAGGGTAGGGGTCCCCAACCTCTGGGATCTAATGCCCAGTGATCTGAGATGGAGCTGATGTAATAGTAACAGAAATTGAGGGCACAACAAATGTAACATGCTTGAATCATACGGAAACCATCTCCCTTCCCCTATCTGTGGAAAAGTCTTCCACAAAACCAGCCCATGGTCCCAAAAGGGTCAGGGACCACTGCTGGGGTTTCCTATATGCACGATCATGTCATCTGCAAATAGATATGTTTTATTTCTTCCTTTGCAATCTGATGCCTCTTATTTCTTTCTCTCGCACTGGTTAGAACCTCCAGGACAATACTGAATAGAAGTGATAAAAATGACAGCCTGGTCTTGTTCTAGTCTTAGGGTGAGAACATTCAGTCTTACTTCTAAATATGGCGTTCATTGAGGGTTTCTCATGGTTGCCCTTTACCTGGTTGAGGAATTTTCCTTCTAATTCGGGTTTGCTGAATATTTTTATAACAGATGTCTTGAATTTTGTCAAATGTATTCCTTACCTCTATTGACATGATCATGTGGGTTTTGCCTTTTATTAATGTGGTGTATTACGTTGATCAACTTTTGGGTGGTAAATCAACCTTGCATTCCTAGGATGAGTTCCACTTGGTCATGGTATATAATCCTTTTTATATGTTCCTGGATCTGATTTGCTAGTATTTTGTTGAGTATTTTTACATCTGCATTGATAAGACATATTGGTGTGTAGTTTTCTTTTCTTGTGATGGCTTTGATTCAGGGATTAAGGTTGTACAGGCCTCATAGGATGAACTGACACGTGTTCCCTTCTTTCCTGCTTTTTGAAAGAGTTTTCAGTTCTTCAAATGTTTGGTAGAATTCACCAGTGAAGCCATTTGAGACTGGACTTTACTCAGTGCTTTTTATATTATTATTTTAATCTCTTTGCTTGTTACAGGTCTATTCAGATTTTCTTTTTTATTCTCTTTAGTAGTTCTTAAAAGAATCAAGTCACCCTAAAGTGAACAGACTCAGAGATGCTACTGAGTTGATGCTTGCAACTGAGTCCTTTTCCTTCATCCAAGCAAAGAGACTGTGGCTGCAATATCTAGAAACTTTTCTTGAGCCAGTTTAATTTCCTGAAATATTTGGTCCAAAATATGGGCTTATGAATGAGCAAAAGCATGCTGGAACTAAATCCCCATCATTTTGCAGTCCAACACAAAATGCAACAGGTGTTCACTGAGATGCCCATAGCTCTTCTCTAAAGCTGGAGAAGGCTGGCTGATATTACATAACTTCTTAGAGGTTGTCAGTTTCCAGGAAATGCATTAAAAAAAAAAGCACATTATTTTTTTCTCTTCCTCTTGGATAGCTCAAAGGCCTCTGAAAAGTTATTATCAACAACAATCTCCCCACCCCAGAGGACCAGAGCCCTTCAGAGTTGCCACCATGGACTCAGTTTCTTGTGATTTCTTTCCCAATTCAGCCAGGCTGCAAGGAAGTGAGTTTCCCAGACTTCATTTCTAGGTGTATCTGAGTCACTTTCATTGTTATCATTTTTGTTGTTACCAATCTTTCATTGTTTCTGTCATTACCTAGAAATGGAATTATGTGTAAAGATAATACCTGTGGAGAACTTGTAAGAAATTTAATCAAGTTCTCACAGTCCTTCTTGGACCATAGTTTTTGGCTTCCTTCCTGCATGGAACCCAGAGGCTCTTATTTTTCACTTGTTCTCTAAGTTTACTCCTGAAAGGAGAAGTTGTCAAACTGCTCCCATTAATTAGACTCCCTTTGTATCTAAGTTATATAGGTCTCCTCCCTCACGGAGTGTGCAAAAGTAGGATGAGAACCCCACAAAAGCAGTAAGTGGCTATTGGAACGTCCACTCTGAGCCAAGCCACCATCTCCTCTTGTCTGGGTGACTCCAAGACCTCCTGCTGCTCTC
This sequence comes from Antilocapra americana, assembly GCA_007570785.1. Classification (NCBI taxonomy): domain Eukaryota; kingdom Metazoa; phylum Chordata; class Mammalia; order Artiodactyla; family Antilocapridae; genus Antilocapra; species Antilocapra americana. The sequence goes on from ML662448.1 coordinate 5,502,301, forward strand.
CCTGCTTCTTTCCACACACCACGGTCTACCCTCACCCCAGGGGCAGAGTGCCCTTGTTAAAACATAGTTAGAACATGTCGCTTCTCTGCTAGGATTAGTCCAATAGTTCCCATCTCATTCAGAAGATGTGCCAGTCTTTACTGTGACCTACGAGGCCCTCCCTGATGTGGCTCCCCACCTGTCTCTCTGCTCTCATATCTGTACTCTCCCTGGCTCTCCACCTGCTTCCGTTTTGTGGTCTCCTTGAACATGCCTGTGTATCTTCTCTTCCTTCTGCCTGGCACAATCTTCCCCTAGAGAGTCACAGGTTCACCCTTTTACTGTCTCTAGGTATTTACCCAAACATCATATTCAAAGTGAGGATACTCTGCAGACTTGTGGTTGCCAAGGGGGAGTGGGATGGGGAAGGGATGGAGTGGAAGTTTGGGGTCAGCAGACACAAACTGGATAAACACAGAATGGATAGACAACAAGGTCCTACTGCATAGCACAAGGAACTCTATTCAATACCCGATGATAAACCACAATGGAAAAAAATGTTAGAAGGATGTATATACATGTATAACTGAATCACTTTGCTGTACAGCAAAAATAAACACAACACTGTAAATCAACTATGCTTCAGTTCAAAACAAAGTGAGGTTGTTCTTGACCACTCTTTAAAATTTCATCTCCATCGCTACCCCTAAAACTTCTATCTTCCTTACATTTTATGCATCAATTCTGTTATTGCCTTTCTCTCTGCAAGACTGTAAGGTAGAAGTTTTCTATTTGTTCACAGAAGGGATCGGGATTGAGGAAGGACACCTTTTACAGGGCTTGACATCCCATTGCCCAAGCAGGCACCAGTCATCCCTAAAGACCTGGATGACCCTGTAACAGAGTTTCCTGTGGATCCATTTAACCTGCTGAGTGAAGCCAGGGCCACCATGCTGATTAGGCAACTTATGGGAAAACTTTTTCTCCTTCTTTTTCCAAGTAGAAAAATAAAATTCAATGCCCAGAGACTTATTACCTTTCCTTTTAAAAAGCTTAGTTCACTTTTTTTTCTTTACCAAAGATACATAAAAATATATATGCATATAAACATATACTTTTATCAGACATGACTGAGCGACTAAGTAACTGCACATACATAATATATCATTATGTGCTATTAGGATTTCAACATATGAAATTTGGGGTGACACAGCATCAGTGCGTGCATATGCTAAGTTGCTTCAGTCATGTCCGGGTCCAACTCTTTGTAATCCCATGGACTGTAGCCCGCCAGGCTCCTCAGGCAGGTTATTTACCACTAGCGCCACTTGGGAAGCTCATAAGCATCAGTAGTGAAAGTTGCTCAGTCATGTCTGACTCTGCTACTCCCTGGACTGTATAGTCCACGGAATTCTCCAGGCCAGAATACTGGAGTGGGTAGCCTTTCCCTTCTCCAGGGACTCTTCCCAACCCAGGTCTCCTGCATTGCAGGCGGATTCTTTATCAGCTGAGCCACAAGCGAAGCCCAAGAATACTGGAGTGGGTAGCCTATCCCTTCTCCAGCAGATCTTTCCAATCCAGGAATCAAACCAGGGTCTCCTGCACTGCAGGTGGATCCTTTACCAACTGAGCTATCAGGGAAGCCCAGGTAAATTCTAAAAGCCCTTTTTAAAATCACAGATATATAAACATATATATGTACCTGTGGATAGACACACATATATACATAATATATATCTATATTACGCACTGCTAGGATTTCAATATACGAATTCTGGGGGAATACAACTGTCAGTAGTTATGGTAGGTGCTAGAAACAACACTTTTTTACCTCAGACATACAAACGTATATATGCAGTACACATATATTTTATGAAATTAGGATATCAACATATGCATTTGGGGGGGGGACACAAGCATCTGCAGCTTCTGGAAACACGCGTTGTGACGCCACAGATATAACAAGCCCACATGCATCTGTGACACACACGTCACCTAGGCGGGCGAGGCGCACCCGTGCCGGAAGCGGAGGCCGGCCCGGGGGTCTGAGGCGGCTCCCGCGGGGCCCGGCCCGGCCCGGGGGTCTGAGGCGGCTCCCGCGGGGCCCGGCCCGGCCCGGGGGTCTGGGGCGGCTCCCGCGGGGCCCGGCCCGGCCCGCGGGTCTGAGGCGGCTCCCGCGGGGCCCGCGTCGAGGGGCTTTCCGCGTCCCCGGGCTCCGCAGCGGCTCAGCCCTCCGGAGAGGCTCTGCCGACCGCGGCCCGGGGCCCTGGCCCCTCCCGCGGTCTCGCCGCTCTCTGAGGCCCCGGGCGGCGGACCTGACGGAAACACGCTCTCTGTGAGAGACCCGTCGTCTCCGCTCCCGTCGCGGAGGGAAGACAGCCAGAGCCGACGGAAGCGGAGTCGAGCCCGCAGACCGCGCAGCGGCCCGTGGCGCCTGCCGAAGGCGGGGGGCGACCCGGAGGCCGTGAGCCGGGTGTCCCGGAGGGGAGGCTCCTCGCCCCGGCCTTGCAGCGCGCACCCGCGGCTCCTGCCCGCAGTGGGAGCCACGGACCCAGCTCTGAGAGGACAGGGTGCTGTGGAGACCCTTTGGAGGGTGTAGGCGCCTGGCCCCACAAAAGCGTGTCTGTGAACGTGAGATTCTGGTGAGCAGGGCTGGAGATCTGCTTGCCAGGATGAGCAAGTAGCATGTATATAAAAAATACATAATTATAATAAACGTTGATATTCATTTCTTAAAAAAATAAAAAATAGATCAGTTCTCTCCATCCTGATCTTCAATCTTTTTTTTTTTTTAATGTGGACCATTTTTAAAGTCCTTATTGAATTTGTTACAATATTGCTTCTTTTATTTTTGTTTCTCTGGTTGCAAGGCATGTGGGATCTTAGTTCTCCAACCAGGGATCAAACTTGCACCCCCTGCATTGGAAGAGTGAAGTCTTAATCACCGGACCAAGGAAGTCCCACTCTGATCTTCATTCTATCCACTCCACTGAAAGCTCTACTCAAGGTCTCTGCTGACATCCTCCCATCAATCCTAGCTCTCAGTTCCCAGCTCTCCTCTTATTCGTCATGTCTTCCTTGAAACCCTTTCTTTACTTGGTTTCGAGGTCACCATCGTCTCTCCTCTCCCCTCCTACCTCAAGGCACCTCCTCAGATTCTTTGGCTAGTTCCTCTGTATCAGTCCAACCTGGAGTGCCCAGAGCTCGGTTCTCAGATCTCTGCTTCTCTCTCTCCACATCCACTCCATATGAGGTATCACTACTTCCAATTGCTCAAGACCGTGGAATTCACACTTCCAGCCCAGGTCTCTCCCAGAAGAGGCAGATTCATAGCCAACTGTCCACTTGACATCTTTCCACAAATTAAGCATCATCTCAAGTTCACTACATCCAAACAGAACCTTGGAGCAAACAGGAGGTTTTCCATTCTAATTGAGTGGTACTTTAAACCAAATGACCTTTGAATCATACTTGGCTTCCTTTTTCTCCCATGCACAGTCAATACACCACCCAACTCTTCAGACCATGTCTAAATTCCCAACCTTTTTTTTTCTTCCATCTACACCATAACTTTACCAGAATATTTCAGTGGCCCAACTGACACCCCCATTTCCTTTTTCTTCTTTTTACAATCTACTTTGTATACAGTAACTTTTGTTATTGTTGTTCAGTTGCTCAGTCATGTCCAACTCTTTGTAACCCCATGGACTGCAGCACACCAGGCTTCCCTAGCCTTCACTATTTCTTGGAGTTTGTTCAGACTCCCATCTATTGAGTCTATGATGCCATCTAACCAACTCATCTTCTGTAGTCTCCTTCTCCTCCTATCCTCCACCTTTTCCAGCATCAGGGTCTTTTCCAATGAGTCGGCTTTTTAACCAGGTGGCCAGAGTATTGGAGCTTCAGCTTCAGCATCAGTCCTTCCAATAAATATTCAGTGTTGATTTCCTTTAGGATTGACTGGTTTGATCTCTTTGCTGTCCAAGGAACTCTCAAGAGTCTTCTCCAGCACCACAGATAGAAAGCATCAATTCTTTGGACCCTTCTTTAAGGTCCAACTCTCACATCTGTATATAACTACTAGAAAACCATAATTTTGACTATATGTACCTTTGTCAGCAAAGTGATGTCTCTGCTTTTTAATATGTTGTCTAGGTTTGTCATAGCTTTTCTTCCAAGGGGGCCCTTAAAAAATATGTAAGCCAATATCATCTCTATCACTTCATTTATATGCCCAAGTCTTTCCAGCTCACCTACATTATCATCTGGTTACTAGTAATCTCTATAACCTCATGCCCCCTCATTTCCTAACTCACTGCATACCAGCCACACTGGCCTCCTGTCCTTTCTCTAATACATGCCTCAGGGCCTTTGCACTTGCTCTAAACTCTTTCTGGAATACTTTCTGCCAGATATCTGTCTGTCTTGCTCCCTACTTCTTCCTGGCCTTCTGCCATTAGACCTCTGAACACTCTCTGTCAAACAACATAGACCCCGCCCCTCCCTTCCCCTCACCCTTCCTAGCACTTCAGCCCTGCTGACATATAATACACTTATTGCTTAGAGCTTGTCTCCTCTACCTACATGCACGCATGCTTCAGTCGTGTCCTACTCTTTTTGAACCAGTGGACTGTAGCCCTCCAGGCTCCTCCGTCCATGGGGATTCTCCAGGTAAGAATACTGGAGTGGGTTGCCACTTCCTCCTCCAGGGGATCTTCCCAACCCAGGGATCAAACCTGCATCTCATATGTCTCCCACATTGGTAGGCAGGTTCTTTACCACTAATGCCATCTGGGACGTTCCCTCTACATACAGGGGAAAACAAATCCCTTTGACTGGTTCACTGCTATACAAAGAGTAAGTGACATATAGAACACGTTTTTGCATTTTCTCTCTAATAAAAGAATTAATTTATAATAGTAGGTTTCAGAAACAACATGCATCCAATAGCATAAAAATGATTAAGTCAATTAGTTTCATTTCTCAATGGAATTTTATGTAGTCAATAAAATCGACGGAATTGCACATAGATACTACTCAAGGAACACAAACGATTTTCAAAAAGGACTTCAAATTGTTAACAGACACACAGGGGGAAAGTATTACCCACCTCAAAACCAAGAAAAAGCAATTTCAAACAATGACGGGATACCATTTTCCTGCTAGTAAATTAACACATGTTTCTCTTTAAAAGCACATCACTGGGTTCAGGAAAGCCTTTCCAGTGATGAGCTCTGGGGGATGTAAATTTATACACCTTTGGAAAAAACTTCTGGACAAAAATGCATCATATTACATCAAGATGTTCATTCTTTTTCATCTGGTAATTCTGCTGGAAATATCACATGAGACCATAATAAACACCATGGAGATATATTCATATTTCCACGGTATTTACTATATATATATTTATATTACGGCATGTGGGCATGCTCAGTCACTAAGTAAGTCATGTCTGACTCTTTGTGACCCCATGCACTGTAGCCCACCAGGCTCCTCTATCCATGGGATTTCCCAGGCAAGAATACTGGAGTGGGTTGCCATTTCCTCCTCTGGGGGATCTTCCCAACACAAGGACTGAACCTGTGTCTCCTGTCTTCTGCATTGGCATGTGGATTCTTTACCACTGACCCACCTGGGAAGCATATGTTGGTGTGTGCATATATATATTTACACACACACACACATACATATATGATATGTATATCAGATAATCTACATGTCTCATGGTTAAGAAAATGATGATGTATCTACCCCATTGAACATTATAAAGCCACTAAAATGATGTTCATTAATGGTTTTACTGACTTGGGGAAATGTTTCTAACATAACATGATATTAATTTTTTTTAAATCAGCACCAGGTTATCTATATAAAGAGATATCATTATCATTCAGCATAATTCCTTCTAGACCCATCCAAGGGATTCTTCCAAGTTGCTACATGTGTCGATTCGGGCTCCTACTTATTGCTGACTAGTATACCATGGCCTGGGTGCACCACATAACCATAGAAGGCTTTAGTGTTTCCAATTCTTGGCTATTACAAATAAAGCCTCTACAAGCACCTATGTAGTTTTTTTCTATGAACTTAAGTTTTCATTTCTCTGGGATAAATGCCCAAGAGCACAAGGGTAAAGAATCTGCCTGCCAATGCAGGAGAAGCAAGAGGTGCAAGTTTGATCCCTGGGTCAGGAAGATCTCCTGGAGGAGGAAATGGAAACCCATTCCAGTATGCTTGCCTGGAGAATCCCATGGACAGAGAAGCCTGGCGGGCTACAGTCCATGGGGTCACAAGGAGTCAGACACAACTGAGCGACTGAGCACTCATGATAATTCCATGTAGTGTTATAAGAAACTGCCAAACTATGTTCCAGAATGGCTGGACTATTTCACATTCTCACACTAGCAGTGTGTGAGTGATCCAGTTTCTCCACTGTCATACCAGCATTGGGTAGTATCATTATGTTCTAATTTTAGCTACTCTGATCAGTTTATAATCACTTTCATTTTCATTTTCCTGAAAGTCAATGATGTTAAACATCTTTGCATGGTTTTTTTTTTTTTTTTGCCATTTATCTACCTTTTGGGGAAATGTCTGTTTGTGTTTTTTACCCATTTTATGATTAAACTGTTGTTGCTGTATTACTATTGAGGTGTTTCTAAAAAAAAAAACCAGTAGCTTTTCAGAGCAGTGTCAGGTTCACAGCAAATTTGAGCAGAAAGTACATGTACCCCTATATGCTCAGCCTCCCCTACTATCAACACTCCCCACCTGAAAGTGAAAGTGTTAGTCGCTCAGTCATGCCCAACTCTTTTGGACCCCAAGGATTGTAGCCTGCCAGGTTTCTCTGTCCCTGGGATTCTCCAGGCAAGCATACTGGAGTGGGTTGCCATTCCCTTCTCCAGGGGGTCTTCCCCACTGAGGGATCAAACCCGCATCTCCTGCATTGCAGGCAGATTCTTTATCCTCTGAGCCAGGGCTCTACATGTACCCCCACCTGAGTAGTACATTATTACAACCCATGGATACACACTAACACATCATCAGCCAAAGCTCAGGGTTTATTTTAGGGTTCACTCCCAGTGTTGTACATTTTATGGGTTTGGGCAAATGCATAATGACATGTATCCACCACTGTAGTTTCATACAAAATAATTCCACTGCCCTAAAAATTCCCTGTGCTCTGCTTATTCATCATTCCCTCCTCCTTAACCCTTGGCAACCACTGATCTCTTTTACTGTCTCCAGTTTTACCTTTCCCAGGATGTCATGTAATTGGAATCATACATGTAGCCTTTTCAGATTGACTTCTTTCACTTAGTAATATGCAATAAGGATCTTCCATGTCTTTCTATGACTTGTTAGCTCATTTCTTTTTAGCACTGAATAATGTTGCATTGTCTGGCTATATCAGAATTCATTTATCCATTCACTTATTGAAGTATATCTTGGTTGCTGCCAACCTTGGGTGATTACGAATGAATCTGCTATAAACATCCATGTGCTGATTTTTTAAGGACATAAGTTTCCAGTTCACTTGGATAAGTCCCAAGAAGCAAAACTGCTGGAATGTAGAGTAAGTTTGGTTTTGTTTAAACTGTCTTCCACGTTGGCTATACCATTTGCATTCCCACCAACATTGAATAAATTTTGTCATTCCACCTTTTCACCAGCATCTGCTGTTGACAATGATTTGGATTTTGGCCACTTTAATAGGTGTGTAGTTGTATCTCATTGTTGTTTTAATTCGCAATCCTGAATGACATATAATGGGGAATATTTCTTAATATGCATTTGTGCTATCTGTATATGTTCTTCAGTGAAATGTCTGTTCAGGTCTTTGCCCAAGTTTTATTCAGGTTGTTTGCTTTCCTATCATTGAGTTTTAAGAGCTCCTTGGATATCTTAACTAACAGTCCTTTCTCAGATGTGACTTTTGCAAGAACATTTTGTCTGACCCTAGGCCCCAAATATTTTGGCTTTAATGTAAGAAGCAACTAAAGAGAGCTCTGAAGAATAGAAAGAGGAAAACAGAGAGACTGAAAAGTGTAAGTACAACAAGGCAACATGTCTGTGTTTTTCTTTTTTCAACCCCTGACCCATGAGATTCAAGTGACACAGCCTTCTTATTTTGCAACTCCCAGTTCTGCAATAGAAAATGACAAAGGTAACATTCCTCCCCTGGACAGAGCAGGAATTCTGCCCCACAAATACCAGAAGGGATGGATCAGGAACACTATCTACAAAACAAGGCAAGGGAAAGTGTTCTCCTCTCCTTCCAGCTTGAGACCCTCCTCCATCTAGAGATACCAGGGAGCCAGAAAGTCCTGGCCAGGGGGCTCTTCCATAGCAAGTTCTGAGCCAACCAAGCATCTCTATCTCCTGATAAAGACTCCAACCCAGAGACACCAGATGCAGGGCAGCATCAGCAAGAGGGGATCTGCCACGGTGAGTACCCATCCCAGGAAGTGCTCTCTGCCCCCAGAGGCAGGGAGAGGAGCCTGCCCAGAAATCACTCTTTATTTCCAGGACCTGCGGTGTCCCGTCCCTTGTTTACAGGCACCAGCTGAGAAATTCCCTCCACCCGCTATGGCAGCACAAGGAACAACCAGCAGGAACCTCAGCACCAGATAAATCAAACAAATCAAAATAGCACCAGGAAGGCTGTGAAATTTAATTGTTTCTGCAACCTTAGCTCACGAAATTAGTCTGGATGCTAAACCTAAAAAGACAGTCACCTAACAGCTAAAATGTCTAGTTGCGGTTTAACCACTAAGTTGTGTCCAACTCTTGCAACCTCATGGACAGTAGCCTGCCAGACTCCTCTGTCCATGGGATTCTCCAGGCAAGAATGCTGGAGTAGGTTGCCATTCCCTTCTCCACTAAAATGTCCAGGATACAATAAAAAAGAAAAATTACCAGTCATACCAAGAACCAGAAAAACCAGAACTCAAGTGCAAAAAGACAATCCACGGAGGCCAATACTAAGAGGAATCAGACAAGTGGGATTGTTTGACAAGAATCATAAAGCAGTCATTATAGAAACGTTTCAACAATCAATTACAATTCTGTTGACACAAATGAAAAAAAAATTTAAATCTCAGCAAGAAACCCAAGTTACTTTAAAAAAAAAGAATCAGTGGGGGACTTATCTGGTGGTCTAGTGGGTAAGACTTTGCACTCCTAATGCAAGGGACCCAAGTTCGACCCCTGGTCGTGGAACTAGATCCCACATGCCACAACTAAGACCCAGCACAGCCAAAATAAATAAATAAGAATCAGTGAGAAATTGAAGAACTCAAAAACACAATAACTGGAATTTTTAAGTATTGGATAGGCTCAACAGTAGAGAAGAGATGTGAGAGGACAGAATTTGTAAACTTGAGAAAATAATTATAGATTTAACATAGTCTGAACAGGAGAAAGAAAAGAAACTGAAATAAAAGAAAACAAAACAGGAAAAAAAAAACAACTTCAAGGATCTGTGTGGCAATAATAGAAGATCCAACATTTGTCACATCAAAGTTTCAGAGAAAAATGTAATTCTAAAATTTGTGCAAAGCATCTACAGGGAGATAAGGAAAAAGAAATGGAGAAATGAGAAGCAGAGGAAAGATGCAAACGACAGAACGAGACTTAGTTCTAACATATCAATGTTGAAATATAAATAGTCTAAATATATTTAAAGGCTTTTGGGAGGAAATCATCAACAAAATAAAAAACAACCTACTGAATGGGAGAAAATACTTGTACATGATGTGATCAATAGGGGGTTAATGTCCAAAATACATAAATAGCTTCTATCTCAATATAAAAAAATTTTAATGGGCAGAAGAGCTGAACAGTCTTTTTTCCAAATACGATATCCAGATGGCCAATAGGGACGTGAAAAGATGCTCCACACAGCTAATCATCAGAGAAATGGAAATCAAAACCACAGTGAGGTATCACCTCACACCTGTCAGGATAGCTGTCATGAAAGAGTCTACAGATGACAAATGTTGGTGAGGATATGGGGAAAAGAGAGCCCTTGTATACCATCAATATGAATGGAAATTGGTGTAGCCACTATGGAAAATAGTATTAGGGTTCCTCAAAAGACTAAGAATTAAACTATATATGACCCGGCAATTCAACCCCTGGTATACATCCGACAAAAATGAAAACACTAATTTGAAAAGATGCATGCTGCTGCTGCTGCTGCTAAGTCGCTGCAATCATGTCCAACTCTTGGCGACCCCATAGATGGCAGCCCACCAGGCTCCCCCGTCTCTGGGATTCTCCAGGCAAGAACACTGGAGTGGGTTGCCATTTCCTTCTCCAGTGCATGGAAGTGAAAAGTGAGAGTGAAGTCACTCAGTCATGTCCAACTCTTCACAACCCCATGGACTGCAGCCCACCAGGCTCCTCTGTCCATGGGATTTTCCAGGCAAGAGGACTGGAGTGGGGTGCCATTGCCTTCTCCAGAAAAGATGTATGCACCCCAATATTTGTAGCAGCACTATTTATTTTACAATAGCCAAGACATGGAAGCAACCTAAGTGTCCATCAGCAGATGAAGGGATAAAGAAGATGTCTTATACACACACACACACACACACATACTCTCATGAAAAAGAACTGAATTCTGACATTTGCAATACCATGGGAGGACCTAGTACAGGGTGTTATGCTAAGTGAAACAAGCCAGAGAAACACAACTACTATACTTATGTGATCATTGTATGTGAAGTCTACCTACCCACCTAGCACTTGTATGTAAAATGAGACCCGCTATATTCTGGGCCATAAAACAAATCTCAAAAGATGTAAAAGCACTAAAAAAAAAAAAAAAAATGGAAATCCTGTTCTGTGTCATAATGGAATCAATTAGGTCAGACCTCAATAAGACAAAGAACAGAGGAAAATCTGTAAACCTTTGGAAATTTTAAACAATATACTTCTAAAAAAAGTCTGGCTTCCCTGGTGGTCCAAGGGTTAAGAATCCGCCTTGCAGTGCAAGGGACACGCGTTTGATCCCTGGTGTGGGACAATCTCATATGCTGCAGGGCAACTAAGCCCAGGTATGACAGCTACTGAGCCTGTACACTAGAGCCCCTGCTTTGTAACGAGAGAAGCCACCGCAGTGAGAAGCCCGTGCTCCTCACTAGAGAGCAGCCCCGCTCTCTGGACCGAGAAAGCCTGCACACAGCAACACAGACCCAGCACAGCATAAAACAAATAAATCAACAAATCTTTATTTAAAAAATCTAGTGGTCAAAAAGGGAGGTTCAAAGGGAAATTTTAAATGTACACAGAACTGTGTGGAAATGCTCACCAATTTTTAAAAGTTTGAAAGGTTTATAAAGGAAAGAATTTAGCTTTCTTTTTTTAAGTTACTCATCAGGCTCTTTCCTCCCCTGGCTGAGTTATTCCAGTGTATCCATTCCATTTTCTCACTCTTCAATGAATTTTCAGTCCTTTGCAACACAATCTCTCCTCACCGATCACAGCCCTCTCCAAGTTTTCATTCATACTATACAGTCCACAGTATTCTTCTGCAGGTAGGAAAATTTAAGGGCAGGAATTTTTCCTCTCATAGACGCTGTCACAGAGCAAACGTGTTCAAAAGTGTTAATAAAGTCTTGATTTTAGGAATGGCTCCTAAAGAGAGCTGGAAAGGCTCTAATGGGGTATAAAATCTGGCAATTAAATCCTGAAAGAATGCCTGAAAACCTCTAATGAGCTTTGCATGTTTCCTCTTTTTTTTATAAGTGTGGTTGAACGAGTTACGTTATTCACACTTGTAAGTGTGAAGCTTAGCAAAAGCAGGCTTAATGACGTTTCAGCCAAGTGCTATGAGAGCAACATGGTACGCAAACACTAATCTTCAGAAATTATAATATACGCAGTGCTACAAATGGAAGCATTTTTCTTCCTTAAAAAAAAAAATCAGATTTAAGTACATGAGTAGACATCGCTTTGCCTTCCATCAGGCAGGGGGCCTGGCGAGGGTGGTGACAAGTTAATTTCAGGAGTATGTGTCTGAGAGGAGAAACATAGCACTTGCTTTATGACAAGTTTCTCTTGGGGGCAGAGGTCCAGGCTGGCTTTGGGGGTGGTCTGAGGGCCACCTGGACAAGTCAGGTCTCTGGCTAGTTCTGGAACGGGCTCATTTCCAGGCCTCATTAGGCAAGGTTAAATTGAAGCCGGGGGTGGGGGGGTAGGGGGTGGGAGGTTGGGAGACAGGTCAAACCACCTGGGAAATCTGAACAGTACACACCGGAGCCCTTCAGATTCAGGACAACACCAGACTCATCATGGGTAAGACTTGTTGAATTGGGTGGGTATCAAATGAGGATAAGACCTGATCTTTGCCCTCAAGAATTTTACAGTCTCCATGGCCATGCCTTTGTTCCTGAAAGTTGACTTTCAGTGGGACATCACACTCTGAAAGCTGCTCAAGAAGGCTGCTTGACTGGCTGGAGAAAAGCCACCTTCCTATGAAACACAACCACCTTCGGGTGCTCGCATCCCCTTTGCCATCACCCTGTTCTATCAAGGCAGCAGGGAAGTATCTCGGTGATGAGATCTGAGGACAGTGCACCAACTCCTGGCTGGGCTAATGGAAGACTGTGCTGATGAGTGCGTGCCGCATACTAGGTCACTTCGGTCATGTCTGACTCTGTGTGACCCTATGGACCGTAGGCCCGCCAGGTTCCTCTGTCCATGGGATTTTCCAGGCAAGAATACTGGAGTGGGTTGCTGTGCCCTCCTCCAGCGGATCTTCCCGACCTGGGGATTGAATCTGTATCTATTATATCTCCCACATTGGCAGGCAGGTTCTTTACCACCAGTGCCACCTGGGAAGCCCATGTGCTGGTATCTCTGGTCTAAAGGTCACAATCTCTGCTCTGAACCTTGGGCATGAATTTGAAGCCGGTTTGTAGGCTCTGTGAGGCTGCCACTAAAATTCATGGGCATTTTTTCCCAATTACATCAATGTGCAGGGATGGGAAGAGAGTCAAGGAGCAGACTGGCCAGGAGGAGGAAACAGCCCGAGCCTGGGAAACCATTGGCACAACTTTTTTCAGGAGATAATCAAAACATGTACACTAAACTACAGCGACCTATTAGTCCAGTGATCAGATTGGTGAAGCCAAAAATGGGCCATTAGACTCAGCATTGATGAGGGCATAAGAAATAAATAGAGGCTGGGGTCCATGGCTGATGAAAGTATAAATCAGTACACTTTTTCTTGTTTTTTATTCAGTCACTCAGCTGTGTTCGACTCTTTGCAGCCTCATGGACTGCAGCACGCCAGGCTTCCCTGTCCTTCACTATCTCCCAGAGCTTGTTCAGACTCCTGTCCACTGAGTCAGTGATACCATCCACCCATCTCATCTTCTGCAAACCCTTTCTCCTCCTGCTTCAATCTTTCCCAGCACATCAGGGTCTTTTTCCAATGAGTTGGCTCTTTGTATCAGGTGGCCAAAATATTGGAGCTTCAGCCTCGTCATCGGCCCTTCCAATGAATATTCAGGATTGATTTCCTTTAGAATTGACTAGTTTGATCTCCTTGCTGTCCCAGGGACTCTCAAGAGTCTTCTCCAACACCACAGTTCAAAAGCATCAATTCTAAAAAAAACACAAAAGCATCAGTTCTTTGGTGTGCAGCCTTCTTTACGGTACAACTCTCACATCCATACATGACTACTGGAAAAACCATAGTTTTGAGTAGACAGACCTTCATTGGCAAAGTAATGTCACTGCTTTTTAATATGCTATCTAGGTTTCCCATAGCTTTTCTTCCAAGGAGCAAGCTTTTAAAAACATTTACACTTTTACAAATAGATGTATCTATTTGACTGCACTGGGTCTTGGTCACGGCATGCAGGACCTTTATTTACAGGATGCAAACTCTTGGTTGTAGCATGGGGGATCTAGTTTTCTGACCAGAGATTGAACCCAGGCTCCCTGCCTTGGAAGCACAGAGTCTCAGCCACTGGACCACCAGGGAAGTCGCAGTACACATTTTTGATTTGTAATATCTACTGAAACGTTTCAAGGTCATACCTCTTGACCTGGTATTTCTATTTAAACCTCCAAAACCACTCTATAAGTGCTCTGAGACTCAGGAATGTTCCTTGTGGCTTTGCTTAAAAATTTAAAAGTATTAAAAACATACAAGTAACCCAAGTGAACTCTAAAGAAGATTAAATAAATGTTGGCGCCATCACACAGTAGAATACTGTACATGTCTTAAGAATGAATTAGACCTCTTCATACTGATGTGGAAAGTGAAAAAACGCAAGCTCAGAGCAGCCTGGCTCATGTGAGTTCACATCCAAACTAATCAATGACAATGGTAATAGAGTTAATATAAGTGTGAAAAAAAAAGAAGGTAGAGAATTAATTACCAATTTTTGGCAGCCTGTCTCTAGAAGGAAAATAATGCACATTCCTGGAAACTTTGGAATTTTAAGTAACTTGGAATCATTTAATTAGCAAAAATGAAAAACAACAAGGTCCTACTGTATAGCACAGGTAACTATTCAGTATTCTGTGATAAACCATTATGAAAAAGAATACACATATGTACAATTGAGTCACTCTGTTGTACAGCAGAAATTAACACAACATTGTAAATCAACTACACGTCAATAAATTTTTTGAAAAAAGAAAAGAAAGATAGGACAGTATTGCCGTATAGTCCTGAAGCTCATCTCAAGCCAGTGAATATCAGCAGGAGTTATCCGTGATGTTCTTAATCGCATGGACATGCGAAGTGATGCTTCACAGAGGACACGGATCTCCAGGGTGAATAAACGAGAGGCGGTACAGCCAAAGCCACGTCGCAGATTCATGTAGACGCCACATCACATCAAAGATTGCACCCAGGGGACTTCCCTGGGGGTCTAGCGGTTAAGCATCCGCCTGCCAATGCCAGGTGCACAGGTTCTACCCCTGGTCTGGGAGGATCCCAAATGCCATGGGGCAAATAAGCCCATGCGCCACAGCTGCTGAAGCCCGACCTCTAGAGTCCATGCTCCACAAGAGAAGCCACTGCAGAGAGAAGCCAGCACACCCCAACAAAGAGTACCTCTGCCTGCCACACTAGAGAAAGCCTGTGCATGGCAGCAAAGACCCAGTGCAGCCAAGAGCAAATAAAAACGTTAAAAGGGGCAGTTGGAAGCACATACACTACCATATGTAAAATAGATAGCCAATGGAAACTTCCTGTACAACTCAAGGACCTCAACCTGGGGCTCAGAGACAACCTAGAGGGGAGAAATGGGGTGGGAGGTGGCAGGGAGGTTTGGGAGGTGGCAGGGAGGTTCAAGAGGTGGGGACCTATGGCTGATGCATGTCAATGTGTGGCAGAAACCAAAGCAATATTGTGAAGCAACTATCCTTCAATTAAAAATAATTTTTAAAAAAATAGTGCAGTTGGTCGTGGGTTTTGAGTGAGCAGTTTTTAAGTCTCTTGAAGCCTCGGTTGGGTGAGAAGTCCTTTTTAAGATCTGGATGAGAAGGGCTCAGTGGGCAGGTACGGAAGTGCAGGTGAGTAATTTCTGCTGGCCATGGCACATGTGCTGGCACCAGGCAGTGCGAGCTGGCTGACCACCACCAGTCTAGCTAAACACTTCCCACTCCGATCCTTTCTCTCCTTCATCCGAAGCCTCCGCTTCCCCAGGTTACTCGACTGAAGAAAATCAGAAAGAGAGAGACAGACAGAGAGAAATGCATTAGGAAGAAGAAAATATGAGTGGTGATGGGGACTGTCCGGAGGAAGGATCATTGCAGATGAGTTGCTGGAGGTGCAAATCACACTCACAAACATGTGCAAAACCAACCAGGACCTCAAGAGGCAATGACGGACCCCCAGTCCCAGAGCCCGCCTTCTGGCTGCCCCAGGGAGCCTGCTCCACAACGTGGCTATTGATCCAGCCCAGGTGCACGCAGCCCCGGCCACCCTCATTTCCCCTTCCGACCCATAGCCCCCCACTGCTCAGGAAGCTGTGAGGTCCCTGCTGTGCATGCAGAACTCAGCAGCAGCTCAGGAGCCCGGGGAGTAAGCGGGGGCAGGTGGGGGACAGTTCCAGGCTGATTCTCACCCTGAGAGCAGCTCCTGTGGCAGACAAGCCATTAAGTGAACTTGGGACAGTCTTGTAGGGTTTATGCTTTTACTGACAGCCAGGGCTGGACCAGGGAGAATGATGAAGCCACCAACAATACTGGAGCCATTACAATGCATTCTGTGGGCCTCTTGGGCCAGCCTAGGCTCCCGAGGTGGCATCAGTGGTAAAGAATCTGCCTGCCATTGCAGGAGATGCAGAAGACTCAGGTTCGATCCCTAGGTCCGAAGGATCCCCTGGAGGAGGAAATGGCAACCCACTCCAGTCTTCTTGCCTGGAGAATGCCATGGACAGAGAAGCCTGGTGGGCTACAGTCCCTGGGGTCGCCAAGAGTTGGACACGACTGAACATACACGCAGCCTAAAATAGGACCATGGGCTTTCCGTGAGATTTCCCTCACGTGTCAGGAAACTGTCCAGGAACCATCTACTTACCAAGGGCAGTGTCACCTGCAAAGGGTATTTGTGTCTTAACTGACATACTGTAAATACACACAAAAAACCAGAGAGCTGATACCCTAAGCATAAAGTCCTAAATATTAGATGAGAATTAGATTAAGTGCATGTTGATTCCATTTAACCCACTGCGCTGCATTTTAGTCCTCCATATAATTGTTGGCTGGAAGTCTATGCATGTGAAAAAGCATCTAGGTTTTCACTTACTATCCTTACATGTTTATAACACACAGAAGAAAAACATCCATGTGATATGGGCTCCAAAACAAATGGAATCAAACCAAGATGTTCTCTGTTTGAGGGACATTTTCTGAATTAGGGCCATGAAAACATTCGTGATTTTGTGGCAATTTCACAAAATAGTATTTACCTTGATGACTTTGTAAAGCCTTGCACTGTAATTTTATCTATAGACGTTTCTGACTTTTCTGTCATCTGATACGCATTTTGCTGGATGAAGACATAAACATGAATTCCGTTTGGGGTTGTTTTTTTCCTCATCACTGGTAACTGCCACAACCCACCCACAGACAGTCAGGACATGAGCGCACCAGACGTGGAGCTGGGGTTCACTTTGCCTCAGGCAGCCCCAGCATGGCACCGCATCACACTGCGTGGACAGTACATAGTTCGTTCATTCATTCAACAAACACACCCTTCCCCTGCTACTGTGCCCAGCATCCTATATGATGATGAGGAACCCTACAGGATAAAACAACCCTTCCTAGAAGGAAAGCTGTTGTTGTTCTTTAGTCACTCAGTCATGTCTGACTCTTTTATGACCTCATGGACTGTAGCCCACCAGGCTCCTCTGTGCCTGGGATTTCCCAAGCAAGGATCCTGGAACAGGCTGCCACTTCCTTCTACAGAGGGTCTTTCTGACCCAGGGATGGAACTCACGTCTTCAAGCCCAGAAGGAAAATAGTATAGGAGTATTTTTTTCTATCTACATTAATATAGTCTATACACATGTCTATTCACCACCTTGTCTAAAATTATTTTTGGCAAGCCCCACAGGCCAGTTTTCTATTTGTTCTCTGAGGGCCCTAGAAGGTCTGCACTGGCAGCAACAGGACACAATCAGGTCTCACGGGCTCCTTCCTAAGGATCCTAGCCCAGGACAGGAGGAGAGGGTGATACAGAACGTCGTTTCTAGTTTACTGCTTTTGACTTAAATAATAACATTCACTCTGACATAATGACTGCACCAATTAGGCTTAAGCAAAGAAAAAACTCAGATGGAATAAATTTGGTTGCAGGAATGGAAACCTCTCTAGCAGTCCCTGCAGTAATTTTTCTGCATCCTCCCAGGGGTTGGTGACAGGCATGGTACAGGCTGGACATCCACAGGGAGGCTAAGCTTCCGAGTTGGGGCGGAGGGTCCTCCTTGTGACCAGCTGCTTGCTGGGCATTGCACCGCCTCTCCTGCCTTGTACCCCCAGCACAACCTAGTCAGCGCAGGGCTGCAGAGGAAACAGGGAGAGCTGGACAGCAGGAAGGGCCTGAACAATACCAGGGCTAAAGTTTCCAGAATCCTGCCTTGAGTGGAAGCCCCCAGCGGCAGGGTCTCAATCTGTCCAACTGTGCACAGAGCAAATAAATACCAAATGAAAGAACGGTTGGATCCAATTTCAAGGGCATTCAAATAAAAACCACTCTTATAAGAGCCCACGTCCTTTCTCTGGGTGATGGCGCACAGAGGCACTCCTTCCACACAACCCCCTTTGTGTACAGGAGCCTCAAGTTGGGTATAGGACTCTGGTCACGATTTCCTGGGGGTACTGAATGACAAATCAAGAGACTAGGAGCATTCAGACTTTAAAAACAAACAAAATAAAACAGAGGTTCCGATAGAAAGTCATTCTGAATAATTGTTAAAAAGTACAAATGTCTCTCTGCTGTGGTCAACAAAAACAAGTGTTTACTCTGTTTTGCTTTTTACATGAAACTGTCAGCCAAGTTGAAAAGCCCTTTTCATCCCTGGCTGCCGCCTACGGGGACACCTGATGCTGTACATCTGTGCAGACGCTCACTCGGCAAGGCCGAAGCCTCACCCGAGGTGGCTGCTAGGATCTTTGGTTCTCGCAAAGACAAGGAGACTTGAGAAGCTGATTACTATTCAGATCAGCAGCCAGGCCTGGCTGTCTGGAACTGACATCGCCAGGTAAATAAAAGGGCATTCACTGCAAACGGAGCACGTTGTCACCTCCCATTGTGGAAAGGGGAGACGCCTGCGCCCACGGCATTTGTGGTCCCCATGTGGATATGTCTCCAGCCCCTCAAACGCAGGGGTCATGCTTTGTGCACAATTACACATGCTTTGTGTAATTTATTATTTCATGTCACTTAGCAGCCACTCCATCCTCAACATCCTTAGCCAGCAAGTATCTGGACCACTAGATGCAGCATCAGGCAGGGATGGATCACAGCCTGGGGTCTGATTCTTGGTCCCTTCACTCACTTCCTGGGTTGTGGATTCTCTGCATATGACACTGTCCACTTGTCAGTTACGACCTATATCAAACAACAGCAGCAAAGCCATCGGCTCTGTGGCTTATGTGTGTGCGTGCGTGCTTAGTCACTTAGGTCGTCTCTGACTCTTTGTGACCCTATGGACTGTAGCCTACCAGACTCCTCTGTCCACGGCTTATATGGCCTAACAAAATGACCTCATAATTATAGCTAACTTGTATTGACCTTTTTCTCTGCACCCGAGACAGTGCTTCATATTCATTATCTCACAACAGCCCTGCAAAGCTGTTAGTACCCTCCTTTTCCAGCCAAGGAAGCTGTGCACAGAGAGGTTAAGTAACTAGCCCCAAGTCACACAGCCAGCCAGCAAAGCGAGGTAGCTCAGATGCCGATCTGCCCTGTTCCTGACTCCAAGCCCATGCCTGCTCCTCCACACAGCCTGGGAGGCAGACATAGCTCCCCTCTCCCTACTCCCCTCCCTCGAGAGGGCTATAGCACCATCCTTTGAGTTGTGGAAGGCAGTTTCTCAATCACACGCAAATTTGATTTGCCTTAAGTATCAACCTCACTTTATCTAAAAGCCCATCTTAACGTGAGCTTGCAAGGAGCTGAAAGGGGCTATGGTGACTCAGGGGTTCAGGGCCTCTCCTGGGAATAACTGCGGTAAGATTACACCCTGACTTATAAATCTTGTCCAGGCAAAGAAAAGAAGCCAGACTGCAGGCATAGAATTACTCCAGCTGCCAGGACCCCCAGTTCCCAGACTCCGGGAGATCAGAGGGGAGCCAGGCTCATCAGATGCCTGTCCCGGAGGGCCGTGTTTGAAGCAAAGACTCTCAGGTTTCCAAGGAGGGAAGGGTCACTGGGGCTGAAGGATGAATCCGCGCTATGTGGCTCCTCAGATAAGTTGAGGGCGGCAGACAGGATAATAACCCAGACTCCTCTCGAGCTCAGATAAGATTGGGGCCCCTGTCTCCAAACATGTTATTAATACTCAGCTTGCTCTGCTGCCTGCCCAGGTGGAAAGGAGAGAGAGAGAGCTATTCTTTCCCTGCAGAGTCAGAACAGGCAGGGGCTTCCCCAACCAGGGGGACCTCAAGGTTACTGACCAAGGAGGGTGGTTATTGACGGGGCCAGGCCAACCTCATCTGCTCCCATCCCTGCATCTCAGGAATTCGGCTCCATTCCAGAAGTGAGGCTGTGGCCATGACCTCCCTCTACCTCACAACAAAACCACATTTACTAACACATGAATATGGCACAAGGGCTTCCCAGGTGGTGCTAGTGGTAAAGAACCTTCCCGCCAGTGCAGGAGACATAAGAGACTTGGGTTTAATCCCTGGGTTGGGAAGATCCCCTGGAGGAGGAAAGATCCGCTGGCTACCCACTCCAGTATTCGTGCCTAGAGAATCCTCATGGACAGAGGAGGCTGGCAGGCTACAGTCCACGGGGTTACAAAGAGTTGGACATGACTGAAGTGACAGCACATACACATGGATATGATACAACAAATACTATGTTTTCATAAGCCTGTTTGTGAGATTAGCAGTGTGCCAGAGACCATGAAATACACATCAGAATCTATGACAGCCTCCTCTGAGCATTTCAGATAAATCTTGACCTCTGAGAATATTGTGGGGCTAGACTTGCAGGACCAGGCGACTCTCAAAGCTTCTTCTCCATTACAGTGAGATGTTAGCAAAACATTTTTTTGAAATGGAAGCTTATCTCTGGGGTTCCATGTCCTGCACTTTCACCCTAGGAAACACGTGTTTCCATCTGTGTGAGCCACCACTGCACACACATCCTAAACCCCTCTGTGCTGGTCCCACCTGCCGGGCAGCCACCCAGACCCCTGGGTCCACGCAACTCCTAGGGTCAGCACCTGCAGCCGGCTTCCTCATGGGTCCTTCTGAGAAGATAATCAGTATAAGGCATGTGCCTTCCCAACCCCAAGCTCCCACCATGGTCCTTCTGTCTTCCAGCATCCAGTAAATCAGGGGTCCCCAACCTCCAGGGTCTAATGCCTGATGATCTGAGGTGGAGCTGATGGAATAATAACAGAAATGAAATGCCCTTGACTCATGCCAAAACCATCACTTTCTGGTTTAAGGAAAAGTTGTCTTCCACGAAACCGGTCCCTGGTGCCAAAAAGGATGGGGACCACTGCAGTAAATATTTACATGCAGAGAATGAGTCATTTCCACTAGAGACCCTCTCTCCCCCACACACCCATAGTCTCTCTAACCTCTTCCTATTCCTCATTCTCTTGAAATTCATTGGCGTTTCTTCAGGAAACACCCTACCCACCTCCTGACCCTCTTCCCATTTGGGAGCCAAACGTGACCCAGAATCAGGGGTGGATGTGCACAAGTGGTGCTGGGCATCTGGGTCCACCCAGAAGAGACGTGCCCGCCTGTGCCAGGAGGCGGATGCAGTGACACCCCCAGCAGTGCTGGCTCATCTGCCGGAGCCCCTAACTGCTCATTCTGTTTCTCCACAGAAACCTGCTTTCCTCAAGCACTAAGATTCAAGACGAACTTCACAAACCTGATTTCCTGCAGTGTGATTTGTTTTCCTGTTGTCTTCTGCAGAGAGGGCCTTGATGGTATGGCTATTTATTTCCCCGAGCAGTGTATCCGGATGCAGCTCGAGTTGTCCGTGGACTGGTCTACAGGGTAATCTAACCTCATTTTCGTGCAATGTGCTCTTGATGGATAAGTGTGATCTGAGTACCAACCATTCACCCTGCACCTGGTGGGGGGGCGGGGGGCTGGGCTCACCTTTGGTGAATCACCTCAGCATCATCTGCCTCACCTCTTGTTCCAGCCTCTGTCCTGGGGTCCAGCTTCACGCAGGTGTGAACAGCCAGCCTCTTGCCTCGCCACACCCACTTTGGGTCTTCTCTCTGATGCCGAGGATGCCTGTGGAAAATGTTTCATCCGTACATCACCTGAAAGTGCAGAGTTAATGCCTGTGAGGGTGGGAGGGGAGGCCATGCACCCCCCTTCAATGCTCAGGGAGAGGGTTCTGAGTCTTATTCCATAAGGTTCTTCAGAGCCCCAAGGAGCAACATCCAGTGACCCTTTGCATGGCCCAGCTGGATCACACATCTCTCCCTTGCCTGCTCCCTCATGCCTGCTTCCTGGGACCACCCAGTTTATTTATTTAGCCCAAAATAAACCAGTCATATCAGACCTTGTCTCAGGATGTATTCTGCTGGGAAACCAGGAAGAGATTGCTTCTCCACGCCCCCAGCTACACACATGGTCTAGCTGGAGAACCAGGCAGGAAGGCAGCTTCTCGGCACATCTGTAAGCGTGTACACTCAGTCTCAGTCATGTCCGACTCTTTTTCGACCCCATGGACTATAGCCCACCAGGGTCCTCTGTCCGTGGGATTTCCCAGGCAAGACTACTCCAGGGGATCTTCCCGACCTAGGGGTTGAACCCGTGTCTCCTGCATCGGAACGTGGATTCTTTACCACTGAGCCACCTGAGAAGTCCCTTAAGTGTGACTGTGGCTTGTTTCATTGCTCTGGGAACCTAAACCAGAAACCTATTTGTGACAACCGCAGAAGAGCTTCCATGAACACAGAATCACATAAAGACAAAGGAAGAGCTGATTCTTGTTCTAGAATGAGCACATAAGGCAATTTCTTATATACTTAACTTGAGCACAGACACATAAAACGATCTCCAGGTAATATAAACAGATTCTGACATAAAGTTTCAACTGTCTGCGCTGCCAAAAGTAAGAACGTTTTTAATGGCACGTGGAGAAGAGCCGGTCTCTGCTCTACGCTGAGCCAGATCCTTTGGCTTCAGCATTTTCTCCTCTCTGGATTTTGCTTGTGCTGCAAAGTTTGTGCTGGGACATCATTTCTGCCACCAGGTTCAGAGTGAGCCTCAGCGGTGTTATGGGAGGGACTGCAGAGAAGACTTGGTTCCCCCAGGACTCTGCTAAGTGCCTCCCTCCATGTGAAGCACCCTGTCCTGGCAACCGGACAGCCTGCACAGCCTGGGCCCCTGATTCTCATGGTCTCTAATCCCTTGCTCCCCACCTGAACTGTGGCCAAGACTCCAGATTCATCCTCTGCCTCTTTGGAGGGAAGAGCGTCTTCCTGACCAGGGTCTGAGCTAGGAGGGATCCCCTAGTGAGCAGGGGTTGACCTGTCCTCTCTCCTGCTGTCCTCAAATCACCTTCCCTCCCCGCCACTGTGTGGACTCGGCATCCCAGTACTTGCTGCCCGAGGTCCTGTGAGCTACAAGGAGATGGAGGTGGCCCTCCTGGTGGCATGTGGGTCCCTGGGCACCAGGTGAAGTGAGCTGATAAAAAGAACCTGAGGTAGGATAAAAGGGAATGGGAAAGGGGGGAGGATGGGGGGTGGGGGAGGATGGACCTTCAGGCAGCCAGTCATTCCTCTCTGGCTCTGTAGACAGCCTCGTGCAGGTGCTAGAACAAGGGAGGGGAGGGGAGAGGAAAGCGGAGATGGACAGAACTGACCCTCTTATAAATGGTCTCGTTCCGCTGGCAAAGTATGTAAGATGTGAATTGTTTTTCTTGAGTAAGATAAAAATGCCATTGGGGACGCAGGCTGCAGGAGGCAGGATGCTTTCTCACCCCTCTTCACCGCCCCCTTCCCCCGCCCTCCTGCACTTCTAGAAGGCTCAGCCGTGGAGTTTCCTGGGGGTGGGGTCACCTGGCTCTTTCCAAGGTAGAAGCAGGGCGTTGGCTTTAGCGCGCCACCTGGAGGCCGAAGGGGCTCAGTGCTCAGAGGGGCTCAGGTTCCCTTATCCGCTCTAGGGGGACCAGGGGCCTCAGTCTGATCACCACCACCCCCAGGACAGGCTCAGGCATAGCCAGGGCCCTTGAACACAATCTGGACTCAGGGAAAGGCCAGCAACCCCAGACCTCTCAGAGCGTCCTCTGGATTTTTTGGATTCTGTTTTTTCTTCACATTTAGTCCCGCCAAATGCATTCCAACCTTACAGACTTTTACAACTCGAGGCAGAGCTGCTTATTTTTATGAACTGAGTCAACACAGAAAAGTGGAAAACGCATACTTCTTAACCCAAATGTTATTGCTTCCCTTGATTCTTTTAAGGAGATTGTTGGGAGAAATATCAACCTCAGATATGCAGATGATACCACACAACCGAAGCAACTTAGCATGCATGCACACCAAGACTAGCTGAATCCCTGTCTTTTGTACGTGCTCCTATGGTGCTCTGAAACAGACACACAGAGGTTGTTCACATTTTCACCTTTGTTTAATATCTATCTTCCCACAGACTGTACATTCATGAAGGCACAGCCATGTCTTTCATTTACTACTGTTCCCAGGCACCCGCACACTATTTGAGTTGGTTTTCAGGATCAGAAATGAACAGAATTGCTATCAGGTTTTCAGCTGATCACAGGAAGGGGCACAGAAGGACTTCCAGGGGGTTGACACTAATTTAGGGTGTATCTTCATGTGGCTCCCTCACTTCCACCTCAGCTTTTTCTGATCATGCCCCTCCTTGAGCTCTTCATACTGGTCAGAATGGCTGTCATCAAAAGGACCACAAATAACAAATGTTGGTGGGGATCTGGAGAAAGGGAACCCTCATACATCATTGGTGTGAAGGGAAATTGGTGCAGCCACTATGGAAACAGTGCCTCAAAAAACTAAAAATGGAATTACCATATGACCCACAATTCCACTTCTGGGATATACCTGAAACAAATGAAAACACTGACTAGAAACAATACATGCACCCCAGTGTTCATAGCAGCACTGTATACAATTGCCAAGATATGGAAGCAACTAAGTGTCCACCAATAAATGAATAAATATGTGGCAGATACACACACAAGTATATATATATATGTGTGTGTGTGTGTGTGTGTATATATATATGTACATGTGTGTGTATATATATGGACTTCCCTGGTGGCTCAGCAGTAAATCTGCCTGCAGTGCAGCAGACCCAGGTTCGATCCCTGCGTCAGGAAGATCCACTAGAGGCGGGCATGGCAACATATTCCAGAGAATCCCATGGACTGAGGAACCTGGAGGGTTGTAGTCCATAGGGTCGCACAGAATCGGACACAACTGAAGAGACTAAGCAGTATACACAGGCGATGTAATACTACTCAGCCATAAAAAAGGACAAAATTTTGTTATTTGCAGCAACCTGGATGGCCTTGGAGGATCTTATGCTAAGTAAAACAAAAGTCAAGTGGAGAAAGACAAACACTGTATAGTATCACTTATATGTGGAATCTAAAACGTACAACAAATGAGCAAACAGAACAAAGAAGCAGACTCACAGATATAGAAGACAAACTAAAGGTTACCAGGGAGGAGAGGGGAGGGGCAACATAGGAACAGAGGATAAAGAGGTACAAATTATTGGGTATAAAATAAGCTATAGGGATAGATCATAGACACAGGGAATATAGCCAATATTTTATACTCTAGAGTATAACCTTTAAAAATTGTGAATCTCCATATTGTATACCTGCAACTTATATAATGTTTCTGTACATCAATTATACTTCAATAAATTTTTTTTAAAAAGGAAAGGACTTTGAGTTTTAGGAGGCTGCCAGTCATGTGGGTTGACCCTGGAATACTGGGAGGATTCAGAGCCTTGGGATGGGGCTGATCTTAGGGGTGAAGCTAGAGTGGGAAGAAACCTAGTTTTCCAGGCCGAGTATGGCCATTGATGGGGGAGACACAGCTAGGAGATGACCGGTCACCGAGCCCAGGTTAGGAGGCTCACAGGCATCTCAGGTATCCTGACAGCTGAGCAGAGCGTGGGAGCAGAGAACGCAGACTCTTCGGGCAGTTGGTCAGCAAATGTCAAGACCTCATCCACCAGCTGGTGGGGCAGGTGGCTCCTCACCATTTCCTAGGGCTCCACACCACACAGCAGCGCCCTGCACATCACACATTAGTCACCAGATAAGACATGCATTCACATGACATTTTCTTTGCAGTCATTTGCAGGTACTGTTTATATCAACATTGACTGAAGCTGCAGTATCTCATTACGCCAGGCATTGCTAGCATTCTCTCTGTCGCCCCCTGGAGGTCAGCCCTCTCCTCAAAGCCCAGAGGACGTGGAAGGTGAGGACTTGACTCTCTCAAGGCAACAAGGAGGGCTCAGTATCTAAGCCAGGGCATCTGAGCCCGAGACACTAACGTGCCTGCCTTCTTGAGGAGAAGAGAGCTCTAATTGGGCTTAACGTGTGTTTGTGTGTGCTGTGAATGTGTGTGTATACATGAGAGTGTGGGAGCATGTGAGACCTGTGTGTGTGTGTGTAGACTGTGAGTGTGTGAGACCAGGTATATATGTGTGACTGTTAGTGGGATGCTGTGTGTGTGTGCACACGAGTGTGCAAGCATGTGAGAGCCGTGTGTGTGTGTGAGACCAGGTGTATGTGATTGTGTGTGTCTGCTGTATGTATACATGAGTGTGTGAGCATGTGAGAGCCGTGTGTGTGTAGGCTGAGACCAGGTGTATGTGTGTGATTGTGAGTGTATATGTGAGTGAATTGTGCGAATGTGTATGTAAGCCTGAGATTATGTATGAGTGTGTGTGAGGCTGGTATGTGAACATGAGTGTGTGTGTAAGTGTGTGAGCTCGGGGCAGTCAGCTAGGGCCCAAGCGCCAGCCCTCCAAGGGCTCCTCACAGCTCCTTGGACTTGCCAGCCCACCATACCCACACCATGCACAGGACGGAGCGGAGTCCTGGGCCCAGGGGCTCCAAGCCTGGCTCGGTGCCAAGCCTCGCCTCGCCTCACACCTCTTCCAGAGAACCTGGGTGCAGCACCAAACAGTCAAATATTTTCCTTTTCTGTCATCGCTAACTATAGCTCTGCAAGTTCCCAGATCACTGCATTCGCTCATTGCCATAATTAGCAATTTTCTGATATCATACAAGCACTGGTTAATTATTTCCTAGGAGACAAAGCAAAGTCGTGGGATGCTGCTGTGAAGTGGATACATTCTGCTCCCGAGAGAAGCCCGGTGCTTATGTGTCAGTCACACTGCAGGCAGCCCCCGAAGGGCACGGTGACCCCAGGCAGGGCCCGGAGTGAGGACACCTGGGGAGGCCGGAGCCGTCCGGGCGGGGTCCCAGCCCCGCTGTTCACCAAGGCTTCAGTCGGGCCCACAGCATCCCTGGCCAGGGTCCCAGTAGGAAGAGAGGACACTTGTCCTCACCCCCTCCCCAAGCCACCTGTGCAGTCCAGCAGCATCCCCTCCCACCACGTTCCAACCCAGCTCACCCATCTTTACCCCTCATCCTTAGGGCCCTGCTCTGTGTCTGCTTCTCCCCTCAGGGACCAACTGACTTGTAATCCCCTCCCGAAGGCAGGGGTCTGGACACAGGCCCCCATCTCCCCCCAGGGCCCCTGAGAGTTCTGGGGCACGTGGTCCCACGGGACGCACCACAGACCCTCTCAGAAGCTGGCTCTGGTGAAAAGAAGGAAAACCACCTACCAGGCTATTTTTGTCCAGGGTAATTCTAGAGACTGGAGCGCACACTGCGTTTTCTTGCCTGTTACTCAAATAACAACCCCAGTGGCACCTTCCTTTTGTGAGTGAGAAAGTCCCTTCTGGGTGGGAAGTTTGCACTTCTCAGTTCCCAGAACTCAGCAGGGGCCGCAGGTGTGGTCCAGGTGCGTGCAGACAGACGGGAGCTTTCATCCCTCCCTGGGTCCCCCCGCCCCCACTCCCCTTTACCTGGGGCTCTGAGAGGGTCTCCTGCCAGCCACACTCTGTTTGGTCGGGACGCCTTCACCTGAGCCCCCTTGGAGCCCCATCTGGGGTGTCGGGGCCCAGCTGGGCTGCTGACAAGTGACCTGCATCCTGAAGGCCCAGGCACCCGGCTGTTCCACGACAGTCTGACCACATGACCCAGTCTGCCAGGACAGCCCCAGCTGACACCTCCTGTTTGGGATGAACTCCACGGAGTGTCACGGTTTGGATCGCAACGACGGTCCCCCTACCTGGTAAAGAGGACTCCCCGGGGGGAAAGCGTCCACCTGCCAAGGCAGAAGATGCAGGTTCGACCCCTGGGTCAGGAAGAGCCCCTGGATGAGGAAATGGCAACCTACTCCAGTTTTCCTACCTGGAGAATTCCGTGGACAGAGGAGCCTGGTGGGTTACAGTCCTTGGGGTCACAAAGAGCCGGACATGACGCAGCGACTGAACAGCAGCGACCTGGTGAGGAAGCTCCTAGCGCCAGCAGCGTCTCCTTGGCCCCCAAAGTCTGGCCAGCCTACAGCACCTCCACCCTGCTGGAGAGGGCCTGGAAGTCCTTCTGGAAGCCCGAGACGAGCGGCTGTGGGGTGAGGAAAGCAGGCCACCCCCGGGGCAAACACTTGAGAGGCCATCGCTTCACGCCCGGTGTCTGTTCAAACCCAGTTCAACCCTTTCCGTGACACTGGAGTCCTGGAGCCCTGCTTCATGTCTCCAGCTGAGGCGTCCTCTCTCTGAGCCTGCAAATCCAGCCTGATCTCCTTTCGCCTCCCTGGGCTCTGAGGTGGCAATGTTACCTCAGGCGGGTCAGCTCCCTGCACTAAGCTTCCCTTCACCCCCTTGTAAAACTAGAGTGCTAACTGCGCATGCCCCACAGGCTCGTCAAGAGTGAGCGAATACACCTGAGGCCCAGGCAGCAAGGTCTCACACAGATGTTAGCTCTTAAGTTCCGAGTCTTCCCTTCCTTTCATACAATCCATGGGGTTCTCCAGGCAAGAATACTGGAGTGGGTTGCTGTTTCCTTCTTCAGTGGACCACAATTTGTCAGGAGAGTGAAAAAGCCGGCTTGAAACTCAATATGAAAAAAACAGATCATGACCTCCAGTCCCATCACTTCATGGCAAATAGATGGGGAAAAAGTGGGAGCAGTGACAGATTTTATTTTCTTGGGCTCCAAAAATCACTGCAGATGGTGACTGCAGCCATGAAATTAAAAGATGCTTGCTCCTTGGAAAGAAAGCTATGACAAACCTAGACAGCATATTAAACAGCAGAGACATCATTTTGCTGACGAAGGTGTAGTCAAAGCTATGGTTGTTCTAGTAATCATGTACGGATGTGAGAGCTGGACGATATAGAGGGCTGAGCACCAAAGAATTGATGCTTTTGAACTGTGGTGGTGGAGAAGACCCTGGCAAGTCCCTTGAACAGCAAGGAGATCAAACCAGTCAATCCTAAAGGAAATCAACCCTGAATATTCATTGGAAGGACTGATGCTGAAGCCAAAATTCCACTATTTTGGTCATCTGATGTGAAGAGCTGACTCATTAGAAAAGACCTTGAGGCTGGAAAAGATTGAGGGCAGGAGGAGAAAGGAGCAACAGAGGATGAGATGGTTGAATGGCATCACCAACTCAATGGACATGAGTATGAGCAAATTCTGAGAGATAGTGAAGGACAGGGAAGCCTGGTGAGCTGTATAGTCCATGAGGCTGCAAAGAGTCAGACGCGACCTGCTTACTGAACAAGTGCTCCCTTCCTTTCTAGACTATAAGCACCTTTTTAAAAGGCAAAACCCAAAGCTATATGTTGAGTAGAGACTACAAGCCAGGTGCTTCACAGCCGTGTCACCAGTGCCCAAGCAGACTCAGAGCTGGGTGTCATCAACCCATTTCATAGGTAGAGAAGAGGAGGTTCAGAGAGGTTAGCTTATTGGCCCAGGTCACACAGCTTAGCAGTTAAAAGATCAGGCCCTTCTTCCAGCTTGTCCCATCTCCCTCCACACAAACCTCACAATGACAAACAAACCTTTGTTCTGAAATCAACTGCAGGTTAGCCATGAAAGTGAAAGGGAGTGAAAGTGTTAGTTGCTCAGTCATGTCTGACTCTTTGTGACCCCATGGACTGTAGCCCACCAGGCTCCTCTATCCATGGAATTCTCCAGGCAAAAAAGACTGGAGTGGGTTGACATTCCCTTCTCCAGGGGATCTTCCTGACCCAGGGATCAAACCTGGGT
The DNA here is from genome assembly GCA_007570785.1 of Antilocapra americana. Taxonomy (NCBI): domain Eukaryota; kingdom Metazoa; phylum Chordata; class Mammalia; order Artiodactyla; family Antilocapridae; genus Antilocapra; species Antilocapra americana. The sequence continues at coordinate 5,532,323 of ML662448.1, forward strand.
CCCCTGCATTGCAGCAAACTCCTTACTGTCTGAGCCACAAGGGAAGCCCAAGGTTAGCCATGGAGATGTACAACGGATGACATTTAAAATCAGCTGTGCTCTTCAAGAAAAATCGAATGGATTTCAGGCATCACCTGAAGAGGACAATAATTTACACAAGCCAAGAAGCTTTAAGAGCTTCAGCCAAAATCAATAGGTCACTGCTCCCTATATTCTGACCTGAATATGTGCCGTTGAGTCTGCTCATGACCGTGACTTCTGGATCGAAGAAAAGATGTTCCAACAAGGTTTGCTATTTGCAAAAAGGGCCAGGGGATGTTGTTTCCAGGTACAAGGATTTGTGTGTCCAGAGAGGAAGTCTTGCCAGTCTGTCCTCAGCTTGGCCACTTCACCTCTGGGCCTCAATGTTCTCTGTGCAATGGGCCTGGAGGCCCCTACGGCCCTCCTCTCTGCAGGGACCCCTGAGTCACACATCTTAGATGCTCGAGGTTTCTTCTGCTGTCTAGAAGGTTTGCATGAGCAAACAGTAGTGTAAAAGGTAAGTCCACATTGTAATCCCGAGAACCTGTGAATGTGACTTTATTTAGGAAAAGGGGAGTCTCCCTGGTGGTCCAGTGGTTAAGACGCTGAGATTCCCAAAGCAGGGGACCCAGGTTCGATCCCTGCTGGGGGAACTAGATCCCACATGCTGCAAGTCAGAGTTGGCATCTTGCAGCTAAGACCTGGCACAGCCAAATTAAAAAAATAGAAAAGAGTCTTTGTGGATAATTTCAGGATCTTAAGATGAGATCATCCTGAATTACCTAAAGGGGTCCTAAATCCAATGTCAAGTATCTTCTAAGAGACGCATAGAGGAGAAGGCCATGTGAAGACTGAGGCAGAGGCCTGGCTGATTTGGCCATGGATCAAGAAGCACCACCAACCTCACCCGAAGCCAGAGGAGACAGGGAAGACAGTCTCTCCCATGGCCTCCAGGCAGACCCCAGCCCAAGACACCTTGATTCTGGATTTCTGGTTTCCAGAATTGTGAGAGGCTAAGTCCCTGTGGTTTCAGGCCATCCATTCTGGGGTAACTTGTTACCGGAACCATTCAGAAAATGAATGCCAAGAGTTTGCTCTGAACATGGCCTGGGGGCGTGCGTGCTCTTCCCTAATATGGACACAAGTTGGCTTCACCCATAAAGGTTTCTGAAAGGAGCTGTTGGGTGGAGTCACTGACTGAAATCAAGATAAGCCACTGCCTGTTAGAAAACCTGAGGATGATTTCCAGCGAAAGGCACAGGGGACTGAACAAGTCCCTCCAGCCAGTTCACACCTCCCCCCCCCCCACCAACACTCCCACCGCCCAGGTCGCCAGGGAGCTGGCCCTGGCTCACCTCAGATGGCTGAGTGGTGACAGAGCCACCCCGGCCGGCCGTGTCTCCCCTTCCTTCACTGCTGGTCTGCGGAAAGCCCCGCCTGCCAGCCCTCCTCATTCTCGGCCCAGCTTCCGTCCAGCACAGCAGGCCCGGCTGACCACTCCACCCAGGCCTTCGGGGACTTTCTTACTGCAAGAGCCCAGGTCCTCTGCAGCCCCACTTTGCCCAGTTCCCTGGCACAGCTGGCCCTCCCTCCTTTCTAAAACCCCCAGGTCCTGATGACATGACCCTCCCCAACTCTCAGCTCACCTGTCTTCAACCATCTTACCAGTTTCCATCTTCTCTGCTCCCAGCATGGTCCTCTCGGGCCTGCCCAGCCTCAGACTCTCCTGGGGCAGGTGGATTATTTTATGTCATCCTGCTTGGGCCATGGGGTGTCCAAACATTTAGTCAAAATTCCATATTTATATACACATGTGTATATACCATATATGTGTGTGTGTGTGTGTATATATATATATATATATATATATAGTGTATATGTATATACATATATTGTATTCAACATCCCTTATGGCTCAGATGGTAAAGAATCTGCCTGTAATGCAGGAGACCTGGGTTTCATCCCTGGGTTGGGAAGATCCCCTGGAGAAGGGAATGGCAACCCACTCCAGTATTCTGGCCTGGAGAATCCCATGGACAGAGGAGCCTAGTGGGCTACAACATGGGGTTGCAAAGAGTTGGACATGACTGAGCAGCTAACACTTTCACTTCATATTGAAGAGGGAATTCATAGGGCCTGGACTCCATCTTAGGCCTGTTCATGCTGGTCATGCTCTGCCGCCTCTCCAACGGACTCTAAACTCTGCTTAGTGCCATGGAAATTACAATGAAGGGATAAGACCCACCTCTGGACAGGGGGATCTGAAAGATTATATCCAGGATACTCAACACCTAAGAGAAAACATGCACTAATCACCCCTGGCTCCGGACAGGTCATAAACCCTGGCTCCGGACAGGTCATAAACTTTCTGATAGTAACCTTGGGCTTATCAACTATTAACTATTTGGAATGTAACCTCGGGCTTATTGATTATTGACTGTTCGAACACATGACACTTGAATGATGGCATTATTGTGACTGTATTTACCTTTCCCTTGTTTATGCAAGTTTCGGGTGATTTGGGGTGGTGGGTTTGGACACGTACACATGGGTATAAAAGATCCTCACAAATGCTGGTCGGGGTCCTTGGCTAAGATGAGACTCTGCCTTGGGCCCGCCAGTGTAATAAACTGCACTTCACTATCTGCATTGTCCTTCTGAGTGAGTTTGCTTCCCGGAGCGCGTGGCTACAACAATATAGGTATATGTATATATACACATATATGCTTATATACATATAATGTTGTTGTGAGTGTGCTTAGTCACTCAGTTGTGTTCGACTCATGGACCATAGCCCACCAGGTTCCTCCATCCATGGGATTCTCCAGGCAAGAATACTGGAGTGGGTTGCCATTCCCTTCTCCAGGGCATCTTCCCAACCCAGGGACTGAACCCATGTCTCCTGCATTTCTGGTGGATTCTTTACCACTGAGCCACCAGGGAAGCCCATATATATAAAATCAGGAGAACCATGATGTCGGTAGTCGGTAGGATTCTTGAGCCCTGCCTCAGACCTAATGAATCCACATGTTTGGAGGTGCCCAGGAATCTGCAGGCACCTCAACAGCTTCTTCTTCTCCTGTGAAAGAAAACAGCCGAACTTCGTGGCCAGCAGGGAGTTTCAGGGCTCAGGAGGCCCTCATTTTCTCAGTCAGCAGGGTCATAAGTTCCCTGCTGTCCCCTCTTCCTTCACCCAAAGAGGCCAGGATGAGGTCCCCAGGAAAGCAGTTAGACTAGACTGGGCAGGGCAGCCTGGGCCTGGGGTCTGCAGGCTTGGCTTCCATTCAAGCCACTGGGGCCGCCAATGGAAGTCAAGAAATGGCCCATCTCTGATACTTTCAGCAACTTTCAGCTCTTACTGTTGACTGGAGTCTGCAGTCATCAAAATCAGCCTTCCAGGGACACTCGGCTGAGTGGTAACACCACAGAAAGAAAAGACCCTTCTTCCTTGCGGGCTCTTAGAACCTGGATGATTGAAGCCAAATGCTGCCGCCACCAACCCACCCCCCGCTGACCTCACAGGCACACAGGCGAGGCCACCACCTGCGGGCTGATGACGTCCACACCTGGGCCACCAGGCCAGGCTCCCGCTAAGGTCTGGGGCTGAGTCTCTTTCTTTATTTTATTGAGGTATTTCCGTCTTGCAATACTGTGTTGAGTTTCTAGTGTACAGCAAAGTGATTCAGTTACAGATGTATGTATGCTCTTGTTCATATTCTTTTCCAGTATGGTTTATTGCAGGATATTGAATATAGTCCCCTGCACTGTACAATAAACCTTGTTGTTTATCCATCCTATAAGTAAGAGCTTTTCCTGCTGATCCTAGATTCCCAGTTCATCCTTCCCTACCCCACCCCTTCTTGGCGACCCCAAGAGGTTGCCTCCTAGAATTCTCCACCCGGATGCTCAGCCTGCATTCCACTCAGCATATCCAAACCCACTCTATCAGCTCCCTTCCCACACTCTTCTCCAAGTCTATACCTTGCTTTGGTTAATGGTAGTACCAGTCACCCAACTGTTCCTGTTAAAAATTCTGTTGACATATTTTCTTCCCTTCCTCTCTTACCTCCCACACCTGGTTGGTTACAGGATCTTGTCTGAGTCTCCTCTCCTCTCTCTGACCCTGCAACGGCCAGACTTGGCTCAGTCCCTGTCACTTTCTGCCTGGATTCTCGATAAGAAAGGAGAGCTCTTGAAGAGGTTGTAGGTAGAGATCTGGGCTTCCCCGGTAGTTCAGGGGTAAAGAATCTGCCTCCAAGGCAGGAGAGGCAGGAGATGGGGGTTTGATCCCTGGGTCAGGAAGACCCCCTGGAGGAGGGCACAGCAATCCGCTCTAGTATTCCTGCCTGGAGAATTTTATGGACAGAGGAGCCTAGAGGGCCATGGTCCATAGGATCGCAGAGTCACGACTGAAGAGACTTAGCATGCGTGCGCAGGTCAAGTTCTAGCATCAGACTAATCTAGGTTCAAATCCCAGCTCTACCATTTACTGTGTGGCTTTAGGTGGGTCTGTCAACTGCTCTAAGCCAGACAATTTCCTGATGTGGAAAATCCCTATTCCATAGGGTCCTGATGAGGATTTGATAAGATGATGTTTAGCTTAGACCCTAGCACAATGAGTCCATTCAAGGAACATCTGCACTCAGTACTATCAGTTCTCTGGGCAGACAAGGTCTTCCACAGCCTGGATGTGGCCCTTCACGCTCCATTTGAGACGCCCATGCACTTTCTCACACTGCTTTTCTCTCTGCCTGGAGTGTCCGCTCCTTTGTCCATCCAGTTAATGCAGACGTGTCCTTAAAAATGAGCTTGGGTGTCACTTCTTTATGACAACATATCAGTAGCTTGAAATTGACTGGGCTGGGAGTATTTACACAAAGGAAATTGGCAAATACTGCAAACCAGGGGGTGATTTATTATTTGCATGATTGTCTAGACTGAGAAAATACTGACGAACACATTAATCATGCCAAATAAATGTAGAAGAGGGTTGTGCCTGTAACGATTACACTGCAAATAGCTCAAAAACCGAGCAAATATTCTTCCAGTATTTGCAAACTGTTATCTAATTCAGCAAAGAAGTTGCTTACATCATTGACAATGAGTGACATACATCTTTGCTGGTTCACTTTGCCTTATAAACAATAGACATTTATGGTGAGGTTTTATTCATTTAGAATGATATGAGTGAGTTCTCTGCCAGATCAGATTGTATCACGCACTTATCTATAGCCTGATTTTGTGACACTATTGTCAGTGATAAGATGATAAAGACTAATAGTAGATTTTGCAAGAAATAGTGAGTCACTGAAGTTACAGGTATAAACTGAAAAATAAAGTTGCTTAAAATCTATATCATTTCTAAATGTAAATAACAAGATCACAAACAGAAAATTTTGTAAATCTTCAATTGGTCTCATGAATTTCACTCACAATGTAGAATTATTTTTCAGTTTCTAGTCCCCAAAATGTCAAATGACATGGGACTTCCCTGGTGGCTAAGACTCCGCTTCTCCAATGCCAGGGGGCCAAGTTCAGTCCCTGGTCAGGGAACAAGATCCCACATGCTACAAGTAAATATTATGCATGCCACAAGGAAGCAGTGAAAATCAAAGCTCCTGAGTGCCTCGAGTGTCACAACTAACACCCGGAAATGTCAAATAAATAAATACTTTAAAAAATAAGAAAAATATTTTTTAACATATCAAATGACAGAGAAATTGGCTCAGCTGTTTAAATGCAAGCAAGGTGAAAAGAGACAGAAAATAACAAGAACAAAAATCGTGTGACACATTGAAACCCCTCCATTTATCACATCATCGTTGAGATTTGAACCACAGGGTGGCTAAACGTACAAGAGTTCCAGAAAAACATTCTTAGACGTCTGTGTGGCTCCGTTAGCTATATAGGTTCTACAGTCAAGAGTACTGTGTATTTTACAATTTTTCATAGATTGTGTGAGGGCATCCTTTACGTCAGTAGAATATTCACAGGAGTGAGAGCTCCTTTCAGCTGTGTGCAGCTGCCAGCCTTTGTACGGGGTGGCACGCATTCCTGGGATGCCTTTTACAACTTTTTACACAGAAGGAAAACACAAATGCAATAAGTTACACAAAAAAGTGCATTGAGCTTGAGTATAGGCTGCGATGTATTGGGTTGGCCAAAAAGTCTGTTCGGGGTTTTCCATAGGCTGCGATGGGGAAATCCAAACAAGCTTTTTGGCCAACCCAAGATATCTGCCCTACAATGGAACGCTACCAGCAACAGAAAGGGCAGGAAGCCCTGGGCAGCGAGCGGCAGAACTAGGCACGGAGGCATGCGTCCTGCGTAATCACCCAGAGCTCGCCTGCCCCTTTCCTGAAGAATATAGCACTCTTGCCGAGGTCCCGGGTTCCCGGCGATTTGCAGCTGATTCCAGGGTTGCCGTGAAGTGACAATGCCCGGACGCCTGTGGTGGCAGAGGGTCCATGGTGACCGGTGGAATCCGCTGGGTGGGATCTCAGGCTTCATTCTCCTGCCCGCAGAGGCCACTTGGCTGAGGACTAGCCACCTGGACCCTCGGGGAGAAGTCCGGCTGGGACGCCCAGGATCCAGCCTCCACTCCCGCCGTCCATCCATGTCTCAGAGGGAGAGTCCCCAGACAGGGTAGGGAAGAGGGCACAAAACGGCCAGGGAAGTGACCACCGGACACGCTCATGTCCCTCTTCTCCGTGTTTGGCCCGGGCAGGAGGACAGAGAATCACAGGGGCGATGGGCAGTGTGGTGCTGTGGCTGACCCCCTGTCTGTCCTTCCCGAGTCTGGGCAGGTCCTCAGAGGCAAGGGCCCACGTAGGGAGAGCTGAGCATGCAGAGCCCTTGCTCCCCAGAACGTGGGTCTTGGGGAGCAGCAGGCAGGTGTCCCACGAGGTCAGATCTCACCTTTCACCAGGAAGAGACAGGAGGCCACACACTGCTGCCACCCGGTAGCCCAGCTGCCTCGGGCCCCACCTGGGAAAGGGCTGCTCATCGCGTAGGCACTCGATCCCTAGGATCTACTGAAGCCCACGCCCCAGCGCTGACCTTGAGGCCAGGTACTTCACCAGAAGGAAGCAGCATGTGCTTGAAAACTGAACAGTGCAACCAAAGACAAAAGCCAAGGCGCGCCTGCCGAGAGCCAAGCCATTGGTGAGGAAGGCTGGCTCTATATGTCCACCCTCACCAGCTCCCCGCCCCTCCTGCTCTTATCACTCTGCTGGGAGCAGGCTCCCACCTTTTGATTATGGGCACCAAGACACAGCAGAGAAACTCCTCTTAGCATCTACCCTTCCACCCTAGGAGGCCAGCATTCTCTGTGTGCTTTTGAACCAAAGAGAATTTGCTCCCCTGGGGAAATGGCCACGTGTCATCAAGATTTAGAGCTAAATGGTACATCAACGTGTCCTATTTAAAAACAAAATCAGGGCTTCCCTGGTGGCTCAGTGGTGAAGAATCCGCCTGCCAATGTGGGAGACACGGGTTCGATCCCTGGTCCAGGAAGATCCCACATGCGGCGGAGCTGCTAAGCTGGTGCACCACAGCTACCGAGCTATTCCACAACGAGGGAATAGCCCCCCTCGCCAGAGCTGGGGAAAGCCGGTGCAGAGCAACAAAGACCCAGCACAGCCAATAAATGAATAAATAATTTTTTTAAAAAAAAAGCAAACAAAACATCTCCAAGTGGTAAGGAGCTCTAAGCAGCCACCAGCTTGAGACTCATTCCACCGATGGGTCAAGGCTTTGGGGTTTGTGGGTTCAGAAGCCACTTTACACATCTGGCTATTGAGTCAGGTCCCAGTGGAGATGGGAACTGAGTTTAAAACCCATACTGGATTTCAAAAACACCACATACACACACTCTTAATTTTATATGGATGATATATTGAATTAACACACCAACTTAAATAAACTATATTGTTAACATTTATTTTGCCTGTTTTGTTCCATTTGTTAAAAATATGACCACCAGATTACCCATGACTTGTACTGTGGCTGATATTATATTTCAGTTTTAAGGGAATGTTTCCCTACATATTCCAAGGGAATCGGGATTTTAAAAAATAACCAGAGTAGTAAAAAACCAAACCAAGCACTTTATTTCAATGACCTGGACATTCTAAGGGCTTCTCACCAAGGATGGTGGGAGTGGGGGCCTGGTGCTGGCAGAAAGGGATGCACTCTCTGTGGAGAATTTAAAAATGATGACAAAATCTAACCAGAGATCAGTCTGCTGTTTATTATTGCTACTATGTTGCTCCCTCAGTGACAGATGGTTCCCAGAGTGCCAAACCCCTCCTCCAGGTGCACACAGGGACTTACCTTTGGGACACTCAGTTTTGCTGCCCAACCCCCACCCCCCACCAGGGACTCCCCTGCCATGCGGCACACAGCCTGCCCTCTGCTTTGGTCAACAGCGACAAGGATGAGTATCCAGTTTGGGCCCTCTTGGGGACCACAAGCTGACTTCCTCTCTGCTTCGCCCTGACCCTCCCTGGTCAGGCACTCTTGTCCTGCAGTCTTGGATCTGCTCACCCCACCCTGCTGCCAGGGCCTGCACCTCTTTCCACCACCCCGCAGGGGTCGGGGAAGAGCAAATGCCCTTCTCAGGGGTGAGGGTCCACTGCACGGGGACCCCTGGGCTCACACATGCTTCTGGTGCTACACCGAGGGACCTGGAGCTACCAAAAGCATGGACTTCTCAAAGCATTCCTCTAGTAGCCGGGGTTCTCCAGAGCAACAGAACCAACAGGATGCATACTTGTATAGAGAGAAAGAAAGAGGCTTATTAGAAAGAACTGGCTCAGATTTCCCTAGGGATCGAGTGCTTAAGAGGGCTTCCCAGGTAATGCTAGTGGTAAAGAACCTGCCTGCCAATTCAGGAAACATAAAAGACAGGGGTTCAATCCCTGGGTCAGGAAGATGCCCTGGAGAGGGGCATGGCAACCCACTCCAGTAGTCTTGTCTGGAGAATCCCAGGACAGAGGAGCCTGGCCAGCTACAGTCCATAGGGTTGCAAAGAGTCGGACACAGCTGAAGAGACTCGGTGCGCACACAGACAGTGTTTAAGAATCCAGCTGTCAATACAGGTTCAATCCCTGGTCCGGAAAGATCGCACAAGCCATGCAGTAACTAAACCCATGCACCACAACGACTAGGGCCACGCGCTGCAACTACCGAAGCCTTCAAGCCCTAGAACCCACGGATAGCAACAAGAAAAGCCACTGCTCGCTGCAAGTGGAGAAAGACCACATGCAGCAACAGAAACCCAGCACAGCCAAAGATTAATAAACACATCATTTTTTTTAAATGATAAAATACAGAATTGTCTTACGTGATGCTGCAGGCTGTCAAGCCTAAAATTTGCAGACCCACAGTCCTAGGTCAGGTCCAAAGGCTGAAGCTACGTAGAACCAAGAGGAGCTCATGTTCCAGTTTGAAGACTTCAGGTGAGAGGTAGTCTCTTTCACTGGGGGTGGGGGTCGTCTTTTGTCCTACTCAGGCCTGAAGCTGATTGGAGGAGGCCCCCCTCACATGACTGAGGGCCCCCTGCTCTATTCACCATCCATCAATCAAATGCTAATCTTGTCTAAAAACACCATCACAGACTCACTCAAAATAATACCTGGGCATTATAGCCCAGCCAGGATGACACGTAAAATGAACCCTCCTAGCTCCTGAGTGCTGGAGAAGACTCTTGAGAGTCCCTTGAACATCAAGGAAATCCAACCAGTCCATCCTAAGGAAATCAGTCCTGAATATTCACTGGAAGGACTGATGCTGAAGCTGAAGCTCCAACACTTTGGCCACGGGATGCAAATAACTGACTCATTGGAAAAGACCCTGATGCTGGGAAAGATTGAAGGCAGGAGAAGGGGAGGACAGAGGATGAGATGGTTGGATGGCATCACCGACTCAATGGACATGGGTTTGAGCAAGTTCCAGGAGTTGGTGATGGACAGGGAGGCCTGGCGTGCTGTAGTCCATGATTTTGCAGATTCAGACACGACTGAGTGACTGAGCAGCAACCGAGCTCCTTACAGGTGAGCACCAGGGAGGAGATGAGAAAAGGAAGAGGCAGCTGCATAGGCTCAAATGCTGAGCTGCCCCACTCCTGTTGCACAACCTCTCTGGGCTGGTGCCCCCTTCCACAGACCACACCCACCTGTAGAGAAGCACCCACACCATGCTCAGGGCCATCCTTGGCACCTAACTGCTGCCACCGTTAGCTTTACAGTGTGGCTGGGATGGTGGTCCCAGGAGCTGAGGAGCCGGGAACAAGAGAAGACCAAGGGCCAACCAGGGAAGGCGCCTCGGGGGAGGAGAATGTTCTAATTAAGCTCAAAATCACTTCCCATGGCTTTGCAGCTTATTTTCTTTCATTTGCCTCTGAACTTTTAGATTTATGACCTTTTGAAGGTAAAAATTGTATCAGATCCCCAAAACGAGTGCAAAACCTGCTTTTCCTGGGTTAAATCCGCCCCTGTGGGTCAGGCAGCAGCAGGCTGGGAGTACCTCCTCCACCAGGCAGCGCATCCCTCCCACTCCTGCACCTCCCAGGGCCCAGGTCCTCCTAAACCTGTGTTTACTCCGGGGCTGCTGAGCTCAGATCATCTCGCGGCTCTCATCTGAGCCCTTCCCCACTGGTTGTCTGAACTGGTTCCACAGAGTGGCTCCACATGCGCACTGAAGCTAAAAATAGGCACCTTTTCAGAGTGAAAGGAGGCAGAGTCCTTAGAAGTCACACAGCAGGAAAGACGCAAGCCCTGATCCAGGCCCCAGGGGCCGTGGGTGGGTGAGCACTGGGGGTCCAATGTGTATTTATGGAGCACTCACTGCACTCAGCGTCCTGGGGCTGGTGGGGGTGGGGGTTAGTTCTTTTTTCTTGGGGCTCAGGAAGGAAGGAGTCTCCCATCCTTCCCCAGGCTCCTTGACAGACTCATTGGTTAGGACTTAGCATCCACTGGGGCCCGTCCAGTAGTCACCGTGCTCCCACCCCCTCCTAGGCCCCGAACCCTAATTCTACCCCTCCTGACCAAGTGCATGGAAAGTTGCTCAGTCGTGTCCGACTCAGTGACCCCATGGACTGTATAGCCTGCCAGGCTTCTCTGCCCATGGGATTCTCCAGGCAAGAATACTGGAGTGGGTTGCCATGCCCTCCTCCAGGGCATGAGTCCTGACCTGGGGATCAAACCCGAGTATCCTACATCTCCTGCACTGACAGGCGTGTTCTTTACCACTAGCGCCACCTGGGGAACCAAGGGCAAACACGCCCATGCTCAGATTGAAATGGAGCAGGACCCACGGTCCTCGCCCGCCTTCTCCGGCATCCCCACCTCATGTCCTCAGCCTGCCTTTTGTCTGAGAAAAACTTGAGCCAAAGAGTAAGTTTAACCAGAGAAGTGAGAAAATGCAGAAACAAAGGAAAACAGTCTAAGAAGAGGAAATGAAAATAGTCATTAAGCAAAGTTCAGGACCTTCAGCTCCTTCTCAGAGGCCACACCCTGTGAGCTGTCTTGCAGAGACTGAAACCTCCACAGGCGGGAGTTGACTCCATGAGGACTGTAGCTGTGACGTGAACTGCCGCAACTCCCAGAAGTGACCTCAAAGAAATGGAAGCAAACTGACTCTGTAACTGAAGGCTAACTGTCCCTGAAAAAAAAGAGACGACTCTGATCAGACCACTGATGACCAGCTTGAAGATGGCTGACAGAGCCGACACGCTGTTTCTGCATGTACCACCTCCCTTTGCCTAAAAAGCTCTTGCTCCTTGATTAGGGGAGGTCAGGGGGAGGATTGGGGGAGGGTGTCAGCCTTTGGACATGAGTCTGACCTCCCCCCAATCTCTCCACCCCCCACACATCAGAGTCAGACAGGACTGAGCATGCCTGCATCCCCTTGGCTGCTGGCCTGTAAAACGAAACAAACTTTCCTTTCTACCAACTTCCCCTCTTTGTTGGCTTTTGAGCTGGGAGAAGCCAGACCCACTTTTGGTAACCACATCCCAGCCCATGGACTTCTCCCCAGGCCTCTCCTTCCTGAGCGCCCAACCTGGGAGGCACATGGTCGCCTACAGACGGCTTTCAATGTGCTTTAGCAACTTTAACTCCAGACCAAGGTGGAGCTCAGCGTTCCCATTTTATAATAAGGAGAAAATCAAGTCTCCAATAAGTGAAGTGGGCCATGCTGTCCGTGAGGGATTCAAAGCGGTCTGCAGCCACTCTGTGGGTCTTTTCACCCACCCCGCAGGGGGCGATAGAACCTAAACTTACCATCAAGACTCTTTGAGCCACAGGCTTTGGCCTTGATTTATGGGGAAACAGTGGAAACAGTGTCAGACTTTATTTTGGGGGGCTCCAAAATCACTGCAGATGGTGACTGCAGCCAGGAAATTAAAAGACGCTTACTCCTTGGAAGGAAAGTTATGGCCAACCTGGATAGCATATTGAAAAGCAGAGACATTACTTTGCCAACAAAGGTCCATCTAGTCAAAGCTATGGTTTTTCCAGTAGTCATGTATGGATATGAGAGTCGGATGGTGAAGAAAGCTGAGCTCCAAAGAACTCATGCTTTTGAACTGTGGTGTTGGAGAAGACTCTTTAGAGTCCCTTGGACTGCAAGGAGATCCAACCCGTCCATCCTAAAGGAGATCAGTCCTGGGTGCCCATTGGGAGGACTGATGTTGAAGCTGAAACTCCAATACTTTGGCTACCTCATGCGAAGAGTTGATGCATTGGAAAAGACCCTGAAGGATTGGGGGCAGGAAGAGAAAGGGATGACAGAGAATGAGACAGCTGGTTGGCATCACTGACTCGATGGACATTGGTTTGGGTAGACTCTGGGAGTTGGTGATGGACAGGGAGGGCTGGTGTGCTGCGATTCATGGGGTCTCAAAGAGTCAAACACGACTAAGTGACTGAACTGAACTGAACTGAACTCTCCTAGTGGGTATTTGATCTTTTCAGAGAGGGTGGGGTTTCCCAGGTGGCTCCATGGTAAAGAATCAGCCTGCCAAGGCAGGAGACATGGGTTTGACCCCTGGGTTGGGCAAGATCTCCTGGAGGAGGAAACGGCAAACCATTCTAGTATTCTTGCCTGGAGAATCCCCATGACAGAGGAGCCTGGTGATAAAGGAGCATCTTCCCTTCCAAGGGCAGCGCCTGTCTCAAATCCATCTCATTTCTGAGTGCACAGCGACACCGTGTGGCCATTTCTCAGCACAGCTTCTTGCTGCTCTAGTTTTTCATTTAAAAAAACCACCAGATTGATGTTTTTGCCAGACATTTTGCCTTCATCCCACTGCACAGAAGAGGCAACGGAAGCGGCTCTGACTGGGAAGAAGTCAGCTAAGCTTATGGGGACAAATGTCCTCCTGGCATCCTGGCCCTGGCGACACGAGCTCAGGAAGCCGGCCGAGGGCGACCCCTTTGGGCACTGTCTGGGGGGACAGCAATGTGGTAGTGGGGACCTCAAGGTATCGAGCTAACCCTGAACTAACCCCGAGGTGTGCTGCTGCCTCTACTGGCCCCTCCACCTGCCCCCTTCTTCCCCGCCTCCCACCCCGCCCCCAGCTCTCCCCAAAACCAGGCTGCTGAAACTTGGCGGAACGATCAAGGCAAACAGGCGAAACCAGGCAAACTCTGCCTTGGTATAACCTCCATCCTCAGGAGGTGGAAACGAGGGCAGTTCCGCGAGAGGGCAAGGTCCGGGGATGGGTCACTAAGCCCCTCCTTTATTTTAAATGTAAGTGAGGAAAAAGACTTTCAGAGGTCGCGCCTTACGGAAATGGCCACACGGGGTAGCTGCCGGCATGGAAATGATGGGATGGGCGCCGGCGGGAGGGTAGAGGGAGGCTGTCTAGGTGGCTTTGGATTTGAGGAAGGATTTGCCCCTGGAAGGGATGGAAGATGCTCCTTTCTGCACAGCTCAGTCCCCCACTGCAGCCAGGAGGAAAGAGTCTTAGTGTTGTCTCTGACCCAGAAAGTAAGCTTGCAGAATTTTCCTGTTACTGTTTTCATTGTTATAGGATTTGGGAATTCTTGTATAATCTTTTCTGGTTCACAGTTGATGAAAGTTGTAGTGCCTTTTTCTTAGAAACCCACTATGAAAAATCAAGGCTGTGGCTAACGTGTCAAGGCATAGTGGCTTAAACAAGGTAGGGTATTTTCTCTCACTAGGTATTTTCTCTCACATAATTAAAGTCAGATAGAGGAACAGGTGACCTAAGGCTGCGATGGTGACTCCACCAGGTCATGAGACCCTAACTGCTTTGCTTTCTGCTTCATCAACCCTGAAGTATCCACAAGGTTACACATTATGATCACAATAGGGTTGCTGGAGCTCCACCCATCAGTTCTGAGTTCCAGGCAGAAAAAAGTCTCATCTGTAACTAGCGGTGACAATAGCTTCTATGTCTTCAGTGCAAGTGTCTACATGCACTGTCTCATCCATTCTCATAGTAACCCTTCCAGATAGTGTTTATTATTCCCATTTCACAGGTGAGGGAAATGAAGTTTATTGAGGCTGTTGCTCTTGTGCTCAACTGCTTCGGTTGGGTCCAACTCTTTGTGACTCCAAGGACTGTAGCCTTGGGTTCTCCAGGCAAGGATACCATGTGGGTTACCATGCCCTCCTCCAGGGGACTCCGCAACCCAGGGATAGCCCTGTCTCTTATGGCTCCTGTACTGCAAGTGGATTCTTTACTTCTGAGCCAGCAGGGAAGCCCAGTGAGGCTGTTATCTGCACTATGCAGTGAGTGATGGAGACAAAATCTGAACCGAGAACCGACTTCAAACCCATGGTGTTTACACTAGCACAGGTTGAAGGGGAAGAGCCACAGGACTCAGCTAGGTGTTTTGCCCCAAGGGCCACCTTTCAAAGCTCCTTGCTTGGCATAGTTATTAATGATTCTTAATTGTAAGTAGAGAGAAATGACACCACAACATTCTTTTTGTGGAGGAGGTTGCTGCTGTGCCACCGTGGGGAAGAGGGGGGAACATCAAACAGAATGGTCTGCTGCAAAATTAGCAACTTTGCCGGGTACGTTTCATGGAGACCTTTCATCCTTCTTCTGCTCTGCTGCTGACTTTGTAGCCACAGGTGAGACCTTCCACGTGACCCTGGACTGCTCTGGTTTAACATCCCATCATAGTGTCATCTTTCATTATCTGTACAGATAGGTTCAGAATTTTGTAAAACTCATTTAAATGTGTCCATGTGTGCATGCTCAGTTGCTTCCGTTGTGAACAACTCTTTGAGACCCCATGGACTGCAGTCCGCCAGGCTCCTGTGTCCATGGGATTCTTCAGGCAAGAATACTGGAGTGGGTTGCCATACCCTCCAAAAGGAAAATCCTTTTGTTTGGTTAAAAGCAACTTACTCCAAGGTTCCTTTGACTGACATTCTCCAGTATTTTAAAATATATTTTTAAGGATTAACTAGGCAAAATGGTTTCCCCAGTGGCTCAGCAGTAAAGAATCTGCTGCACTGCAGGAGACCCAGGTTCAATCCTTGGGTCAGGAAGATCCCCTGGAGGAGGGAATGTCAACCCACCCCAGTATTCTTGCCTGGAGAATCCCATGGGCAGAGGAGCGTGGCAGCCTACAGTCCATGAATTTGCAAAGAGTCAGACACAACTGAGTACCTCATTGCTCAGAAGACAGATTCAAGAAGCACCTGAATGGTGTTCTGCTGGTCTGCAAAGTGGAGGAGGCTTATAAAGGAAAAACCCACAAAATACATAAGTTGTCAAGAATGGTAACTAAAGCTGGCAAGAAGGAAAGGCGCTCAATAGGCAAGGGGTCTGGAATGGTTGTGGTTACAGGGATGAGACCTTGAGAACTTAAGGCTGCACACCTTGAGTCTGACACAGTTTGGGAAATGTAGGTTCTCAGAGAGGCAAGAACGTGCTAGAAGCCAGATCCACAATGGCCACCCGGCTTCATTTTCAATGCCTGAACCACAGTGACTCCGTTTTTATTTCTTAAATGCATTCTTTACTTTCATAGTTAAAGCAGGTGTACAATGCATGTTTGATGGGCCACAAAACAAACTGTTCTGGTGAGCATAAAGCTCCAGTTAAATCATGTGTAAGCCAGAATGACTTCCCCCACCTGTCAATGTGCAAAGTCTTTCCGTCAAGGTCAAATGTCACCTAGGTCTCATTGGGCTAAAATCAAGGTGTCATCAGGACTGTATTCCTTTGGAGGACCTGGGGGACAATTTGTTTCGCTGCCTTTTCCAGCTTCTCAAGGCTGCCCACACTGCTTGTTCATGACTCACTTCCATTTTCAAAGCCAGCTATTCTATTGCTCTGACCTCTGCTTCCATTGCCCCATCTTCTTCTCTGACTTCCCTGTCTTGCTCTCTCACTTTTAAGGACCCTTGTAACTGTGTGGGCCCATCTACATAATCCAGGATCATCTCCCCTTCATGATATCTCCCCATCTCAAGGGGTGTGTGTGAGAGAGAGTTGCTTAGTTATGTCCAACTCTTTGTGACCCCATGCACTGTAGCCCACCAGGCTCCTCTCTCCATGGCATTTCCCAGGCAAGAATACTGAAGTGGGTTGCCATTCTCTTCTCCAGGGGATCTTCCTGACTCAGGGATTGAACCCAGGTCTCCTGCATTGCAGGCATATTCTTTATCATCTGAGCCACCGTTTAGTCTACACTGCAGAGCCCCTTTTGCCCATCAGTTAACATACTCACAGATCCTGCGGGTGAAGACATGGGCCTCTTGCTGTTCAGTTGTCCAGTCATGTCTGACTTTTTGTGACCCCCAGCGACTGTAGCCCACCAGGCTCCTCTGTCCATGGGATTTCCCAGGCAAGAATACTTGAGTGGGGTGCCATTTCCTCTTCCAGGGGATCTTCCCAACCCAGGGATCGAATTCACATCTCCTGCGTTGACAGGCAGATTCTTTACCGCTGAGCCACCAGGGTCGCCCATGGGCCTCTTGGGGAGTCCTCCTACCTACCACACAGGGCCTCAGCACCCACCCAGTCTGCCTGTGGCCACCTGCCCTGGCCCTGAGCCCTTAAGCTCCAGGTAATGAGGGCTTGGAAACCTAGGCAAGGCTGTCCCACATGGCCCAGCCAAGTCTCTGGGTTTGGAGAAACTATTGTTGGCGAGGGGAAGTCCACCCACCCCTGCCTTGTGCCCTTGGTCTGGGCCCAGCTGCTAAGAGGCCGACATTCTCATTTGCTCAGCAGACAAGCTGCCACCAGACACAGGCTTCATCACCAGCGCGTCCTGCAGCCTCACAGTTTACGACTATGAGCGTTGCTGCAGGCTGGGCTTTGGGAGACAGACTCGGAGATGGGCTCTGGTGTGTGGGAGGCTTGTTAAGAAATGCTCTTGGACATAGGTACGCCTATGGTTAATTTATGATGAAGTATGACAGAAACCAAACCAACATTGTAAAGCAATCATCAAATTAAAAATAAATAATTTTTTTAAAAAGAGAACAGAAACACCCTCGGAGTCAACATCTATGGAAGGGAAAGGAAGGAGGCAGAAATGGGCAGAGCAGCAAAACCACAGACTGGGCTGACCCCACGGGGAGTGCTGGGGCTGGAATGACCTCTCAAAGGCATCCTGAGCTAGGCTACAGTCATTCCCAGGTCTGAGCTATGGGGACTCTCTGCGGTTAGGCAAGCCCAGAGGGGCAGAGCTGGAGGCTGGGGGCTGAGGGCACTCCCAGCCCCCAGAGCAACCTGTCCTTCACCGAAAGGGGCCTGGGCGGCAGCACACGGCAGCACTCACCTGTGCCTCTCAGACACACTGCTCCCATCCCTTCTCCCACTGTATGTTCCAGAAGCAGCTCCTCCAAGATTCCCATGGGCCCCTTTCCCTGGGGACACTTTAAAGGAGGTTTTGTGTGTGTGTGCAAAATCACTCAGTCGTGTCCGACTCTTTGCAACCCCACGGACTGCAGCACGCCAGGCCTCCCTGTCCGTCACCAACTCCCGGAGCCTACTCAAACTCATGTCCATCGAGTCGGTGATGCCATCCAGCCATCTCATCCTCTGTCGTCCCCTTCTCCTCCTGCCCTCAATCTTTCCCAGCATCAGGGTCTTTTCCAGTGAGTCAGTTCTTCCCATCAGGTGGCCAAATTATTGCAGTTTCAGCTTCAGCATCAGTCCTTCCAGTGAGTATTCAGGACTGATCTCCTTAAGGATGGACTGGTTGCATCTTCTTCCAGTCCAAGGGACTCTCAAGAGTCTTCTCCAACACCACAGTTCAAAAGCATCAAATCTTCGGCACTCAGATTTCTTTATGGCCCAACTCTCACATCCACACATGACTAGTGGAAAGATCATAGCTTTGACTACGTCAACCTTTGTTGGTAAATGTCTCTGCTTTTTAATATGCTGTCTAGGTTTGTCACAGCGTTTCTTCATAAGATGTAAATAAGACCCTGATGCTGGGAAAGATGGAAGAAGAGGGTGGCAGAGGATGAGATAGATAGTATCATTGACTCAATGAACATGAAATTGAGCAAACTGCAGGAGATAGCAGAAGACAGATGAGCCTGGCATGCTGCAGTCCCTGGGGTCACAAAAGGTTGGACATGACTTAGCAACTGAACAGTAAGATGCCTCTGGTGCTGCTCTCAAGGGCACATCTGATAACCAGGGTCTCCCTCCTGGACCGTCCACTCCAGGCTCCCCTCACCTCGCTTAGGAACTCTGCTGGTCTCAGTGGCTTAACCGATGTGATGACCCAGAACCTCACCTCTGAGATGTATGAGCCCTAGTCTGCACACCCTTCTCAGGCTGGAGCTGACGCTTGTCCACTTACATCACCACTAAGCAATGGGGTTCCAAGAGTCTCCCATCTGCGTGCGTCGCCCAGCGTCATGGACACCCCCTCCTCCCCCGTGTGCAGCAGCCCTGCCTCCCGCTCCTGGGCAAATGCCCCCATCAGGATGTGGCTCTCTTCCTGCTTGCTGGGGACCCTGACGTGTTGGGGTACAATGACGGCTTGTAATTCAGTGAGTCTCACAAGTTCCCAGACAGAGATCTACCTTTGAGAACAAAGACATCTCAATCTGCAGAGCTTAGAATTAGGAGTTTGGCTGTTCCCCCTTGCTATCATTTCAGGGAGCTTCTCTGGTGGCTCAGTATACAGAATCTGCTTGCCAATGGAGCAGAAATGGGTTCAACCTCTGGGTTGGGAAGATCCCCTGGAGAAAGGACTAGCAACGCACCTGAGTATTCTTGCCTGAAGAATTCCACGGATGGAGGAGCCAGGTAGGCTATACAGTCCATGGGGCCGCAAAGGGTCGGTCACGACTGAGCTACTACAAAGCTCTTTCAAGACCACCCTTGACCGGAGGAGTATAAAGCTACCATCTGTGTTCAGCTTCCAGGGGTACCAAGCCCACATGACCACTAACTAGACTTGGGCTCTCTCTTCCTCCTCTGCCTGGTCGCACACAAGCTCCCAGTCCGTCACAGGAAGGCACTGAGGAGCCGCGCTGGAGGGAGGCAGAGACCTGGGCTGTGAGTAGCGCGGTCTGCCGTCCCCTCCGATCTGGCTTGTGTGCCTGCAGACCACGTCTACCGCGAAATGAATCTTTGTGGGCCCAACCTTGTCCTGGGGCAGGGGTGTCAGAGCCCAGCTTGTCCCGGTCATCTGGACAGCCACTATATGCCCCGTGGTCAAGGGTGCCATCTCTGCCAGCCTCCTGCAGCACACTAGAACAGTTTTCTTTTTGAAAGATGTAAGAGGCGCAGGCTTGCTCTGCAGAGCAAAGGAGTGTGTGCTGTGCTTCTCCTGTTGTGATTTTCCATAAAGAAACAGCTCCTCTCCCATCGCTGATACATCCACCAGGTTATACAGTCCAAATGCCAGGGATCCTTGTACCACAGCCCAGACCTCCCCTCAAAGTCTGCAGGAATCTGTTTCATCTTGTCTGCAGGTGGGAACTGAATCCCCAGACATGGAACCCGCTGCCTCCAAACCCGAGGAGGGTAACAAGATGCTGTGCTTCGTTCTCCACTGTGGGAGGCGCAAGGCCACCTGTCATGCATCCTTCCTTCAGGTGGGCTGTCTGCTGCAGCGTGTCCCTCACCTGAGGGCATATCTCCCACCTCCTGCAATGTTCTACTCAGACCGCCCACATACCAGCTGCTTCTTGTTCACCCAGGCTGGTTAGGATGCTCTCAGTGGTACAGTGGATGAATGGAATGCTCTGCACAACTTCCACGTGGTCCAGATCTCTTCAGACCATGTAATTATGGAGGGTGGGTCAACATTAGTCCCGCGGCAAAACCCTAAGTGTACATGTTTGTCTCCTGTGAATGCAAACTGCCCCTCTCCTAATAGGAGATGCCAATGTCTGCACACCAGCTGCCTCAGTCCAAGTTCCTATGTCCTGGCAAAGAGACAGCAGACTGGTACCGCAGACTGAGATCGGGCTGAAAGCTCACTTCAGTTTAGGAGCATCTACTCTCATTCTCCAGGATCCACTGGGATTTTTCAAGGGCTTGACTAGGGAGTTAAATGGAGAGATGATGGGACTGCTACTCCTGCCTTCTTTTGATACTTAATATTGCTTTCTCCCATCCCACTGGATGCGATGTTGCTTCACTTCGCCACCTGACCAAGGGAGGGGAGGTAGTTTCAGCACTTTCTGATTGCCCCTCCTGCTATCCCAGCTCTTACCTCTCAGGCCCAAGAGCCAACAGGTCTAACCTGATCACACGTTCAGGAACCAGGGAAATGACCACCAGGGTGGAGGGCGTCTGTGAACCAATGGCCCCAGAGGGGGCTGAGTCCTGACCGGGACTGCACACCCCCCACTGCAGAAGGGGTGCCAAGACAACGTCTGATGTACCCGGGCAGGGCCTTCCCGGGCGGCACTGCGGTGAAGCTCGCCTGCCAATGCAGAAGACGCAGCAGACTGGGGTTCCATCCCTGGGTAAGGCTGAGCCCCTGGAGGAGGAGATGGCAGCCCGCTCCAGTATTCTTGCTTAAAAACTCCCAAGGACAGAGGAGCCTGGCAGGCTACAGTCCATGGGGTCTCAGAGTCGGACATAACTCAGCGACTGAGCGCACACACATACCTGGACAGCAACGGAAATACGGATCCCACATCCAAGAATCCTTAAACTGTGAGCCGCCACTCTTCCCCTGTTGCACTGTCAGCTGAATGACTGACTGCAGGAACCGCTGCAGGAGGACAGGAGAAGCTTAGCATGGTGTGAGGGTGCCCCGCTTCCTGGGGAGCTGGTCTCTTCTTCATTCAGCAGGTTCTGGGTATGAAACTGACTCATATGGAAACTGGGCAAAGGAATGTGAATTTCTATTGGGCAACGCCCCTTGACCTCTTGGTCACCGCGCCTTGATTCCTCTGAGTGGTACAGACTGAGCAGCTCCCAGGGTGGCTGCCCACCTATTTTGCCCGGGGGACGCGCTGCTGTAATAACCATCCTTGCAGCCATCTGCGGCCGGGCACCTGTCCTCACTGTGACGGCTCCCCTGCTACGTGTGTTCTGTGGCCTCTCCTGCTTCGGAATTCTCTGATCCCAAGTGCCATCGGTGGGTGGGTTCTGTAACACACTTTCCCACATCAGCCCTGGGGCGGAGTTTAGGATTTCTGTAACCCCGTTCATCAGGCCACTCTCCCAGTCCCTGGAGGCCTTCCAGCATGTTACACAGACCTGGAATCCCAAAAGATTGCTCCCACAGTCATCAGCTCTCTTACTCAACTTTATACTCCAATCCGTTTGTTGAAGTGCCCACAGAATCCCACTCCACGTGCTGCCTTCTGCCTTCTGCTGGTAAACATGGAGGAGGTCTTGTCCCTAGTTGGGTTTTATCGTGATTTGAACCCTAGTTATGGGCTTAGTGGGGCTTCCCAGGCAGTGTGAGTGGTAAAGAACCTGCCTGCCAATGCAGGAAACACAAGAGATACAGGTTCGATCCCTGGATTGGGAAGACCCCCTGGAGAAGAGAATGGCCACCCACTCTAGTATCCTTGCCTGGAGAATCCCATGGACAGGGGAACCCAGTGGGCTACAGTGCACAGAGTTGCAAAGAGTTGGACACGACTGAGCCACCAAGCACACAGGCCTAGTGACAAGGAGGGTAGGTGGGGTGGATTCTGAGGGGCCCGTGGTGTCAGCTGCTATAGGAAGGAGCGCTGGCATCATCTGTAAGCTACTTCTGTAGGTTCACTTGGTCCAGGAGGAATTCCAAGGGATTTTTATTGGCAATAAATTGTTCATAGCTTTTGTCTACAGCATCGATCAGTCTTATCAATAGCTACCCAATTTCATTGTCCTTACAGCTCTTCACCCGCATTTCTCAAAGGCCTGACAGACGGCATGAACTGGTATCTCTCCTTCTGCTAGGACACCATCTCAGTTCACCACCTCGGAAGTTTTCACAGTTAGATAGTCACTTCATGCACGGGGCTCTCCAGCCAGGGGCAGGGATCTTACTGCAAGAAAGTGGTGAGTAATCCAGCTCCAACACCTCATTTTAAGACTTGATTTCTTGGCTTGGTGTGAAACCACCGCAGGCTGGCTCTAGGGAAGCAGGCTCTGAGACAAGAGTGTATCCTGCAAGACATTAAGGCAGGCCCTTGGGAACAATGCCTGTGAGATCCACAGTGAAGGAAGGGGGAAGGGGCAGAGCAGAAATCCAGCCGGACCGCAGGTACAACAGCTGCCTCAGCTGGGCTCCCACGTGGGGCCCTCTGTTGGGCTGACCCAGCTAGACCCTTTACCCTATCACTGTGATCAGTTACTGAATGCGAGTCTCCCCAGGAAAGGGTGAGACCTGGTGGGACACGGCCATCTGAAGGGGCCGACAGCTGGATACTCTCCCAGCAGAAGGCCACCAGTCTTGCATTAAAGAGGACCTGGGCCACGCATCACGGGTGCCCACCATGCATGAATATGACATGTAGGTGAAATAAATAAATGACAACCTTTGCCATTTGAAGACAATGAGGTTTTGAGGCATGCTTGTTGCTGCAGCATCATGTGGTCTATCCTGACAGATATACTGAACCTCATACTTTGAAAGAAGCCTCAAGAATATGCAAAAGGGGCTTGTTCCAGAATTCTAGTCTTTTCTTTATTAAACATGGTGATTCAACAGTCATTCTGAGCACACGAAGGTGAGTGAGGGAGACGATTGTTTTTGTACCTCCACATCCTTGGTTGGCTTCACCAAACTCACTGGCTCAGGTCCCCAGTCTGCTGACACAGTCACTGGCTCGGGAGGGGGCACACACAGAGGGGGGCCCTGGGGCTGGAAAGGGCAGATTTCTGGGTGAAAAGCCAGGGTTAAAATGGAATTAAACAAAAATTCAATTTCTTAGCCACACTAATTACACTAAGTGCTCAATAACCACTTGTGGCTAGCAGCCACCATATCAGCATCAATAAGCAACAGTTTCATCATCATAGAAAATTCTACTGGACAGTGATGAAGGAGTTAAGATTAGTCATCACTAGACCTTGATAAAGGCCTCAATCTTACAGCTCATATATAAAGGAATCTCAGCTTAGGCTTTCCCAATTACGACAACAATCCTAACAATTTAAATAATATTACCAATAACTATTTATGAGGACTGAAAGTTCTCAATTGTGTTTTTCAACAACCAAGCTACAGACAGAATTTAAATATCACTGAGAAACTAATATAGTACAAAACTGTCTCAAGGAGGAGGTGGTCAAAGTATATGGAACCAACTAAAAAGGGAAGGAAAAGTATCAAAAGCTGTCAAATAGTAGATAAAAAGAGCTTACAGTGTTTTATGATGAGAGTGGTATGGCAGCTTTATATTTTCTTAATTTACTTCTTTAAAAATCTAAATAAATATGCATTATCATACCTAGCTCTGTATCTGGAATTTTATATTCCTTTTCTTAAGAAACATGAACCCCATCCCTGAAAAAAAAAAAAAGCTTCAGTTTCTATAAAATTTTTCTGTAAATTCTATAAAATAAAATCTTATCTGCCTTTAAGAAGTAATTTTTGTTTTTAAAGCAAAGCCACTGATAGCCTCTTCCCTAATTTTTCTCCTCCTGGATTAAGGTGGAATAGTTCCACATCTGTGCTGAGTTGGATAGTGTTCCTCCAAATTCATGTCCAACTGGAACCTGTGACTGCGACCTTCTTTGGAAACTGGGTCCTTGTCGATGTAATTAAGTTAGGATGAGGTGAAGTGAAAGCATTAGTTGCTCAGTCATGCCCGACTCTGCCACCCCATGGACTGCAGCCCTCCAGGCTCCTCGTGGAATCAAGTTAAGGAGAGGTCATGCTGGATGAGGGCTGGCCCTGCATCCAATGACTGGTGCCCTTCCCTAAGAAGAGGGGGATCCGGACACACACACACACACACAGTGAAGGTGGGCGTGTTGAGGACACAGACGAGCTCCTCTGCCCACAAGCCCACGTGTGCTGCAGCCCACCAGGAGCTGGGAGACACATAAAAAGTTCCTCCAGCAGGGCCTCTGGAGAGACCATGAGCCTGCTGACACCTTGAGTTTGGACCTTTAACCCCAAGAACCTCAAAATGGTAAGTTTCCATTGTTCACCACCACTAAGTTTGCGGTAACTGGCTGGACAGCATCCATGGACAATCATACAATATCCTACATATTGATTCGATCCCATTTCCAGTCTTTCCATCCTATGACTTGGGTACAATTATTTATTAAAGGACATTTACAATGCTTTAGTTACAACAAATACCATATGTTAGATAGACATTTCCAGTGAAAGAAAGTAAACGGTACAAGAATGCATGAAGTAAACATCACAACGCTGAAATCTGGTGTCGCTTAAGCAACAAGAAATGTCAAATATTGTTATTACACCTTGAATTCTGATTTGAACTCAGGAAATAAAAGGAAAGCCAGAGGAATCATCTACATTTTATAAACACACTGCCTACCTCTAAATAGGAAAAAGCATGATTTTTGAGTTTATCTCCATTGACTTATATTCAAACCTGCCCTTCTGATTAAATAGGACAAAAAAAAATACACATCAAACTCTTAACTGGTAAAATCATTACAAAACAGTCAAATTGCGATGCTATAATGACACCATCCTCTGCTAGCATGAAAAAAGCAATATACAAATAGGATTCTGTGACCTGTTAAGTTTTATCCCCAGAGTTCAGTGGGAAATTGTGTGTATGGGACAGGGGTGGGGAATGGGTCAGCAGTATGAGAGAAGATAAGCCAGTGGGAAACTCGATCAAACTATTCACATTACAAGAGCATATTAAACAATGAAGGTCTACCTGCAATGTTTTAAAAAGATTCCTAGAGGTAAGAAGTTAGAGGTAATCCATGTTGCCATCTCCACTTCTGCCCTCAAGGGCCACAGACGCCAAGTCAGCCTCATGAGCCAAGCCAGCTTCTTCAGTGTATCCTGCTGTTATCAGGCCCGATCCTTCTACCTGAGGGCTGTCACCTGCCCAGAGCACCCCGCTCTGCAGAGCTGTCTCTCTGCTCCCCAACTGCAGCAGTGGGTCTGCACCCACGGAGGGGGGTGGCCCCCGGCTCACCCCCTGCAGAGAAATACCTACTCATTTTGAAAGTAAAACCGCTAACAGAGGCTGTAGCCAGAACGCTACAATGAGCTTGTTTAATCATGGTTTCCGCATTTTGTGACACTCTGACATTTTGGGAGCCTCCCTGACAGGGAGGAGACGGCCCCTCCCCTGGCAGCAAATTCTTTTTTTTGGGGGGGTCTGAATTTTTTTGTATTGGGGTATAGCCAATTAACCAAGCTGTGACAGTTTCAGGTGAACGGCGAAGGGACTCAGCCACGCACGTACACGTGTCCATCCCCTTGGCAAGCAATTCTCAGAGACAGCATCAAGAACCATGACTCCCACAGGAAAGCCAACCAATCCAGCACCCACGCTCTGAGCCACCTCCTCCAATGGCTCTAACCCGCCGGGAGGCAAGACTCCTCTGTCCCAGTCACCCAGGGCTGATGCCAGAGCGCCGGAGACCACCCTGCGGCCCAGGGCCCCCGACATTATCCAAACCAGTCAGTGCTCTGCGGTCTCCCTGCCTTTACACTACAAGCTCTGCCCCCCCTCTCCCCTCACCCCAGCCCCTGGGCCTCCGTGCGGCCCTGGGCGGCACGGCATCACCCTCTCCACGCTGCCACTGAGTCACCTCCGTAAATTAAAGCCCGGTGGGCAGGGACTTCCCAGGTGTTCCAGCGGGTAAGAATCCACTTGGCCGGCTTCCCTGATGGACCAGTGGGTGAGAATCTGCCTGCCAGTGCAGGGGACACAGGTTCAATCCTGGTCTGGGGAGATCCCATACGTCTCAGAGCAAGTACACCGTGCACCACAGCTGCTGAGGCCACGCTCTAGAGCCTCAGAGCCACAACTGCGGAGCCCACACGCCGCAGCTGCAGAAGCCCGCTTGCCCAGAGCCTCTCCTCCCCAACAAGAGAAGCCACTGCGATGAGAAGCCTGTGCGCAGCAACTAGAGAGTGGCCGCCGCTCACTACAACTAGAGAAAGACCTCATGCAGTCAAGACCCAACACAGCCAAACAAAAAACTTAGAGAAATTCCCCCCGAATAATAAATCTTAAAAAAATAAAATCCCAGGGGACTTTCGTTCTATCTCTGGTCAGGAACTGAGATCCCACACGCCGCGGGGCAACTAAGCCGTCACGTCACACCTAGAGAGCCTGCACTCTGCAAGGGAAGATTCCCACGTGACGCAACGCAGCCAAAGAAACCTTTGTGAAAAATCCTATGGGTACATTTTAACCCAGCTGGCACAGCGAGCAGGGTGAGTGCCCGTGAGAGTGGCATGCCTGTGACTGCTCGTGCCTTACTAGACAGACGCACCGACCAGCCCACACTCCCTCTGCAGGCGTGGCCGGCTGCTGGCACCCCCGGGCTCCACCGCTCGGGCTGCCATCCCTGCCGTGGGTTTCCAGCCTGAATTGCAGGTGGACCTCGCAGGCTGGCCCTCTGCGATCCTCACTCACTTTCCAGTGCTGTAGTCCAGGCTGATATTAACGGTAAACCCCTAGCTGGCCCCACTCTGGGGTACCATCCCATTTGATTCTCTACCCAGACAGCCTCACTTCTGGGCTGGTGACCCCGAGGGTGACTAGGATAACCGGCTGACAAGGCAGCCTCCTTCCAAAAGGAGTGAGGGGGGACCTCCTTGAACAGTCTGTGCTTGAATCTGAGTCTCATCAACCAAGGTAAGAGCCCAGCTAAGTCACCCCCTCCCCAATCTATGAGCGACGGGCCCCCTGGCCTGCCCTTTCAGGGGGTGTCCCCAGAAGAGAGTCCAGGGGTTGGTCCCAGTGTAAAGGCTGACATGGTGCCAGGAGCCCAACTCAGGGAAGCCACAGAGCCCAAACGTGTACATGTTGCTTCCAGAGTAAATCCCTGCTGTCATCTGTCGTGCTGCTGTGCGACTTGTCCCTGACCTAGCGGGATGTTACAGACCCCTTCTGAGGAGACGGGCAGCTCAACATCCAGGGCTCTGTGCAAATGATAACTCGGTTTTTTAAAGAAAGAAAAAGGAAATGGGGAGGGAGTACTTTGTCCCCAGGCCCCCAGGACCTGAGGATGTTTCTCAGCTCGTGTCTGCTCAGTCAAGCTCTTTGTGACCCTCTGGACCGTAGCCTGCCAGGTCTCCTCTGTGCATGACATTTTCCAGGCAGTAATACTGGAGTGGGTTGCTATTTCTTCTCCAGGGGATCTTCCTAACCCAGGGATCGAACACACAACTCCTGTGTCTCCTGCACGGGCAGGAGGATTCTCTACCACCTGGGAAGCTTTTCAGCTCATAGCAGAGGGCAGATCTCCTGGCCGACGTGTCTGGGCATCATGCGTGTTGCTGCCTATGAGGATGCTACGAGCTTCCTCCCGAATCAGGATGCTGCACCTCTGCTCTCCTGGACCAAGACCAGCCCCTGTGATGTGGACTGGGGTACCCAGAAAGGGCGCCTCTCAAGACCGTGAGGAGCTGATCAGGCCACACCAAACGAAAAAGAGAGAAAAGAAAGAATCACGCACAGAAGAGAAACAAAAAAAAAAAAAAAAAAAAGAGAGAGAGAGAGAGAGAGGGAAAAAGAAAAAGAGAAGAAAGGAAAAGAGATACAAGCTATCCTGAAAAGATTTAAAAGAAAAAGGGGTAAAGGGGGTGGATGATGCTACAGTCAGCAGCTGTCCTGGAGAGAGGCTTCTGCCTCAGGCTCCAGGTTTCTCCTCTACCCCCTTCTCCCTCTAGTCAGACAGGAACTAAAAACCTCAAGTTCAGGGGCTAAAGGATTGAAACAGAAAATGATTTTTAAGAAAGAAAAACAGAAAAGGAAAAATATCCCCCTAGACACAGGGGAGAAAATAAAAGATAACTATATAGATCTATCTACCTATATGTGTGTGTATATGTATTTTTGCATTAAAATTATATATAATTATACATTAATTATAGGACTCCTCTGTAGCTCAAACGGTAAAGAATCTGCCTGCAATGCCTGGGTTTGATCCCTGGGTCAGGAAGATCCTCTGAGGAAGGGAATGGCAATCCACTCCAGCATTCTTCCTTGGAGAATCTCATAGACAGAGAAGCCTAGAGGGCTACAGCTCGTGGGGTCACAAAGAGTTGGACATGACTGAGTGACTAACACTATATATTAATTACACTATACATATTATAGTTATATCATATATAATTTTAATGCAAATAAAATATATACAGTGAAAAACTTTAAAGGAAAACCTCACTAAAGTGGAGTCAGGAGGCCAGAAGGGCTGCTCTGACATTAATTACAGGAAGTGCCATCAATTACAGACCCCAACAGAAGAGAATCATCAACAAGAAGGCATCATCAATTACAGGTACCAAGTGTGAAAGACGCACATTGCATCTCCTACCAGAAATCGACTACCATAAAACAAAGTTGCTGATAGAAACCCTATTTTATTTTGAAGGCCACCAGTAAATATACTCCAATACTTTGGCCACCTGATGTGAAGAACTGACTCATCTGAAAAGACCCTGATGCTGGGAAAGATTGAGACCAGGAGGAGAAGGGGACGACAGAGGATGAGATGGTCGATGGCATCACAGACTCAATGGACATGGGTTTGGGTGGACTCTGGGAGTTGGTGATGGATAGGGAGGCCTAGTGTGCTGTGGTTCATGGGGTCGCAAAGAGTCAGACACGACTGAGCGACTGAACTGAACTGAACTTCAGTTTCTTTCAGGTTTTTCACCTCCTTAGCTAAATTTATTCCAAAGAATGTTATTCTTTTTGATGCTATTGTAAATGGGGTTGTTTTCTTAATTTCTTCTTTTTCTTTTTTGGATTATTTGTTGTTAGTGTATAGAAACACTATTTAGAATGTTTATTTTGACTTCTGTATGTTGATTGCTGTATCTTGCAACCTTACGAATTCATTTATTGGTTCAAAGAGGTTTTTGGAAGATCTTTAGGATTTTCTACATAAAAAATCATGTCATCTGCAAACACGGAGAAGGCAATGGCAACCCACTCCAGCGCTCTTGCCTGGAAAATTCCATGGACAGAGGGGCCTGGTGGGCTGCAGTCCATGGGGTCGCACAGAGTCAGACACAGCTGAGCAACTTAGCAGCAGCAGCAATAAATATACATGGGCTTCCCTGGTGGCTTGGTGGTAAAGAAGCCGCCTGCCAATGCAGGAGACATAAGAGATGTGGGTTCAGTCCCTGGGTTGGGAAGATCCCCTGGTGGAGGAAATGGTAACCCACTCCAGGATTCTTGCCTGGAGAATCCCACAGACAGAGAAGCCTGGTGGGCTACAGTCCATGGGGTCACAAAAGAGCACAATACGACTTAGCTACCGAACACCAAGAGTACATAGACATATGTGGCTACACTAAAGCAAAGGTCTGCAACTTGATCCAGGTGGAAATCCAGACTCTACCCACTGAACGTCTGTATCACAAATTCCCCGATTAGCAGTATTTGGTCCTGTCCAAAACATCCACGTGGACGTCTGGTCCACACTCAACGGCTCCTGATGTTGGGTCTTGTCAAAAAACACCCAGGCTTAGCAAACATCCCTGGGTTCAAACAGCCAGGAACATTTCTTTATACTTTTGGTTTACAGGATTAACACATGAAAAATACTACCATGTTTTATTAGCCCAATAACTGCTGTCGCTCTACTGCTAACAGTGACGCTTCTTGCCCCGCAGCCTGGCTGGTAAGGGCCCAGGGGTCAGGGCTCAAGCCCTGCAGTAGAGGGCGATGGAGGCAGAGTCCTGAGCTACAGAACTGCACAGAGACAAGGGGCTGAGACTGGGATCTTGCTGGGAAGCATCTGGCAGGAGGCTTCCTGTGTGCTGTTTTCTGATCTGTCCTGATTCCTGTGTCCCTTATTAATCCCTGAATACTCAGAGATAAGCGGAGAGGCAGTCTTCTCCTGGGGGCTGAGGAATGCATGCATTTCCTTCATTAGCTTTTCCATATGGTGAAAAGTAACTATTTACGACCTTCTTCCCTTTCTGAAATGGAAAGTGATTTTTACAACCCCCTCTCTTTGAGATGGACTCTAGCCTTACATTTCCTGGATAACTTGTAAGATTTTTGATCTTTATCTTTGCTGGAAAAGCTATCTTGTAAGACAGTATATATATATGACCACAGTATGTTGAATAAACGCCTTTACTCCATCAGAGTTTGGGTCCCCATGTCTTACTTCATTTCTCTCTCTCCCTTTTTCTCTATTTCTCTCCTTCAGGCTAGCTCCCTAGAGCGCAAAGGCCTGTTGAGCTTACTCACCTGCCCGGGCTTTCAAGTCCCCCACGAGAGGGTGCCCTGTGCCTACGTGAAGCAATGCAAACCTCGTGTCAGAGGTGTTACTGGCTCTCTGTGTAAACTAGGGAATATCAGCCTCTTTTTCTTTCCTCTACTTTCTTATCGCTGACTCTGCACCACCAGGCCCCGGCCCATTAAAGGTCCACAACAAGTGGCGCCCAAAGAGGGACTTGGTACACGTGGCAGTTCGGACAGAGTGACCCAGGAGCTTATTGAAGTAAGTACTAAAGACATGGGTATATCAGTGGGAAAGCCCCATCACTTTCCTACTGTATCACTTATTTAAAGATTTCTGGCTCTTGTGGGCTCTTATTAATATTGTGATTCTGCCACTTCAAAGTAATCCTGGCCCTCCTGATATTCAGCAACAGGCAGAACACTAATTACATGAACGTGAATTAAATGATGAAACCTTACAAAAGGCCCAATTAGAACCACATAATGTATTTACAAACCCTCCCCCGGTTGTTCCAAGGGCTCCCCCTCTGCCAGGAGACACAAATCCAAAAGTTTCCCCTTTGCTAGAACCTAAGGATTCTGGCAGTGACTCCTCTAGGAGGCCTTTTGACATTAAAACTGACAACACCTTTCTGAATAACAATGTACCACATACTCTTAATTGTAGAAATTTGCTACCTACTCAATCTCCTTCACGACAGAGACTTTTTGAATGGCTCACTTCACAGTCACAAATCTCTGAAGCCTGAGGGTTTTTCCACCTTTCCAGTTTTAAGAGAATCTGATGCTCTAGGGCACATAATACCTCAATATGAGGCTATTAACTTCCATCACAGGCAACAAATAAAAAAGGCTGTAACTATGCACGGCCCACATTCAACTTTTACTAAAGTACTTCTAAATGCTATAATACCCACTCTTGGAAATTTTATTCCCCATGATTGGTGAACTTTAATAAAAGCTCTCCTTAAACCAGGAGAATACCTTCTATGGATAATGTGGTTTAATGATATAACCAGAGATCATGCTAACAGAAATGCTCAAGCTGGCACTCCCCAAAATCAAATTACCTTTGAGATGCTAACTGGTACAGGACAATTTGATGCTTTAGAAGCTCAAATAGTGCCCTCCTTTGTTGAATGAACAAGTAAAAACAGTGGCCCTTGAAGCTTGGGATCAAATTACTCCTCAAGGGGAACCTACAGGTAGCTACACTAAAATATCACAAGGACCTAATGAAATGTATGCTGATTTTTTAGCTAGATTAGAAACTTCTATTTCCCATACTGCAATCGGAGAAGAGGCTAAAAGACAGCTAGAGAAATTACTTGCTTATGAAAATGCAAATCAGGAGTGTCAAAAGGCTATGGAGACAGGAACTATTATTGATTATTTGAAGGCTTGTCGTAATTTAGGATCAGAAACTCAAAAGATGCAAATGCTAGCTGAACCAATGGTTGCTGCCCTTAAAAAGGGAAATGAAGGATGTTTTACATGTGGAGATAAAAGCCACTTAGAAAAGGATTGCCTTGAAAAAGCTAATAAAAAACCTCCAAAAATCTGCCCTCGCTGCTGTAGAGGAATGCATTGAGCCAAAGATTGTAAATCTAAATTTGATATTGAAGGAAAACGTATTCTGGGAGACTCCTAGCAGGGGACCCCCCTCCCCAGGTCTCCAGCAACAAAACCCAGGGGCAAATTCCATCTTTCCCCTCAATCCCCCAACATCCGGCATGCTGCCATCATACACCAGCCCTAAATGACTTTCTCCTTTACCCTCAAGCAGTCCCCTCTAGAATACCTACCCGGCTTTTTGGACCCCTGCCCCCACCAACTTTCGGCCTTTTACTTGGCTGATCTAGTTTGACTTCTAAAGGAATTACTGTTCACCCTGGAGTAACTGATTCAGATTTAAAGGAGAAATTCAAATTATGATGTCATCTCAGATTTTATGGCAATTCAAAAAGGGGGATAAAATTGCTCAATTACTTCTTTTACCTTACATTTTTATTAACTCCTTTAATAACGTGCAGATGGGCAGATTTGGCAGTACAGATCAAAAACAATCCTTATGGACATCATTAATCTCCGAATTTGCCTGTCCGAATATAAATATTAAAATTAATGGTAAAAAATTTTCTGGTCTCCTTGACACTGGATCTGATATTACTATTATTTCCAAACACTTATGGCCCGAATCCTGATCTATACAAAAAATTTCTTGCCAAATTGCAGGAATTTCTCAAACTAAAGTATAACAGGTCTATCAAAGTACTCAGATATATCTATGTGAGGGACCAGAAGGCCAACCTGCAACAACTTTATGTGATAGATGTGCCCCTTAATCTAATAGGAAGAGACTTACTGATGCAATGGCAGACTCAAATATACATTCCACATCTTTCCTAGGGGTCACTGATCATTTAAAAAACAATGCAATTATTAAAATAACTTGGAAGTATAATGAGCACATCACACACTAAAATTGCAAATAAAAATTTTTTTAAAAGGGAAATACACAGAAACACTATTGTCTTCCTTATCTAAAGCAGACTTTACTAGATTCCAACATAAGATATTTTCTAAACCTATAACTTTTGTTAATACAGCTTTATTTGTTTTAAAATTGTTTAAACTCACCACAGGGGGATCTCTTAACGAGAACAGAAAAACATTTTGAGGAACTGAAGGACACTTCTACCAAGATGGGTTAATGAAACTATAGAAATCTGGGAAATTAGTCTTACAGGGAAAGGGGTATGT
The DNA here is from genome assembly GCA_007570785.1 of Antilocapra americana. Classification (NCBI taxonomy): domain Eukaryota; kingdom Metazoa; phylum Chordata; class Mammalia; order Artiodactyla; family Antilocapridae; genus Antilocapra; species Antilocapra americana. The sequence continues at coordinate 5,565,911 of ML662448.1, forward strand.
TTGTGTTTCCTCAGATGGATCCAAGGAACTCACATGGATGAAACAACAAAAACCCCAGGAAGAAATTCCAATACAGGCCACGGTGGCCCTAAAGATCTCCAGACAGCACCGTCCTCGGTAGCATCAACCTTATGATCTCCCCACCTGGGGACAAATAAAAACTCTTACTAATTGAGCTGAAAATTTGATCTTTCAACAGGAAATGCCATGTAATCCTGAATACATTTACCTGACAATGCTCAATCTGCTTGCCTGTGCCTCCCCCTTGCCGAGCTAAACTAATTATCCATACTTACTGGGCTTTCTTACCTAACCCCCCTTTTACTGCAGGTGGTAAATGGATGGAGAGAGGACCAACTGCTTCAACTAACGACTCTATACATATGCCTTCTCCCTGGAGCATTAAAGGGCCCTCACACCCTGAAGTAGAAGGGAAACTAGTTAATATTTCTCTAGGTTTGAAGTCCTTCCTTTGTGCATGGGCCCAGCAGAATTATGCATAAACGTTACCTAACAAACTTGGGCTTTCGCCTTGCCTCCCAAAAAGGACTTTAGGATGCTACTTGGTTTGTTTACAGCCCTTTCTGTGTCTGTGAACCATGTTTATACTACGGAGACTTTAGGGAAAGAGTTAGGGGAAGAACTAAGAACATTATGCAAAGGGTTTACTCATAAAAACTTTACATATACTCCTGTTCGTTGGGACAAATGTCAGGCCAAATCAGGAAAATTAATATTTGTGTTGACTGGGGCCCCCATGGTATGTGGTTATCTAGCTGCTCAGATGAGATTAACATTACTGAGTGTGACTACTACTCAAGTTGCAGAGACTTGCTATGCTGGAGCATTACCATGACGAAGGACCTCTTGGGCGGTTTGACCTATTATCCTAGATAAACAGATTGGGCATGAACAATGGGACATCTGCAAACTTGCTGTGAGCAATGAAAAACTTGGGACTTAGACCAGACTTTTCACAGGGACCAGCCATGGTCACTGAAGCTATTTCTTCTATAATCAATCCTACTTTATACAGGCCTGGGCTCCACTTCCTTCTGTTATAGCAACAAGAAACTTACAATTTAATACAATTTTATGTTCTGTAACTTGTATTAATTGCAAACTATATACTTGTCTTAAGAAATGATTCCCTTTTGACTGTAATTGGAATTCTACTCAATATTGTGTTACTCCTGTTCAATTTAATCATAGTGCCTACAACTGGGAACAAGTCAAATTTCATTTATAAAACATTACATGATAATGCCAGACTTTAGCTAAACAACTAGCTGTTCAATTATCTGGGCTAGACCCACGAGGTTGGTTTCAAAACACTATTCACAGCATCGGGTTTGTAACTGTAAGTTCGGTGATCATCTTGGTGACTGTATTTGTTGTTTACTGTTGCCTTTCTATAAGATTGGTTAATACTAAACAAACTCAAATGCCCAGGACCTTTTTGACAAATATAATAAAACAAGGGGAATTGTTGGGAAGCCTTTGGAAGGAGGGTTCCTGTGTGCTGTTTTCTGATCTGTCATGATTCCTGTGTCCCTTATTAATCCCTGAATATTCAGAGATTAAGTGGAGAGGCAAACTTCTCCTGGGGGCTGAGGAATGCATGCATTTCCTTCATTAGCTTTTCCATATGGTGAAAAGTAACTATTTAAGACCTTCTTCCCTTTCTGAAATGGAAAGTGATTTTTACAACCCCCTCTCTTTGAGATGGACTCTAGCCTTACATTTCCTGGATAACTTGTAAGATTTTTGATCTTTATCTTTGCTGAAAAAGCTATCTTGTAAGACAGTATATATATATGACCACAGTATGTTGAATAAACGCCTTTACTCCATCAGAGTTTGGGTCCCCATGTCTTACTTCATTTCTCTCTCTCCCTTTTTCTCTATTTCTCTCCTTCAGTCTAGTTCCCTAGAGAGCAAAGGCCCTTGAGCTCACTCACCTGCCCAGGCTTTCAAGTCCCCCACGAGAAGGTACCCTGTGCCTATGTGAAGCAATGCAAACCTCGTGTCAGAGGTGTTACTGGTTCTCTGCGTAAACTACGAAATATCAGCCTCTTTCTTTCCTTTCCTTTCTCTGTACCACCAGGCCCTGGCCCATTAAGGGCCACAACAGGATCTCATGATACATGGTGAATTAATATGTCACTTGGCTATTTTTTTTTTTGGCATTTCAACTATGTTGAAAGAGTATACGTTTGTGGAAGGCATGGCAGAGGCAGAAAACCACAGCTCCAGGATCTCCACTAGAAACCTGCAATGTTTATTCATCAGGACTGAATGGTGATCAAAGGATAAATGACACAGTGGAAGGATGCAAAGCACATTTCAAAAGCTGATGGCAGTGCGTCATCCTTCAATGTAGAGATTTACTGAAGTTGAAATGATGAACAGCTAAGCAATGAACAGGTCATCACCCAGACTTCTGGTGGTCACACTCAAATACGGGCACGAACTTCCTAATGATAGCAACAAAAGCAAGTTCATATAGCCAACATTTTTAACACATACAACTAACATAAAGCCAATAATCAGGTCAATATGTGCATGAGAACAGCAACTGTTCATCCACTGAAGAATAAGCCTGCTGAACTTCATGACGAGGAAGAACAAGAATAAAGTGAAATCCAAAATTCATCTTGAACTGTAATAAAAATAATAAAATTTTAACAAAGTGAAATGTTGGCATTATTTAACAAATCATAGACCAAATGTCTCAAGGGATATTTTGTTGCTGTTGTTGTTCAGTTGCTAAGTAGTGTCCGACTCTTTGCAACCCCACGGACTGCAGCACACCAGGCCTCCTTGTCCCTCACTATCTTCTGTAGTTTGCCCAAGGGATGTTTTGAACAGGCCCAGAGGTTCTGCAAGGGGTCTCTGTCATTACTGCAAAAAGCCAGGACCTTGAAAGAAATACTGCTCCAAGTTTAAGTGCTCCAGGTACCTACAGCTCTCCAGCCAGCCTCTCAAATGTTCTCCTGTCCCCAGGGACAGCTCTCCTAAAAGACTCCAGGGGCTCCTCCCAATCCTTCTTGCCAACTGTCTTGGAGAAACACCACTCTCCAGACTGGAGAGTGTCTGTCCCTACTGACACGACAGCTACACTCTCAGTGCTCAACCCCATTACCATTCAACAGTCCCTGCTTCAGAGTTCTAAACAGTTCAAATATTTGGGTCTCTAGAAAACCTCACCAGCTTTCTAGCTCTAAATTTACCCCCTTTTGCTTAGGCCCTTTTGGAGATACCCATCCTTTTCTCCTTAGCTCCTCTGCTCTTATTCACTTATTTGGTTGAGATTTAAGAAAAACTTAACAGAATATTTTTCTCCCAAAAGGTGGAAATAATTCTAGAACTTGACAGCAGCAACAAAAATAGCCAATTAGGTGAGTCAAATGCCCCTTCAATATCTTTTATTTGCTCTGTCTCTGATGTATATATCCCTATTGGATCAGCTACCACTCTCCTTATGGACAAAGTCCTCAAATGATATTGGCAGAATCCACAGTACATTTCCTATGGAGATCCAAATAGATCTCTCAAAACCTTTCTTCAGAATTAGTTAGTATCTTATAAATATAGAGGCCCTTTAAGACATTAATTCAGTAAATGAGACTCCAAAGCTCAGCGTCTCATTATCCATTGCACCATTTCCCACAACACTCCTATTTCACCTGTGAAGAAACCAAACAGCCAGCAATGCAAGTTCATCCAGGATCTCTGAGACAGAACTGTGTTTGGGTGTCTCCTGAGGAGGTACAGGTCAGCAGTGGCCCGTTGTGGGGGCAGGGGCACTGGGTGCAGTGGACCTGGGTATGGCCTAAGCCTTCTTGGAGGAGGTCACCATTAACCCACCAAAGAGCTGCCAGAACTTACACAAGACTGGAGAAACAGAGTCTTGGAGGGCACAAACAGAACCTTGTATACACCAGGACCCAGGAGAAAGAAGCAGTGACCCCACAAGACACTGACCCAGACTTGCCCATGAGTGTCCAGGAGTCTCTGACGGAGGCGTGGGTCGGCGGTGGCTCGCTGCAGGCTTGGGGGCACTGAGTGTAGCAGTGTGTGCATGAGACATTTTGAAAGAGGTCACCATTATCTTCATTGCCTCCACCATGGTTTGGCCTCAGGTCAAATAACAGAGAGGGAACATGGCCCCACCCTTCAACAGAAAATTGGATTGAAGATTTACTGAGTGTGCCCCCTCTCCCATCAGAACAAGACCCAGTTTACACCCAAGTCAGTCTCTCCCACTGGGAGGCTTCCACAAGCCTCTTGTCCTTCATCAGAGGGTAGACAGAGAACCACAGTCACAGAAGGCTAACCAGTCTGATCACATGGACCACAGCCTTGTCTAGCTCAATGAAACTGTGAGCCATGCCATGTGGGGCACCCAAGATGGCTGGGCCGTGGTAGAGAGCTCTGACAAAATGTGGTCCACTGGAGAAGGGAATGGAAAACCACTTCAGTATTCTTGCCTTGAGAAGCCCATGAACAGTATGAAAAGGCAAAAAGATAGGACACTGAAAGATGAACGCCCCAGGTTGGTAGGTGCCCAATATTCTACTGGAGATCAGTGAATAACTCCAGAAAGAAAGAAGAGACACAGACAAAACAAAAACAACACCCAGTTGTGGATGTGACTGGTGATGGAAGGAAAGTTCGATGCTGTAAAGAGCAAAATGGCATAGGAACCTGGAATGTTAGGTCCATGAATCAAGGCAAATTGGAGTGGCAAGCGGCTGAGAGGAGATACCCCACGTCCAAGGTCAGGAGCAGCGGCTGTGCTTTGCTGAAGCAGCTGTGATGAGATACCCCATGTCCAAAGTAAGAAAAACCCAAGTAAGATGGTAGGCACTGAGAGAGGGCATCAGAGGGCAGACAGACTGAAACCCCAATCACAGACAACTAGCCAATCTGATCACACAGACCACAGCCTTGTCTAACTCAATGAAACTAAGCCATGCCACGTGGGGCCACCCAAGATGGCTGGGCCGTGGTGGAGAGGTCTGACAGAATATGGTCCACTGGAGAAGGGAACGGCAAACCACTTCAGTATTCTTGCCTTGAGAACGCCATGAATGGTATGAAAAGGCAAAAAGATAGGACATCAAAAGATGAACTCCCCAGGTCAGTAGGTGCCCAATATGCTACTGGAGATCAGTGGAGAAATAACTCCAGAAAGAATGAAGGGATGGAGCCAAAGCAAAAACACCACCCAGTTGTGGATGTGACTAGTGATTGAAGCAAGGTTCGATGCTATAAACAGCAATATTGCATAGGAACCTGGAATGTTAGGACCATGAATCAAGGCAAACTGGAAGTGGTCAAACAGGAGATGGCAAGAGTGAACGTCGACATTCTAAGAATCAGTGAACTAACATGGACTGGAATGGGTGAATTTAACTCAGATGACCATTATATCTACTACTGTGGGCAGGAATCCTTTAGAAGAAATGGAGTAGCCATCATAGTCAACAAAAGAGCCCGAAATGCAGTACTTGGATGCAACCTCAAAAATGACAGAATGATCTCTGTTCATTTCCAAGGAAAACCATTCAATATCACGGTAATCCAACTCTATGCCCCGACCAGTACTGCTGAAGAAGCTTAAGTTGAACAGTTCTATGAAGATCTACAAGACCTTTTAGAACTAATACCCAAACAAGATGTCCTTTTCATTATAGGGGACTGGAATGCAAGAGTAGGAAGTCAAGAAACACCTGGAGTAAATTTGGCCTTGGAGTACAGAATGAAGCAGGGCAAAGGTTACTAGAGTTTTGCCAAGAGAATGCACTGGTCATAGCAAACACCCTCTTCCAACAACACAAGAGAAGACTCTACACATGGACATCACCAGATGGCCAACACTGAAATCAGATTGACTATATTCTTTGCAGCCAAAGATGGAGAAGCTCTATACAGTCAGCAAAAACAAGACCAGGAGCTGACTGTGGCTCAGATCGTGAACTCCTTGTTGCCAAATTCAGACTGAAACTGAAGAAAGTAGGGAAAACCACTAGACCATTCAGATATGACCTAAACCAAATCCCTTATGATTATATAGTGGAAGTGAGAAATAGATTTAAGGGACTAGATCTGATAGACAGAGTGCCTGATGAACCATGGATGGAGGTTTGTGACATTGTACAGGAGACAGGAAGCAAGACCATCCCTAAGAAAAAGTAATGCAAAAAAGCAAAATGGTTAGACAGAGACACGACATCTCTATCGTAGTAAAAAAAAAAGAGGAAGGCAGAAACAGGGAGGCATATGGACTGCTCTGTTTTAACTAGACTTGTAGCAAACCAGAATTGGGCTTCCTTTAAGTTTGTAAAAGGAAGCTTTCTTCCTAATACAACTTGGGATATTGTTTCTTTCTTTTGGCTTCATGATAAATAATGTAATGCAAGTGCTCAGGAAACACCTACCTCCTTCTGTTTTGAATGACGTAGAGGTGTGATGCTAGACAGAGCATGAAGTAATTGCAGTCCATTCCCTTTGGTGTCAAAAAAGAAAAACAATTAAAAAAAACCTTTTGACTTAAAAAAGAAACTTACACTTGCCAGGGGAATGATCAGTTAGGGAGTTAGGGATGGACATGTACACACTGCTATATTTAAAATGGATAACCAACAAAAATCTATTATATAGTTCAGGGAATTCTGCTCAGTGTTATGTACCAGCCTGGATGGGAATGGGGTGTGGGGGAGAATGGATACATGTACATGTATGGCTGAGTCCCTTCAATCTTCACCTGAAACTATCACAACAGTGTTAATCTGCTTTACCCCAATACAAAATAAAAAGTTCAAAGATAAAAATAAAGGAAAAAATTTCTGCTGCTCTGTCTGCATCATCACTGCTGACCAGGCTTTTATATGAGAACACTTAGAATGACAATATGGCTCAGAAATGGGCAGGCAGAATCAGAAAGAGGTAACAATGATTCTGGTTAAAGAACTGTGCGAGTTACGGCATTTCAAGAGTGAGGTTGAGAAAGCAAGAGCATCCAACTGTTAGGAGGAAACTCTTACACTCTGAGCACAGAGCTTAACTTCAGGACATCTCCTGCAGCAAGCAGGATCACACTTTGGTTATCTGGACACAACCACACAAAACAGCAAGGATACGGCTTTAAGGTAGAAAAGATTTTCCAGAAGCGAAAGACCACAGTCAAGGTACACCCATGGCGGTCAAGACCCACTTCTAACAGAGGTTTCTGGTATACTACAGTTTTGCTTTCTTTTAGGTGATCAGTTTAGGCTATAATGCCTAAAAATGGTGACTAACTACTACTGTCAATGCAGGGGCTTCCCAGGTGGTGCTAGTGGTAAAGAATTCACCTGCCAATGCAAGAGATGCCTGGGTCAGCAAGATTCCCCAGAGGAGAAAATGGAACCTACTCCAGTATTCTTGCCTAGAAAATTCCATGGACAGAGGAGCTGGCGGGCTGCATACAGTCCACGGCATTGCCAAGAGTCGGACGCAACTGAGAGATTGAGCACAAACGTTGTCAGTGCAGGAATTAATTACATATTTCAGAAATCACTTGACCAAACTGCCTTTAAACCACGTTTAAGATGAGACTTGAGATGCACAGTACGTGAGGCACTGGAAATAGTGATCGGAAAATGCCTTCAAATTTTCTCTTTGTGATTACGTTAGGAGCAGTATTTGCTCATTCCATAATGAAACTGAGTTTTAGCCACTGAAACCTCCTACAACTAAAAACAAATACGACTATGAAGTCTTTCTGATAAAAATGCTTGATGGATTGATCAACCAACCACCACTGGTCATCATTAACTGTATTTTTTAAAACTCAAATATCACATACCTTGAATGAATAATAAAGCAAAACTCACAAAGCTGTGATTTACTCTCTAGCCTGGTTTGCATCATCTCTTCATTAAAAACATCCATCTCACAGACAAGAAGCCACCTAAACATACCAGCTGTTAGGCCAGTGAGAATGAGTCAGCACGTGAGGCTCAAACGTATAACATCATCAATATGCACTAGGGGCTGGAAGTTATACACTGTATTTCCATAGATAACAACTAGTCTGATCATAGTAAAACTTAAAAAAAAAAAAGAATTTTTAGGCTGGATTTGGAAAAACAACTTGCTAAATATTTACATCCCATACCCACCCCCCTCTCTTTGTATACTGTCCTGGTATGCTTTCCCGGGATAAATAGATACCGAATTCATAGCAGCTTTCTAATGTCTATCAGTGGATGGACGGTGAGCTCAAATTTACTGATGGGTCTAACATCTAATGCCAACCTGAGTAGAAACATGACATTTTCTAAACGCTTCACACCCACTGAATTAATAAGACATTGTGTTTCCAAGGGCTTCTCTGCACTGTTTGGGTTGTATTCTTAACATCCCAAATGGGTAGAGTTTTAGCTCCCTTTATTCACCCTGTATTGTGTGAGGGTGCGTGTGGGTGTGTATGCATGCACACACAAATACATATCCTCAAAACAACTACACTGGTTTCAGGTTTTTCAACATCCAAGGTACACCTTCTTATATTTTGATGTTCATTTAGTTAAAACATGCATTTACTGCATTTGAACTACTGCAGGAAGTAAAAGCACAGCTCTTTTTGGTTCTGTACTACTTCTTAGATAAGGACTCACTTCTGGACAACCCACACTGGACAACGGTTTGATTCCTCCATTTCACAGTGACACACAAAGCCTAATAAGCATGTTTTCGGTTAGCCCGGACTCTGAGAAATACGCTTCCAGATAACAAGGCAGTTTCCTTCTTACTCTCCACCCACCCAAGCGAGATGTTCCTGTCTGGAGGAGCAAGACGCTTCACTGGGAAGGCAATCTTCTTTCTGGCAAAACCTAAACCACTCGTCAGTCCTCTTTAGTGTACCGAGCACTGGAAGCATCTGATCCAGAGAGATTGTTTTAGGTTGTTTTCCAACCATGAGATCCATTCATAGTCAGGCTCACCTTGTATGGAGTCAGATTCCACCCAGCACAGACTTCACTTCTGAGTAAGAGACAACGTCTGCCAAGTGTTCCGTTCTAGAACCCTATCAACACAAGCACTTTACAAAGCATGACAGATGGATGTTAACGCGTCCATGCCTGGCACGCCTCATAAAAACACAAGGCCTTCCGGAAACCTTGACAAAAATCAAGTATTTCTCCCCCTGCTATTAATGAGCTCTTGCTGACTATTCATCTTATGCGTGATGACGACTAATATTCGCTGGATGGCAAGCAGGTGCTCCTTCAGCGAGATCATGCCCAGTTGAGCCTTCCGCTCCAATGGCAACACCGCCAGAGTCCACCAGGACCACGCGGGACCACTAGGGTAACTCTGCAAAAGAAAAGAAGGCAAAATCAGCGCCTCCAGTAGAAGCCTGCTCTCAACGTGGTCTTCTGTCTCATCAACACAATAAAGAATTAAATGCAACCTAGATGCCCATCAACTGACGAATGGATAAGAAAGCTGTGGTACATATACACAATGGAATATTACTCAGCATTAAAAAAAAAATTCATTTGAATCAGTTCTACTCAGGTGGATGGAACTGGAGCCTATTATCCAGAGTGAAATAAGCCAAAAGGAAAAACAATACAGTATACTAACACATATAAGTGGAATTTAGAAAGATGGTAAAGAGAACCCTGCATGCGAGACAGCAAAAGAAACGCAGATGTATAGAACAGACTCATGGACTCTGTGGAAGAGGGCAGGGGTGGGATGATATGGAAGAATAGCATTGAAACATGTTAATTATCATATGTGAAATCAATCGCCAGCCCAAGGTTGATGCTCGGGGCTGGTGCACCGGGATGACCCAGGGGGAAGGAATCGGGAGGGAGGAGGGAGGGGGGTTCTGGAGGGGTAACATATGTATACCCATGGCGGATTCATGTCAATGTATGGCAAAACCAACACAATAAAGTAAAGAAAATTAAAAAAATAATAATAATAATAAATAAATAAACGCGGCCTTCTCTCTGAGGTCTACTGCACCAGTCATTCAGTCCTAAAACACAAAGTTTCCTCTTTAAAAGGCTTTTTGTCATTAATTTATTTAGTTTTGGCCGGGCTGGGTCCTCGCTGGTGTGTGGCCTTTCCTCCAGCTGCAGAGACTGGGGGCCCCTCTCCTGCTGCAGAGCACGGGTTTCTCGCTGTGGTGGCTTCTCTCGCTGCAGGACAGGGGCTCCAGGGTGCACGTGTTTCAGCAGATGCAGCTTCCAGGCTTCGCAGCACAGGCTCAGTAGCTGCGGAGCACAGGCTGAGCTGCTCTGTGGCATGCGGGCTCTTCTTGGATCGGGGATCAAACCTGTGTCTCCCACACTGGCAGGCAGATTCCCTACCAGGGAAGCCCCAACAAAGCTTCCTTTTATGTTACACACTTCACTGGGGGAAATTCACAAGGAAGAACCTGCCAAGAGATGCATTTTCCACCGGAAAACTCCTCATGAATTAGTTGTTCTTATTCTCTTAAAGCTCTAGTACACGATTCCCCTGGTGGTTCAGTGACTAAGACTCCAAGCTCCCAACACAGGGGGCCTGGGTTTTATTCCTGGTCAGGGAACTATATCCCACATGCCACAACTAACAAGACCAAGCACAGCCAAATTAATAATAATAAAGCTCTAGTTCAAAGTCTATGACCCATCAGAAGAAGCGATCATAATTTTTATCTCTACTTTCCTATGTTTTGTTATTGTTTTCTAAACATGCTCTACAAAGCAAAATGTTTATAAAGAAACAGTATAGGTGAAAATTTGACTTATAAATCTTATAATAAAGTCAATGAGACAAATATACATATATATGAAATAGCTATATATATATATATAAGTTACTGTTAAATATATATACATATATGTGGTATTGTGGTTTAGTTGCTAAGTCGTGTCTGACTCTTGTGACCTCAAGGACTCCTCTGTTCATGGACTTTTCCAGATAAGAATACTGGAATGGTTAGCCATTTCCTTCTCAGGGGATCTTCCTGACCCAGGAATCAAACCCAGGTCTCCTGCATTGCAGGCACATTCTTTTACCAACTGAGCCACCAGGGAAGACTATTTAATAAGTTACTATTAAATATATATTTGAATTATTATGCCAGCTGATAGCCTTCATTTCATAACCAAACAGGCACTTCTGGATTGAGCTCTGAGCAACAGGTAACCACAGAGTTGTTTTCAATATTCCTGGAACTGAAACCAAGATACCCAGGTCTCCCTGCTTCTCCTCCATCCCCACAGAAGCAAGCAGAATCCAAACTGGGAACCAGGGAGGGTGGCTCTGGGTTCACGTTAGCTCAGGGAGAGAGAAGAAGAATGGCATCCAGGTCAAAGCACACGGGGCAGTCCACGTCACCGTGCAAAAGGCACCCACCTCCCCTCCAAGGGAAGATGGCACACGTGCTGGACAAACGACCTTCGGTGTGGTTCATACTCACTCTTCCCTCCTCACTGTACAGAGCAGGGAGAGACTGAGGAGCAGGCTTAACGGGAAAGCCTCAGCAGAAGGGCGCTTCCCTGGTCGCTCAGATGGGAAAGAAGCTGCCTGCGATGGAAGAGACCCAGGTTCGATCCCTGGGTTGGGAAGATTTCCCTGGAGAAGGGAATAGTTACCCACTGTAGTATTCTTGCCTAGAGAACCCCAGGGACAGAGGAGCCTGGCGGGCTACAGTCCACGGGGGTGCAAGGAGCTGGACACAACTGAGTGACTAACACTTTCACTTTCAGCATAAAAATACCTCCCACATAGGACCTAAAATAAAGGTGTTCACCTCTTGGTTCCTGAAGCCCGTGACTATGCAGCTCGCACGGCGGCAGGGACCCTGCGATGTGAGTGAGTTAGGGACCTGGAGAGGTGCGGAGATGATGCTGAATTGTTCCTGGCGGTTCAACCTCACCACAAAGGTCTTTCCAGCAGAGAGCTGCTCTGGGCTGTGGTCAGAGAGGGGTGTGAATTATGGAAGAAGGGTCAGAGGTCAACACTGCTGGCCTGGAAGATGGAGGAAGGGGCCGGAGCCAAGGAACACCAGTAGCCTCTCAAGCCCAGAGAAGGGGAGGAAATGGACTCCCCTTTAGAGCGTCCAGCAAGGAATCAAGTCTTGCCATCACTTTGATCACAGCCTGGTGAGACCTGTGAGGGGTTTCTAACCCCCAAGCTGTACAAGAATAAATTTCTGTTGTTTTTAAGCCATGACAATCATGCAATGTGTTACAATTAGAGAAAAATTTGGGTTAATAAGCAAAAACACCTAGAAAAAAGGATAATTCATACTGTCATCAAGCTAGCCTTATCACCTTGCTTTTTGAATCTGAGCTACAAAATAGCGGAGGGGCAGAGATTATAATAGAGCAGAGGGTGAAGAATGCCTGAGGGTGACTTTTGACCGAAAGCATTTTCCTGGGTTTGGAAAAGACAGAACTCTTTGTGTATGGTGTTAGAAAGTGTTCTAGTTTCATTCTTTTACAAGTGGCTGTCCAGTTTTCCCAGCACCACTTGTTAAAGAGGTTGTCTTTTCTCCACTGTATATTCTTGCCTCCTTTGTCAAAGATAAGGTGTCCATAGATGCGTGGATTTATCTCTGGGCTTTCTATTCTGTTCCATTGATCTATATTTCTGTCTTTGTGCCAGTACCATACTGTCTTAATGACTGTGGATTTGTAGTATAGCCTAAAGTCAGGTAAGTTGATTCCACCAGTTCCATTCTTCTTTCTCAAGATTGCTTTGGCTATACGAGGTTTTTTGTATTTCCATACAAATTGAGAAATTATTTGTTCTAATTCTTTGAAAAAGACCTCTGGTAGCTTGATAGGGATTGCATTGAATCTATAAATTGCTTTGGGTAGTATACTTTTTCACTATATTGATTCTTCCAATCCACGAACACGGCACATTTCTCCATCTGTTTGTGTCCTCTTTGATTTCTTTCATCAGTGTTTTATAGTTTTCTATATACAAGTCTTTTGTTTCTTTAGGTAGAAATACTCCTAAGTATTTTATTCTTTTTGTTTCGATGGTGAATGGGATTGTTTCCTTAATTTCTCTTTCTGATTTCTCACTGTTAGTGTATAGGAATGCCAGGGATTTCTGTGTGTTGATTTTGTATCCTGAAACTTTGCTATATTCACTGATTAGCTCTAGTAATTTTCTCGTAGAGTCTTTAGGGTTTTCAATATAGAGGATCATGTCATCTGCAAACAGAGAGTTTTACTTCTTCTTTTCCAATCTGGATTCCTTTGATTTCTTTATCTGCTCTGATTGCTGTGGCCAAGACTTCCAAAACTATGTTGAAAAGTAGTGGTGAGAGTGGGCACCCTTGTCTTGTTCCTGATTTCAGGGGGAATGCTTCCAGTTTTTCACCATTGAGGATAATGTTTGCTGTGGGTTTGTCATATATAGCTTTTATTATGTTGAGGTATGTTCCTTGTATTCCTGCTTTTTGGAGGGTTTTTATCATAAATGGATGTTGAATTTTGTCAAAGGCTTTCTCTGCATCTATTGAGATAATCATGTGATTTTTATTTTTCAATTTGTTAATGTGGTGTATTACATTGATCGATTTGCGAATATTGAAGAATCCTTGCATCCCTGGGATAAAGCCTACTTGATCATGATGTATGATTTTTTTAATGTGTTGTTGTATTCTATTTGCTAGAATTTTGTTAAGGATTTTTGCATCTAAGTTCATCAGTGATACTGGCCTGTAGTTTTCTTTTTTTGTGGAATCTTTGTTGGGTTTTGGAATTAGGGTGATGGTGGCCTCATAGAATGAGTTTGGAAGTTTACCTTCCTCTGCAATTTTTTGGAAGAGTTTGAGTAGAATAGGTGTTAGCTCTTCTCTAAATTTTTGGTAGAATTCAGCTGTGAAGCCATCTGGTCCTGGGCTTTTGTTTTTTGGAAGATTTCTGATTACAGTTTCAATTTCCGTGCTTGTGATGGGTCTATGACGAATGGATAAGAAAGCTGTGGTACATATACACAATGGAATATTACTCAGCATTAAAAAAAATTCATTTGAAGCAATTCTACTCAGATGGACGAAACTGGAGCCCATTATCCAGAGTGATGTAAGCCAGAAGCAAAAACAACAATACAGCATATTAACACATATATATGGAATCTAGAAAGACGGTAACGAGAACCCAACATGCGAGACAGCAAAAGGAATGCAGATGTATGGAACAGACTCGTGGACTCTGTGGATGAGGGTAAGGGTGGGATGATATGAGAGAAGGGCATTGAAACAAGTTAATTATCATATGTCTAATTAATCGCCAGCCCAGGATTGATGCTCGGGGCTGGTGTAGCGAGATTTCCCGGGGGGAGGGAGGAGGGAGGGGGGTTCTGGAGGGGAAGCATATGTAAACCCATGGTGATATCAAGACATTGTATGGCAAAAACAATAAAAAAAAATAAAAAAAAAAAGACAGAACTCACATGACAGTAAAAGACACAAGCCACCAAGAGACACGACAAGAAAGGAAAACTGAGGGAAACAATACAAAAGACACTTCACCTGACCCCAAGCCTGCTGAGACCTGGCCCTGGGCCCTGTCTCCAGGACGGGTGAGTGGGTACAGCAGGAGGAACTACACGCTCTCAGTCACAAACCCGCACCACCCCCTCCCAGCTCTGTCCTCCAAATGCGGGCAGACGAGCCAACCGCACTTAGCAATGCTTCACAGACCTGAAGCCTGTTCATCACTGAAATACAACGGAATATTACTCATCCACAAGAGGAACGAAACTGGGTCATTTGGAGTGATGTGGATGAACCCAGAGTCTGTCATACAGGGTGAAGGAAGTCAGAAAGAGAAAAACAAATACCGTATATTAACACATGTACAGGGAATCTAGAAAGATGGTACTGATGTACCTATCTGCAGCGCAGGAATAGAGGAGCAGACACAGAGAAAAGAACCATGGACACAGAGGGGTAAGGAGAGACAGGGACGAACTGAGGCAGTAACATTGAAATATATCCACCGCTATGTGTGAAAACAGGTAGCTAGTGGGAACGTGCTATGTGACACAGGAGCCCAGCTCGGGGACCTGTGATGACCTAGAGGGGTGGGATGGAGGGGGAGAGGGAGGAGATGTATGTATACATGTGGCTGATTCACTTTGTTGTACAGCAGAAACTAACATATTCTAAGGCAACTATACTCCAATAAAAACAAAATCCTACGCTAAGCCATAATGGAAAAGAACACTAATAAAAGAATATATACAGAGGTATAACTGAATCACTTTGCTGTATGACAGAAATTAACAACACTGCAAATCAACTCTACTTCCATAAAAAATAAATAAATAAGAAAAAGAAAAAAAACAGCATCACTGAAGTACTCCTGGGAGCAGAGAGAAAGCCCATGAAGATGGGACAGAGGACTAGGAAAGCTTCCAAATTAACGACAGAATTTTCTCATTTCTTCAATGCCTGTTCATTAGGGGAAAGACAGGATTAGGTACAAAACACAGAGTCTATCCTGCTGACAGATGACAATTACCAGATCTTCTGATGTTGGTGAGAGAAGTACAAAAGATGGCAGCCAACCAGAACAAACTGACTTCTGACAGCAGACAAACTACACCTTCAAGTAGTCTTTACCAGAAAGCATTTATCATGTCTGCTCCACAGGGCACGCGCTGCTCTGTCAGATGTTTCTCTGGGCTGTTGATAAGTGAAACGGTTCATAAACGCCAGAAATGGAGCGGGCAGCAGAGCAGGTACTGCCAAGCTTGGCTGTGGTGTGACGTGCCTTAGCACACAGCAGCAGGAAACATCCACACTATGAAAGAAAAACCACAGCATACCGGAGGCTCAGGTTCTCTGTCTGGCATTGACACAAAATGGCTTAGAATCTGCTCTCTCATGTGATCCTGAAGTGAATCCAACCAGGACCCAGACTGCTGATAAACTGAATCATGCAGCATGTCCAGTTCTTCGTGCTCTGGGCCTTCCACCTGGTCAAGGAAGACAGACAACCTTCTCAGCAATTCCTCATCACACTGCGTGTCCACTGCACAGTGACCAAGGCCACGTCCGCTGAGCAGATTCCTGGCATTTGGCACTTCAGTAATTCATTAGCATTTCATACCCAGACAGGTGGCGCTATTGGCAAAGAATCTTCCTGCCAATGTAGGAGTTGTGGGCTCCATCCCTGGGTTGGCAAGATCCCCTGGAGGAGGAAATGGCACCCCACTCCAGTATTCTTGCCTGGGAAATCCCATGGACAGAAGAGCCTGGCAGGCTGCAGTCCATGGGGTGCAAAGATCGGACAGGACTGAGTACACCCCCGGGTCCACAAGCTCAGTGCAGAAATGTACACTGTTACACGGTGGAGCTCTGTCTATCCCATGTCCATTGGTAACACCCAGATGTTTCTCTTAATATCTTAATATAAAAATGTATCTGGTATTATCAGGAATCATTTTTAATGGCTACATGCAATCCTACATTTGAAATATACCATAATTTATTCAACCATTTACATAAGATGTATTCTATTCCTAAGATAACACAAATGATATTAAGTAATTATGCAAAGTGGTTTTTTTCATACATGCATGAGAAGGGGCTGCCATTGCCTCAGGATAGATTCCCAAAAGCAGAATTACCAAGTCAAAGAGTTGTTTAGTTGCTTAGTCGTGTCCGACTCTTTGGGACCCATGGACTATAGCCCCCCAGGCTCCTTTATCCATGGGATTTTCAGGCAAGTATACTGGAGTGGGTTGCCACTTCCTTCTCTAGGGGATCTTTCCAATCCAGGAATGGAACCCTTGTCTTCTGCACTGGTAGGCAGATTCTGTACCACTGAGCCACCAGGGAAGTTCAAGACAGAGAGTTATGGAAGTTTAAAACCTGTATTCCATGCCACCAAACTATATTTCCAAAGATATGCTATAGCAACAGCGTACTCACGGCCTGAGCCTGATGCCAGGGGAGATCCTAAGGCTTTAGGAGGATACACCCTGCTGCCTGGGCCCCCCTCACTGCCCAGCAAGGCTCCATCCTAGGTAGGGACACTGAGCAGAAACAGCTCCAGGCAGGGGCCAGGGGGCCACGTTTGTTCTGGCTTCATCCCTGCCTCTAATGTGGGAATGCTAACCCGCTGCTCAGTCACCTTAGAGTAGAACTTCCTCATCTGTAAAACAGGAATAAACCACTAAGGTCCTTACTGATTGTAAGACTATAGCATTTATGAAAATTGGGGTAGACTCTGGAATTAGATTATAACACACAACCATTCTTAATTTGATTAAAAAGCAAAGATACCATTTTGCTAACAAAGATCCATAGAGTCAAAGCCATGGTTTTTCCAGTAGTCATGTACAGATGTGAGAGTTGGACCATAAAGAAGGCTGAGCACCAAAGGACTGATGCTTTCAAACTGTGGAGTTGGAGAAGACTCTTCAAAGTCCCCTGGACAGCAAGATCAAACCAGTCAATCCTAAAGGAAATCAACCCTGAATACTATTTGGAAGGACTGATGCTAAAGTTTAAGCTCCAATATTTTAGCCACCTGATGTGAAGAGCCAGCTCATTGAAAAAGACTCTGAAACTGGGAAAGACTGACGGCAGGAGGAGAAGGGGATGACAGAGGATGAGATGGTTGGATGGCATCACCGACTCAATGGACATGAACTTGGATGGATTCCAGGAGAT
Source organism: Antilocapra americana (assembly GCA_007570785.1). Taxonomy (NCBI): domain Eukaryota; kingdom Metazoa; phylum Chordata; class Mammalia; order Artiodactyla; family Antilocapridae; genus Antilocapra; species Antilocapra americana. The sequence continues at coordinate 5,583,615 of ML662448.1, forward strand.
GGAGAGGGTCAGGGAAGACTGGCATGCTGCAGTCCATGGGGTTGCAAAGAGTCGGACACGACTAAGCGACCAAACAACAACAAGAGGAACCCCAGAGCCACCACACCGTCATCATCTCAAACCAGCCCCCGGTGCCCCAGAGCTTGCCGTGCACCTGGCTGCATTCTGCCCTCTGCCTGGTGAGGCCCAGTGCCCACAGGTGGGCAGAAAGAGCGGCTGGAGAGGGGACGGAGCTGGAACTGCAGGTGTGACTACTCACCCTTTCATCTTCCAAGGATTCAGTGTCTGCCATGTTGTAGCCGTCTCTGCGACGGTGGCTCAAAACCCGGAAGCAGCTGATCCCCACGGTGTCAACGACAGGGCTGCCATCGGGGAATGTCCTGACGTCCTTGATTTCCAGCATGCAGCCGTACTCAGAGATCCTGGGGGGACAGGGGGAGAGACAGCCAAGATGGGCAGGTGTGACGTTCAAGGGGAAGGCGTGGGAGACGAGACTAGAGTGAGAGCTGGAGTCATAACACAGATGTCCCCAGGCTTATACTTCATTGTGTAATAGGAGCCACTGGAGATTACCAGCAATCTTAAATTGTTCTCCAAGAAAAATGAAAAGGGGCTTTAATTGTAAGCCCCCTCCTCTTTTTAATCTTTGGGCTGCACTACACAGCATGTTAACAATTACACAGTGTTAGTTGCTCAGTCCTGTCCAACTCTTTGTGACCCCATGGACTGGACCGCCAGGCTCCTCTGTCCATGGGATTTTCCAGGCAAGAACACTGGCGTGAGCAGCTGTTCCCTTCTCAAGGGGAATCTTGCCAACCCTGAGATCAAAACCAGATTTCCACGTTGCAGGCAAATTATTTACGATTTGAGCCACCAGAGAAGCCCCCCTCCCGCCACACAGCATGTGGGATTGTATTTCCCCAACCAGGAATCAAACCTGTATCCCCTGCATTGGATGCATGGAGTCTTAAGCACTGGGAAGTCCCCAGAACCTTTTCTCTGAATACTGATAATTCTTACCCTGCCTGCTCAGCAGATAAACACATGGCAAACCGTTTGGTGCCAGTTTCCATGCATCTTCATATCATAAGCCGATAGTGGGGCTCAAAGATGTGGAGCAGACAGGGCATGGTGGGGAAGGCCACGGCACAACAAAGATGGGGCCATCTCTGGTCAGACTGCGGGGTAAGAGGAATGTTAACTAGATGTGGGAGCTGTCAGACACGGAAGGGAGTGACAAAACCCTCAGGCTTGCCTAAGCCTCAGGTGGGAAAAGAAAGTCAACAGTCACAGCATGAGAAAGTTCTCAGCAAGCTCTCTTATTTAATCTGATGAGAGAACATGCTTAACATCACTGTGAACACATTCTAATGACCTTGAGGGCACAGTGCGAAGTGATGTAAGTCAGACAGAGAAAGACAGAAACTGTATGATCTCATTTATACATGGCATCTAAAACTAAACAAAACCAAGTTCATAGACACAGAGAACAGACAGGGTTACCAGTAGTGGGTGTGCATGTCCGTATGTGTGTGTCTGTGTGTATATCTGTGTGTGCAATGGGTGAAGGGGGTTAAAAATCACTAAGTTCCAGTTATAAAATAAATAAGTCCTGGAGATGCAATGCACAGTGTGGTGACCATAGTTAATAATACTGTATTGCATATTTAAAAGTTGCTAAGAGAATAAATCTTAAAAAGCTCTTATCACAATAAAAATATTGTAACTTTGTCTGGAGACAGATGTTAACTTAGATTTACTATGGTGATCATTTCACCATATACACAAGTATCAACTGTTGTACATCTGAAACTAGTATAATGTTAAATGCTGGTGACATCACAAGGAAAATAAATAAGAAAAAATTCTGATGAAAGCAAAAATGACAGACATCAAAAGTAATGAGTTCTACTAATAAACAAAAAAGACTAGAATGATAAGATCTCAATACTTACAGGTCACTACAACACAAAACTTTAATTACTTCAAAAGAAAAAACAAAACAACTGTCAAGCCTATTTTGAGGGGAAAAAAGCCTGTTTTCAAACACCTTCTGTTTTTAATGAACTGTGCCTTTTCAGTTCTGAAAAAATTCAATATTGCTTATTTAGATATAAAAAGCAGCCATATGATTTTGTCAAAACACACTTTTGGAATATTTCTTACAACCTTCTTCACTTAAATTCCATAAACTCTTTGCAATTAATTTTTTTTTCTTTTTTGAGGCCAATTTCTCTGACAAAGAGGGAAAAAAAAGAAAAACTGAGATAAAGCTGTGAGGTTAGCTAGGATTTTCTTCTTTAACCTCAACTCAGCACAAAGTACCTAGAACACGAGGACTTACTGCGACAGCTCCGTCACTTCCTCATCATAGATTCTCTTTCTGTCAGACAGCTCATCTGAGAAATACGGAAATATTAATTCTTCGGCCAGAGTAGTTGTATTAAAATTTCTGCTTGCCAACAACTGTAACAAAACAAAGTTAAATAATACTGCCTGGTATGTAATTCTTTTTCTTTTTAAGACTTTTTTTTTTTGACATGGAACATTTTTAAAGTCTTTATTGAATTTGTAAAAATATTGTTTCTGTTTTATGTTTTGGTTATTTGTTTTTTTTTTATTTTCTTTACATTATCATGTTGGTTTTGCCATACATTGACATGAATCATACACATGGGCATACATGTGTTCCCCTTCCAGAACCCCCCTCCCACGTCCCTCCCGATTCCCTCTCTTTGCGTCATCCCAGTGCACCAGCCCTGAGCACCCTGTATCAAGCATCAAAGCTGGGCTGGCGATTGATTTCACATATGATAATTAACATGTTTCAATGCCATTCTCCCATATCATCCCACCTTTGCCCTCACCCATAGAGTCCAAAAGACTGTTCTATACATCTGTGTTTCTTTTGCTGTCTCACATACAGGGTTATCGTTACCATCTTTCTAAATTCCATATATATGTGTTAGTATACTGTATTGTTGTTTTTCCTTCTGGCTTGCTTCACTCTGTATAATAGGCTCCAGTTTCATCCACCTCAGTAGAACTGATTCAAATGTATTCTTTTTAATGGCTGAGTAATATTCCATTGTGTATATGTACCACAGCTTTCTTATCCATTCGTCAGTTGATGGACATCTAGGTTGCTTCCATGTCCTAGCTATTATAAACAGTGCAGCGATGAACATTGGGGTACACGTGTCTCTTTCAATTCTGGTTTCCTCGGTGTGTATGCCCAGCAGTGGGATTTCTGGGTCATATGGCAGTTCTATTTCCAGTTTTTTAAGGAATCTCAACACTGGTTATTTGTCTGCAAGGCATGTCAGATCTTACGTCCCTAACCAGGGATGGAGCCCATGCACTCTGGAGGGGAAGGTCTTGTCTTAACCACTGGACCACCAAAGGAAGTCCCTATGGTTAATTAATTCTTAAGGAAAAAGAGCTCTCTTTTGTGGGGATCTGGGGTCTCAGAAGACAAAAGGGACTGAGGTGAGAGAGAAGGAAGGTCAGCCCTGTAAGGGAGGGCTGAGCTGTCCCTCCCCCGGGAAAGCAGCTCAGGAGACAGGGTTTGACTGGAGGAAGGAAGAGGCAATTCCCTTCTTGCTGGCGTCCACATTTTGCATGGAGATCAGGTCATGAAAGGAAGAGGGAATGAATAGCCGGTGGTGGAAGACAAGAGAAATATCAAAGAATCGCCTTGGAGGGTGAAAAGCTGAAACTACCAGAGAAGCACAGTCAAAATGACTAATGGTGTTTTGAGTCTCAGATTTAAGATTATGAATTTCAACTGAAACTTAATCTTCCCTACTTTGTGGGCTGACTCTAGCTTTGCTCTCTACTTATACAGACACACACAAAACCAAAAAGAGATGACTTCGTCAGGACTGAGAAAGGGAGCTCAGGGACCAAGGAATTAAAAGCTGCATATGACGAGAAAGGAGATGGAGGCCAAATTTTAAAAGGGCCCGGATTTGTCATTTCCAGAGAAATACTTCTGAAAGTTTTTCTTTGCACAAGGGACAACGTGGGGCGCGGTCCAGGCAGCGTTACAGGCATTTCGGGCAAAACGTGTGTGTCCACAGGGCGTAGTCACAGGTTCAAAGAGCAACCTGCAGAAACATCTGGGTCTTCAGCAAGACATGTTCACAAGAGACTTTCAAAGAATCTATCCATTTGATAAAAACTCTAGAACCCACTTATACCCATTTTCTGTTTTCATCTTCCTTATCAGATTTTTATAAAATAAAGCAATTGTTATCGAGGTGGATGTAATTTCTCTGACAATAGGAGACACAGAGGTAAAGAGCAGACTTTTGGACTCAGTGGGAGAAGGAAAGCGTGGGATGATTTGAGAGAACAGCATTGAAACATATACATTACCTATGTAAAACAGATGACCAGTGGAAGTGTGACGCGTGAAGCAGGGCACCCAAAGCCAGTGCTCTGTGACAACCTGCAGGATGGGGTGGGGAGGGAGTTGGGAGGGGTTTCGGGATGGAGGGGACGCAGGTATACTTATGGCCAACTCATACAGATGGATGGAAAAAGCCATCACGATATTGCAATTACCCTCCAATTACAGTCAATAATTTTTTTAGAAGCCCATTACGTCTAGGACACAAAATTCAGAAAGGCTGGGTTCTTCACAGCAGCATAGATGCCATGTCACCGTACCTCATGCAAAGGGCACATGCCAAGTCAGCCACCTCTATAGGGAGCTCTGCACTCTCTCCTGTGTTAGACTTCGCATTTCTTTGGGGTAAGCAGTCAGCCTCTGAAAAATTAAATGCTATAATTAACACTTGCACATCTGGGTAAGAGAAAGCAATAAAGTGTATTTCCTCTGGCTAAAGTGTGTTAGAGGCTTCTCTGGTGGCTCAGATGGTAAAGAATATGCCCACAATGTGGGAGATTCAGGTTCAGTCCTTGGGTCAGGAAGATCCCCTCGAGAAGGGAAGAGCTACCCACTCCAGTATTCTTGCCTGGAGAATCCCATGGACAGAGGAGCCTGGTGGGCTATGGTCCACTGGGTCACAAAGGGTTGGACATGACTGAAGTGACTGAGCACGCACGCAGGGACACATTTAAATGAGTTTTAAATGTCCTTGACAGTTCCAGGACCCCCGGGATGCGAAGATCCCTGATGCTGGATGGAGTCCCGTACAGAAAACGGCGTGGTGTTTGCGTCTAACCTAAGCACACCCTCCCACGCACAGGCACAGCCTAGAGGTATTTCGGGGTCAGTTCCAGTCCACCGCAATAAGGTGAATACTGCAATAAACGGAGTCATACAAATTGCTTTTGGTTTCTCAGTGCATATAAAACTTGTATTTGGGCTTCCCTGGTGGTTCAGTGTTCAAGAATCTACCTGTCAATGCAGGAGACATGAGTTTGACCACTGACTTGGGAAGACCCCACATACCAAGGAAAAACCAAGCCTGTGCACCACGAGTACTGAGCCCGTGCCCTAGAGCCTGGGGACTGAGCCGACTGAGCCACGTGCTGCAACTACTGAAGCTGAGCACCCTAGGGCCCGTGCTCGGCCACAAGAGAAGCCACCGCGGTGAGAAGTCTGAGCTCTGCAACTAGAGCAGCCCTCACTCTCTGCAGCTAGAGGAAGCCCTCGAGCAGCAACAGGACCCAGCACAGCCAAAAGTAAATAAACAAAGTTCAAAAACAAACCTTATGTTTACGCTATATCGTAGTCCACTAAGTGTGCAGTAGCATTATGCCTAAAAAACAACGCACGTGTGTTAATTAAAAATAGCGTTATTCGCTCAGTCGTGTCTGACTCCTTGTGATCCCATGGATTATAGCCTGCCAGGCTCCTCTGTCCATGGAATTCTCCAGGCAAGAATACTGGAGTGGGTAACCATTCCCTTCTCCAGGGAATCTTCTGAATCCAGGGCTCAAACCTCGGTCTCCCACATTACAGGCAGATTCTTTATCATCTGGGAAGCCCTAATTAAAAATAATTTATTGCTAAATGGGCTAACCATTTTATGACAACACAGGTTTGCCACAAGCCTTCAATCTGTTAAAAATAATACTAATAGTAATCTGCAAAGCACAATACATGAGGCATGCCTATACCTTAAATCATCTCCAGATTACTAATAATACTTACAGCAATATATGTAAATGTTATGTAAATAGTTGCTACACATGGTAAAAGCAACTTTTGCTTTTTGGCACTTTCTGAAATTTTTTTCCGAAATATTTTTGATCCATGGTTGGTTGAATTCACATGTACTGAAACCTGACTGTATATAGCCATTATTTATCTATCAAGCATGAATAACAGTTAGTGATACCTAAATTTCTCTGCTGTTTTTGGCTATGAAGTCTTTATAAAAGTAACCACTGAAACTGGCCTATAATCTGAAAGGTGATATATTCATTTCATTATTCATCTTAAACTGCCTGTATACATTTTTAAGTGTATCAGCCAACAGTCTATCACTCTATGGTCACACACTCCTTGACAAACAGCCTACTGACCTTTCTTGGGAATTTTCCCAGGGGCGTTCACATCGTACGCATCCTCCGAGTCACTGGGAAATTGTCTCTTTAAACCAGTGCTGGACTCCGTTGGAAGGATGCTGTCTAACATCTCCTGATCCTCTTCACAGTGTAAGCCCAGTATGAAATGTAAAACTGAGGAACTGCTGTTTCTAAACACATCAGGTTTCTCAGATGGATTCTGATGAAGTAGGAAAAAAGAATCCTGAATAAGACATCATAGCATAAGAAGAAAAGTTTATACAATGGCCTTTCTTGGGAATCTTTGGAAAAAAAGAAAGCTTACGCTCTTCCTTCATAATGGGTCTCATCTATTAACTGCTGAGATGAACTGTACAGTTTTGATGGTAAAACATACAGATAATTTCTTCCTGAGGGAGCAACTGAACACCAGTATTCATATATTCAAATTATCCCTGTGCTTTCTTTTCTCTGAGACAAAATGATTTCAAGTCTCCTGAGGTTTTGGGTGTTTTGGAATGTTCTAGAAGTTTCTTTCAATCTTCAGTGATTTTCTTTTCCTAAGTATTTTATTTATTTACTTGGCTGCGCCAGTCTTAGTTGCAGCATGTGGGACCTAGTTTCCGGACCAGGGATCAAACCCAGGCTCCCTGCACTGCAAGCACAGAGTCTTGGCCACTGGACTAGTGATCTTCAGTGATCTTCAGTGATTTTCAGTACTTCCACCAACATCCTTTGAAAGTTTTAACTCTCAAGAGGAGAAGCCAGAACTGGTCTTGAGAAGTACTAGCTAATGGAACGTCAACATCTGAGTAACTTGTTCAAAACTACACTAAGCTTAATGGCGGTAATTTTGACAGTGACTTCCCTGGCGGTTCGGTGGGTAAGAAGCAACCTGTCCATGCAGGTGACGCGGTTCCCCTCCTGGTCGGGGACTCGGGTCCCAGGTGCCCCGGAGCAGCAAAGCCCAAGAGCCCCACTGGACAGTATGTGTGCTGCGACAAGAGACCCTGCACCCTGGCGCAGCTAAATTAAAAAAGAGAGAGAGGTGACACTGACAAACACGCGCACTTCCCACCTCAGACCCTGCTGCACCGCCGCCCTCCTCCACAGGACCCCGGCTGTTCACATGGCTCCGACACGGAGCCTTTAATCTCGTGTTCAGCAGGATGCTTTGGGTGGAAGATGTTAAATTCTGAGGCATGTTTTCTGATGTCGGGAAAAACACCTCACACAGTAGCTGCAAAATTGCCAAGGGGAAAAAAGCATTTTTTAAAACACTTTTGAAAAATACATAACAAACCTAAAAGATTCAGAGGAAATGTAAAAACAAGAACTCGTGGTCACTGGAAATGCTAAGGCTGTGTAACTACCATACAAGCTTTTTTAACAAGGTAGGTCCTTACACCAAGTGTGACTCAATGACCTCTAATAAGATTAAGCTAAAGATCTGCATAACAGAGCAGTTATTTCTGCATCCTGTTGGTGAAGCTTTGCTGAAAATTTCAAGTCAACCTATGTAGCTGAACTGATATATTTTACATATATCACAATGTCTTTTCTATGGCTCCTGCACAAACTATAACATTTGAATTACAAACCCTAGGATAAATCACCTCGCATCCGCAGCTTCATACATTAACCTTGTCTCACTGATACATGTCATCAGTTCAGCAGAGGTGAGATATATGTGCCCTGTCTCGTGAAATGTGCTGCACTATCCACCAATGAAGGTTATCAAATGCGTGAACTCATCATTATCATTCTGCATTTTAAATCACTGTTGTGAATATTCAGAGTTACATTTCTCCTTTATTTTACACAAAGGAGCTACTTGGCATGAACACAAAGGCAGAAAGTAAGACTCAAAGAAGCAAGTCATTGAAAGGGAATCACACCTTCTGGGCTTCTTTCTTCACTGAGTTACATTCAGGATTTAGAGCAAGGCAGCAGAGAAACTCCTTCAATGTCTCCTTACTTCTTCCCAGTCCAGAGAGAGCCTGGGCTTTCACATGATGCCCCTGGATGCACCCAAAGACAAACATTTGAAAAAGACTGTGATGATACACTTGCGTACAAACAGCCCTGAAAAAAATCACTGAAACTGCTTTATTTTCATTTTAAAGAGAATAAACACAAGCCCATGGAGGATGGCGTCAGATCTACCACTTTATAAACTGGGCAAACCTGAATGTCCCATAAGTATGATCTACGATCAGAACACCAGAGTCCACACTTGGAGTCTGATCCCAAAGCAGATCCAAAGGACCGGCTAAGAGAGAACTGAATGTCTAGCACCTTTAACTCACTCAGTAATCAGAGGTCGCTACCATGTTCCTGTCTTCAAGGTGCATATGGTCTTGTGGGAGCAGACACACATGATAGGAGTAACTATAACAAAGCGTTAGCATACAGTGTACCACAACAGAAGCGAACAAAGCACAACATGGATCAGTATTTCCCAACTGCATTTTGTTTTTGCTTTACGGATGCAATGTTTTCTCAAATTACTGTATATATTGTGGTTTGTTTGTCTGACTAGTTCACAGGTTATGTTTCTACTGGAGTCAGCTGTTCCCATCATTTAATCTTTCTCTTCTGAGCTGTTGAATTTTTTTCTTGTTGGTCCTCAGTTCTTTGCTCATATTTAAGAAAGATGAACTGCTTCCAACAGGTTTCCTCTGACACTGAATCAGTTACAGCCTTGGATGACTGGATGGATGGATGACTGGGTGGATGACTGGACAGACGGACAAATGGATGAATGGATGGATGGATGACTGGGTGGATGGATGCATGGATGGATGGATGATTGGGTGGATGACTGGACAGATGGACAGATAGATGAATGGATGGATGGATGACGGGATAGATGACTGGACAGATGGATGGATGGATGGATGACTAGATAGATGGATGGATGAATGGATGAATGATTGGATGACTGGATGGATGGATAGATGGATGGATGGATGACTAGATGGCTATATAGATGAACAGATGACTGTGGATGGATGATTGGATGGATAAAATAAAGGAAAAAGGGAGAACAGGCTATATATTGTCTATTAACCTGGGTTAATGTTTCTTCAGTGTTTCTAAAACAAAGGTAATTAGAAAGTAATACAGCAGGAGGGAAAATATCTTGATTATTAAACAGAGAATGCTGTAGGTGTTTATCTCATCACAAGTTCTTTAAAACTTTAAAATCTCTTAAGGGTAAGGTTAGAATTCAAAGATTCATGAAAAAAGCTACACCTTTTATTCTTTGGCTTATAAACCTTCTCAAGGACAACTTAAGTTGTTAGGTCAGCCAACCTTATTTTGTATTGCAGAGAAAGAGGTATTGGAACTTTCCAGCCAAGACATGGAGAATGAAATTATTCCAGAATACACACAAAACTCATCCTTTTATTAACATTGCCTATATTCACCATGTATATTAGGGCTCAACTGCTAGTCATGATTATTATATGATCTTTCTATTTAAACTGTAATCTTAAACATTTCTTTTAACTCACAAATTCATAAAGTTCTATTATTTTGTTTATATATTATTTTGTTCAGTGCATAAGGCATATTATTCAGTTAATCATCTATTGAAGAGTAATCTAAATTAGTGTTTCTTATCTAGATCCAGTTGGAAACTTGGTCTTTTCAACTGTGCTGGATTATTATCAAGTGGATTGCTACATTTAGACTACCTATAAACTGAGAGAAACGTACACTGCCTATAGCTGCCTGATCACAATAGTCTTATTTAATAATTTAGTAAGAACATTCCATAAATTTACATTTATTATCTCCAAAGCTGACTCAAACAAATACCTTAGGCAAGAGAGGTTCATTCTGACAAACTTCACCAGCATCCTGCAGAGCCTGTTCATAGTTCTTCATGAATAAATACAACTCTGCTCACAGCAGCAATGATGAATCATCACCAGGAGCTGAAAGACATCAGGGATGGAAATAAACAAATATAACTGCATTTTAAAAAATCACCTTTAAGTGATTAAAAATATTAAATTAGAAAACGAACATAAAGGTAACCCTACTTTGTTGGTGGGAATGTAAACTAGAGACCATAAACAGCCACTATGGAGAACGGTATGGAGATTCCTTAATAAACCAGGACTAAAACTACCGTGAAAGTGAAAGTCACTCAGTCCGATTCTTTGTGACTCCATGGACTATAGAGTCCATGGACTTCTCCAGGCCAGAATACTGGAGTGGGTAGCCTTGCCCTTCTCCAGGGGATCTTCCCAACCCAGGGATAGAGCCCAAGTCTCCTGCATTGCAGGTGGATTCTTACCAGCTGAGCCACAAGGGAAACGCAAGAATACTGGAGTGGGTAGCCTATCTCCTCTCTAGCGAATCTTCCCAACCCAGGAATCAAACCAGGGTCTCCTGCATTGCAGGAGGATTCTTTACCACCTGAGCTATCACAGACAGTAAGAAAACTACAGTTCATAAAGATATGTGTAGCTCCCTGGTGGTCCAGTGGCTAAGACTCCAAGCTCCCAATGCAGGGGGCAGGGGTTCAATCCCTAGCCTGGGAACCAGATCACATGCCACAACTTAAAAAAAAAAAAAAGAGAGAGATCCCACATGCTGCAAGGAATATCGGAGATCCCACATGCTACAGCTAAGACCCAGCACAAATAAATTTTTTTAAAAAGACACATGTACCCCAATGTTCACTGCAGCACTATTTACAATAGCCAGGACATGGAAGCAGCCTAGATGTCCACTGACAGATGAATGGATAAAGAAGTTGTGGTAAATATATACAATGGAATATTACTCAGCCGTAAAAAGGAATGAATTTGAGTCAGTTGTAGTGAGGTGGATGAACCTAGAGCCTGTTACACAGAGTAAAGAAAGTCAGAAAGAGAAAAACAAACATCATTTTTTAATGCATATATATGGAATCTAAAAAATAGTACTGATGAACCTATTTACAGAAAAGAAATGGAGATACAGATGTAGAGAATGGACGTGTGGACACAGCAGGGAAAAGAGAGGCCAGGAGAAATCGAGAAAATAGCATTGACATATATACAATATCATATGAAAAACAAGTAACTAGAGGAAGCTGCTGTATAACACCGGGAGCCCAGCCTGGCACTCTGTGATGAACTAGAGGGCTGGGATGGAGGCAGGAGACTCAGATAGGGGGAATATTTTTATAATGATGACTGGTTTGCATTGATGTATTGCAGAAACCATCACAACATTGTAAAGCAACTGTCCTCCAATTTAAAAAAAGGTAAAATGAGTAACTTCTTCTCCAATCATATGTAGAGTTTCGTGCTTTGGTAAGTATATTTTAAACAGCTTCTCTCAGGCAATCAGAAACAAGAATGAGTGATGTCTCAAAATGCATCAAGAAAACAGGCTGCTACACACACACTAGCTACAACATCATTTCTGCTGAGTAAATGCTGAGCCATCTTAATGTTGTAACTAGGCATTTAAAAATAAAAGATGTAGAGTAATTTTCTTGAAAGTACACAAGGAAATTTGTGCTTAAAAACAGAATAGTAAAACATAATTTGTTTTTCTATACAGCTGAGTGGGTGCAGATTCAGGACCATAATTGTACTCATAATATGTTCTCTTAAGTGGGAAAAGAAGGGGGAAAAAAGTCTTTTCCCTAGATTCTTCAAACAGAAGAGATCTTGAGAATTACTCATATGCTACTAATGACCTAAGTCCAGCTACACAGAAGCCAAGCGAACTAACGAGAGTGTGTGGAATTGTTGAGAAGGCAGGGTACCATGGAAACACGACAAAGCCAGAGCTCATGAAAGCAGAACCATCACGACTATTTCTTATGCTGCTGGACATAATTCACCCTACCCATACTCATGACAGGATCTCTGAAACAGGGCTGAAGTGTTCCTTTTAGTTGATCGATAAATATTCCGGGCACCTAAGATGTGTTCTTATCTCTCTACTTAATACATGTTTTCAGCTTGCTCAAAATCCTTGAGCTTGACTTTTTCTCAAAGTAAGTACTTGGTGCTTTCCAAACCCTACTCTATAACTTCTTAGTTTACACAGTTAACTGGGAAAGCACGCATAAAAAAACTCATGCAAAAAGATAACTGTATCAAGACATGGTGAGCAGGCACTGCTCATAAATGTGTTATTGCTACAAGTGTATAATATAGAGAAAGGTATGACAGGGGCAAAAGGGAGCAAAGGGGAAAGGGACAGCAGGAATGGAAGGCCAAACAAGAAAAAGCTGAATTTTTAAAAAAGATATTGACTAGCTACAACAGAGGTCAGCAACTTTTTTTTCTGTAAAAGGCCAGGTATTAAATACTTTGGGCTTTGCAGGACAAGAGGTCAACTCGAGGAGATGCAGGTATTTATATAACAAGGGAGAAAACAAAATTTTATAACTTATTTGTTGACAAAATTCAAAATATTTTTGTAATATAGGTCCACGGGGTCACAAAGAGTCTGACACAACTGAGCACACACATACACTCACTCACACACACACACACACACACACACACACACAATTAGAAAAATGGAATTCTCTTCCAGAAAGTAAAATTTTCTCAATTCAGGTTGAGTTAGTGTCCCCTGTCATAAAAATCAACTGAAAATGTTCATCGCCTGATCTATAACGAAACTTTACATATTCATCTTTGAAAATGCTCACAGGTACTATGCAATACTGATGTCAGTCCACAAACGTGATTTTACTTTAAGCTTTTTTTTTATGTGGACCATCTTTAAAGTGAATTTGTTACCATATGGCTTCTACTTTATGTGCTTTCTTTGGCCGCCAAAAAACTACCTGGGTAGTTCCCCAACCAGGTATTGAACCCAAAGGCCCCTAAACTCGAAACATGGAGTCTTAACCACTGGACCACTTGGGAAGTCTCAAACATGTAATTTTTAGTTGAGTATTTCACTGCCTGGAAGGTGTTCATACAATTCTGTTATATTCATCTCATGATATTAGCCTCTGTAGTCAATCTACACTGAACATAACTGCAGATTAATCCTTTTCAACCCAATATCAGGTGAAAGTGCCTCAAGGACACAGTTAAATGCATTTTGAAACACAGAAATCTTTAGAGAATTTTGGAAATCTAAAACAAACCAAAAAGAGAGAGAGAGAGAGAGAAAGAAAATGCTGCTGGAAATATATTCTGAGCTTGGGAAATATATCTACTGCACACCTATGTAAGAATGGACATTTCCATCTTGTTCCCACTTTGCTACAAGTTGATTCTCTGGAATGCTCTAACAAATCACACCTGATGAAAAAAATAGCTGACTCTTGCATTCTAGTATTTGTACTGTTTCCTTTGATAATGCAACAACAGTGGTGATAGCAAACATTTTTCTCTTACTCTTGAATTTTTTTTTAAAAAGTGTCTAATGTTTTAACATGAAGTATGTTTGCTAAAATCTTCTGAGAGAATACTTAACAAATTAGGATAAGCTACCTCTTATTCCTAGTTTCTTATGAGGACATTATAACATGCAGGCATGCTACATATAGAATGTCCCCCCCTTCCCCCTCCCCCCGCCCCCGTATTACAGTCCATCACACTGAATGGTTTATCTAATGTTAAATTACCCTTACATTTCAGGGATAAGCCTTCCCTCTTGACCTTAACTCTTACTACATAGCTGGATTCAAAATACTAAGAAATATAATTAAAGTTTTGGCATCTACGTACCTATGTAATGTGATGGTGGTGGTTTAGTCGCTAATTCGTGTCTGACTCTGCGACCCCAGGGACTGTAGCCCACCACACTCCTCCTTCTATGGGGTTTTCCAGGCAAAAATACCGGAGTGGGCTGCCATTTCCTCCTCCAGGGGATATATAACCATCTAAAAAGCTAATTACCCCGTAACAACACCTACCGGCCTTTGAGAGAGGAGGGAGGTCAGAGCCTGACTCCAGAGTATCCTTCCTGCATTCACCAGCTGAACCCCCAAAGCAAAGCCACAAGGTTCTCTTCTGCGCCCTGCCCCAGAGCGTGAGCCATCTGCATTTCCCTGCATGACCACCGAAAACCCTTCACTACACCTCCACCCTTTCACTCCTGAGATAGGGTGAAAAAGCAGTCTTGGCCTCACCAGACTGTTCAGGAATGCCGCGGGGTCCTGGAAAAGACGGCCCACGGGTGCACCTGGCCTCTGCTCTTCGCCCCACCTCCTCCAGAGAGCAAGTTCTCCCGTCCCGGGCCTGCGGCTCAACAGGTGCGCGGGCAGGCGGCCCTGCGCCCGCGCCCACTTACCCAGGTCCAGGGCTCGGTGACAGCTGGCGAGCGCGGCCTCGGGCAGCCGCTGGCGCTGCAGATTCGGCGCCCGGCCCTCGCCCGGGAAGCCCTGCTCCAGCCCCGCTCAGCCCCACGCGGACCCGCGCGGCGCAGCGCCGGCACACGGTGAGCCCGCACGGCAGCGGCCCCGGCCTGGGCAGCAGCCGCCGGCAGCGCGGGCAGCCCGGCAGGTGCCGGGGCGCCTCCCCGGGGGCGCGGCGCGGGCTCTCCCGCAGTTCGCGCGGGCCCGGGCGCGCGCCAGGCCGGCCCTCGGTTCCCCCAGCCGCGCGGCGCCGCGGGACGCGCCCAGGCACTCGGGGAGGCGGCCAGCGCGGGCCCGCGCGTCCCCCGGCCGCAGGCACGGGCCGCGGTCGGGCTGCGCCGGGCCGGCCAGCGCCGAGCGGGAGAGCTCGGCCGCCGCGTCGTACTCGCCCGTGTCCACGCGCTGTGCCGGCGGCTCCCCGCAGTCGCCGCAGCGACAGGGTGGCGGCACCGGCTCGGGGCTCCTGACCGCGGCGCTGCGGCGACGGCGAGGCCCGGAGGAGGCTCGCTGCCCGGGTCCCGCCGGCCGGAGCGCGACCGCTTCCTTCGCCGAAAGCCAAGCGGGTCTGGGCGCGGCGCGCTCAGGACGGCACTTCCACCGCCGCCGGCGGGCTGCCCCGCCCGGCGGCCCCCGCAAGCCCTCCTCTCCTCGCCCCGGGCGACCCGCGCGCCTCTACGTGCGCGCTCGTCTGCCCGCGCCCGCCCGCGCGTTCTCTGCACGCCTTCTGCGACTTCCTGGGCCCGCAGCCACCTCCGCTCTTGGAATCGGTGCCCTCAGCCCGCCGGGCTCTCAGCTCCGCGCGCTGAGTGCCAGCCTGGCTCCAACGCCTGGCCAAGACCACCACCCATGGCTGTGGTTAAAAAGAGAACAGATAGATAAGTACCAAGGGTGTAAGGTGTAACATGGTGACTAGGCCTAACGCGGCAGCAGCGTGCACAGGGAAGTTGTTAAGAGAGCAAATCCAAGAGTTCTCATCAGAAGGAGAAAATTTGTTTTTCCCCTCCCTTTTTTTCCTTTCTATTGCATCTATAGGAAAGGGTGGAGAAGGGAATGGTTACCCATCCCAGGAAATCCAAGGACAGCAGTAGCCTAGCGGGCTGCAGTCCATGGGGTCACAAAGAATCTGGCAGGACTGTGTCGACTTAGCCCGCACACAAGATCACATTCTGTCTGAGAGGAACTTAAGGCACCACAATGGATGCTCCCAATTAGGAGAGGTGTTGGAGAAGACTCTTGAGAGTCCCTTGGACTGCAAGGAGATCCAACCAGTCCATCCTAAAGGAGATCAGTCCTGGGTGTTCATTGGAAGGATTGATGTTGAAGCTGAAACTCCAATACTTTGGCCACCTGATGCGAAGAGCTGACTCACTGGAAAAGACCCTGATGCTGGGAGAGATTGAGGGCAGGAGGAGAAGGGGACGACAGAGGATGAGATGGTTAGATGGCATCACCGACTTGATGGACATGGGTTTGGGTAGACTCCAGGAGTTGATGATGGACAGGGAGGCCTGGTGTGCTGTGGTTCATGGGGTCGCAAAAAGTCAGACACGGTTGAGCGACTGAACTGAACTAAACTCAGGTTACACAGCATGAACATAGCTGGGGTCAGTGGGCTTGACCCCTCCACACAGTCTGGGTGGAGCACTGGTTGAGCAGCAGAGGGCCAGATGGGTCATGATGGGTTCCTCAGAAGCCCACCTTCAAGACCATTCTATTGAGTTCCATTACCTCTGCATTGTTTGGGGACCACATGTCGTGAATTATCTATTGATAATGATCAATACATAATTGAGGCTTCAAAGGATCTCTGCTGGTGAGTGCTCACAGCCAGTCCCAGCTCCTCCCAGAACAGCCTAGACTGGCTGGGCTCTAGGTCTTACCCCTACCCTCATTCTAATGAACTACTGCCTAATTATCAACCTAATTAAGGGCCTCTGCTGGGGAAATCAGCCCCTCTGATCCAGGTTCCTGTGCACTGGTCACAGTTCTTTTGTCCCTGGATGATCAAGAGCTGACTCGAGTCTTGTTTTCACCATGATGTTTGGTTATCTGTCAGTTGGCCTCCACTCAGTCACCTGGATAATTGGGAGTAGACTGTGCTGTGGGGCGGGGGGCACAGCCCCCAGACATCGCTGCTCTAAAGATGCTCTGCCAGCCAGCGGCACTGACATCACCTGGAGTTAATTAGAACAGGCCCTTTAACAAGAGCTGCAAGCAATAGGAGATGCACTGCTCAAGACCCTCAGAGAGCGGGGAGGGGGAGCCACCTGCGGGCATTTACCTCCTCTGGAGTGAAAAGGAGACCAAATGAGCAGCAACCCAATTGGAGGAGTGAAGGGGAATATAGGTACCTGATACTACCTGATAGACTCAGACCCCAGCACTTGATGGGCACTGAGTATATTGTTGTTCTTTAGTCGCTCAGTCGTATCCGACTCTTTGCAACCTCATGGACTGCAGCCTGCGATGCTCCTCTGTCCATGGGATTTCCCAGGCAAGAATACTGGAGTGGATTTCCATTTTCTTCTTCAGGAGATCTTCCTGACCCAGGGATCAAACCTACAGCTCCTGCACTGGCAGGCAGATCTTTTACCACTGAGCCACCCAGGGAAGCCTGGGCACTGAGGATGCTTGTTCCTTATTTTCACAATTATATTCACACTACCATTATACTGAGAAAACATGGTGATGTTCAAATGAGTTGTTGTTCAGTCAGTCATGTCCAACCCTTTGGGACCCCCTGGACTGCATCACGCTAAGCTTCCCTGTCCTTCACCAACTCCAGGAGCTTGCTCAAACTCATGTCCATTGAGTCTGTGATGCCATCCAAACATCTCGTCCTCTGTCATCCCCTTCTTCTCCTGCCTTCAGTCTTTCCCAGCATCAGAGTCTTTTCTAATGAGTCGACTCTTCACATCAAAGGTGGCCAAAGTATTGAGGCTTCAGCTTCAGCATCTGTCCTTCCAATGAATATTCAGGGTTGATTTCCTTTAGGATTGACTGGTTGGATCTCCTTGCAGTCCAAAGGACTCTCAAGCATCTTCTCCAACACCACAATTCAAAAGCATCAGTTTTTCAGTGCTCAGCCTTCTTTATGGTTCAACTCTCACATGCATACATGACTACTAGAAAAGCCATAGCTTTGACTATACTGACCTTTGTTTGTCTCTGCTTTTTAATATGCTGTCTAGGTTGGTCATAGCTTTTCTTCCAAGGAGCAAGCATCTTTTAATGTCACGGCTGCAGTCACCACCTGCAGTGATTTGGGTGCCCAAGAAAATAAAGGCTGTCACTGTTTCCCCATCTGTTTTCCATGAAGTGACGGGATTGGATGCCATGATCTTAGCTTTTTCAATGTTGCGTTTTAAGCCAGCTTTTTCACTCTCCTCTTTCACCTTCATCAAGAGGCTCTTTAGTTCCTCTTCGCTTTCTGTCAAAAGGGTGGTGTCATCTACATATCTGAGGTTATTGGCATTTCTCCCTCCCTGCAATCTTGGTTACAGCTCAAACGAGTAGGACTCTCTAATCACTGGAACTAAATGATGGATGAGGAATTCCTTTAGGATGGTGAAGTGAAACTGTAGGAGGCATCAATGTTCCCTGATCATACATACTGGCCATGGGCAGACAATTTTTAAAAATCAGGCACAGACACTACAGGATTCATGGAGATAAAAATAAAATATGGGAAACATTCCAGCCATCTGTGACACAGATGCACAGTAAGCAGGCGATGGTGTGCCTTTCTGCAGAAAATGACCTTCAGTCATTTCTTGAAACTTGTTGCTAAAAGCAGAAACATGCCATCATTAGTGCTAATGGAGTTACTGGCTGGCAGGTAATGAGGCTATTAATAGGATAAAAGCTCTGTGGCCTTTTTCCTCCTTGGAACTCCTTGATCCTGAGTGTGTGCAGTATTACAATGGAAACTTCTCTCAACAAATCCTTTCCAGTAAAACCCAATAAGTCTTCACAAAGTTGTCCTCAAATATATAACTTAGTTTCATATACCATCTAACTATGGTTTCCACTGTCCAGAAATATCTGGTGAAAAAACAACCAAGTAGGCTGAAAAGAAACTCAAGACATAAAACCATCCTACCCATTCTGCATTATCTGTATTCACAGCTCATTTCTTAGGTTCCCTCACTATATACCTTCCCGCTCTTAACTCTTGGCTGTAAAAGACTGTACCCATCAAGGTCTCCCCAGTGACTGTGTTCACATGTGGGTTCCCACCTACATTTTTAATGACGTTTCCTACCTATACGGGAAAGGCAGAAACAAGATGCTTTGGCTTCCCTGCACAGGACAGTTATCTCAGGTGATATGGGTTGAAGCTTGTCAGCGAAGTATGTACATGGTAACAGGGGAAGCTTTTCCAGTAGTCATATACATATGTGAGAGTCGGACCATAAACAAGGCTGAGCGCCAAAGAATCGATGCCTTCATCAATTGCAGTGCTGGAAAAGACTCCTGAGAGTCCCTTGGACTGTAAGGAGATCCAACCAGTCAATCCTAAGGAAAATCAACCCTGAATATTCATTGGAAGGACTGATGCTGAAGCTGAAACTCCAATACTTTGGCCACTTGATGCGAAGGGCTAACTCATTGGAAAAGACCCTGATGCTGGGAAAGATTGAAGGCAGGAGGAGAAGGGGGCGACAGAGGACAAGATCGCTGACTCAATGGATGTGAATTTGAGCAAACTCCAGGAGATAGAAGAGGACAGAGAAGGCTGGCATGCTGTAGTCCATGGGGTTGCAGAGAGTCGGACACAATTTAGCAACAACAATGATGGAAATTTCTAGTCAGTCCCAGTGAAGTAGCGTCTGTCTCCCATAGGTAGCTTACCTAAGCCTGAAACAATCCACTCTTACCCTCCATCTGCTTATAACAGCCTTCCATTCTATACAGCTTCTCAAAGCTCCTCTCTGCTTGCTGGAAGGAATGCTGCCCAGTTCATGAATTATTTAATAACACCAATTAGACCTTTAAGTTTTACTCAGTTGAGTTGTTAACAATATGGGTGTTCAGACACACACGCATGCACATGTCTGTTGCACCCAAAGCTTTTCCTGCATATCTTGATTTTACTGTTTGCTGAATATGAAGCAGGAAAACCTTTCTGTAGAATAATTAATTGACCTACAAGTTCAAGCAGTTGTGGAATAGAAAACTTGATCATGAAAACGTTATATTCTTCGGTTTTGTTGATGCAGGAAGGGAATAGGGGAGATTTATTTTTCTGCAACTCCCACCAAAGCCTCGAGGAGTGTTTAAGGCCCAGGTGGGCTGAGTCCTCCATGGTACACGGTGGCTGGTGAGGACAGCCCCTCGAAAAGAGAACAGATGCCTTGAGCTCACAACAGGTCCCCATTCTCTTCAGAACTAGAGAGTTAGCTGGAGTTATTGCCCCTATCCCTGAGGCAACTTTCAAGAAAAGTAAAATTGGGTGACATCATACAAAGACTGGAGCTTCCCTGATGACTCATTGGGTAAAGAATCTGCCAGCAGGTTGCAATTGCAATGCAGGAGATGCAGGTTCGATCCCTTGGTCAGGAAGATCCCCTGGAGGAGGAAATGGAAACCCACTCCAGTGTTCTTGCCTGGGAAATCCCGTGGACAGAGGAGCCTGGTGGGTTAACGTCCTAAGGGTCACAGAGTCAGATACGACTGAGCGACTAAACACAGACCCACATTCACACAAAGACCAAAGCAAGGGGTCCCAGTCTTTACTAAGAATTGTCTTCTGGAAGGGAAGCTTCCTGTTTTAGAGCTTATGACTTACTAAAATAGACACAATTTCCATTTCCATGGCTCAGAGACTTTTGGCAATCTCTCTGTAGACTTCGTTTGATTTCTTATCTTTTACCTGCTCTTCTGCAGAGAAAAACCTGACCGCACACCTCCTGGACCTAATTTAAGAGGAGCAGTGTTTGTGACCGTCTTTACTGTAGCTTCTAAGCCTTAGTGAGCCTTCCTGGTGCACAAAGGAGACCTGGGTTTAGTGGGTGCTAGAGGAGGAACCGTGAGCTTCCTGATGGTCAAGCTGGCTTTAGCAAAGGCAGAGGAACCAGAGACCAAATTGCCAACATCCGCTGGATCATCAAAAAAGCAAGAGAGTTCCAGAAAAATGTCTACTTCTGCTTTATTGACTATGCCAAAGCCTTTGACTGGGTGGATCACAACAAACTGTGGAAAATTCTTAAAAAGATGGGAATACCAGACCACCTGACCTGTCTGTTGAGAAACCTGTATGCAGGTCAGGAACCAACAGTTAGAACTAGACATGGAACAACAGACTGGTTCCAAATAAGAAAAGGAGTACGTCAAGGCTGTATATTGTCACCCTGCTTATTTAACTTATATGCAGAGTACATCATGAGAAATGGTGGGCTGGAAGAAGCACAAGTTGGAATCAAGATTGACAGAAGAAATATCAATAACCTCAGATATGCAGATGACACCACCCTCATGGCAAAAAGTGAAAAGGAACTAAAAAGCCTCTTGATGAAAGTGAAAGAGGACAGTGAAAAAGTTGGCTTAAGGCTCAACATTCAGAAAACTAAGATTATGGCATCTGGTCCCATCACTTCATGGCAAATAGATGGGGAAACAGTGGAAACAGTGTCAGACTATTTTGGGGGGCTCCGAAATGACTGCAGATGGTGATTGCAGCCATGAAATTAAAAGACACTTACTCCTTGGAAGGAAAGTTATGACCAACCTAGACAGCATATTTAAAAGCAGAGACTACTTTGCCAACAAGGTCTGTCTAGTTAAGGCTGTGGTTTTTCCAGTAGTCATGTATGGATGTGAGAGTTGGACAGTGAAGAAAGCTGAGTGCCGAAGAATTAATGCTTTTGAACTGTGGTGCTGGAGAAGATGCTTGAGAGTCCCTTGGACTGCAAGGAGATCCAACCAGTCCATCCTAAGGGAGATCAGTCCTGGGTGTTCATTGGAAGGACTGATGTTGAAGCTGAAACTGCAATACTTTGACCACCTCATGCGAAGAGTTGACTCATTGGAAAAGACCCCGATGCTGGGAAAGATTGAGGGTAGGAGAAGGGGTCGACAGAGGATGAGATGGCTGGATGGCATCACCGACTCGATGGACATGTGTTTGGGTGGACTCCGGGAGTTGGTGATGGACAGAGAGGCCTGGCATGCTGCAGTTCATGGGGTCGCAAAGAGTTGGACACGACTGAGCCACTGAACTCAACTGAGAAGAGGAGACAGCGCCCCTGGAGGAAGATGGTGAACAAAGCTGGCAGAGAAACTGATGAGCAGAAGGCTTATGATGCCCGAAGACCCAAGGCCCAAGGGCCCCCCTTAACCTGTGCACCTTGGATGCCCCAGTGTAAACTGGATATTCTCACCATCCTCAAGTCATGGGACATGGAGCGCGGGAAGGTGAAAAGAAAAGCGGCCTCTTAGTTCATGATTGGCGGCCCACTGAGCGCCGGGAGCTCGGGAAGAGGGAGGGTCCCTGCTGCCGCCGCCGTGCGGAGTGAACCACAGATGGGGAGCCACGGGGGTCGGCGAGCGTCCCTGTAGGAAAACGCCACGCTCGGAATGGCCAGGCCAGGTCGAGGCAACATTCACCGAGTATCTGTTCAGGCTCAGGATCTGTCGTGATAAATGCAAACACTTCCCGCTCAGGAGGGTCACGCGATCTTGGGGTCGTGGGGAGGTTGGGGGTGGGGGGTGGGCTAGGAGGGGCGTGAGGAGTAGGAGGTGAGGGAGAGTAGGACATAGGAGGATACAGATCCATTCAAAACATTCTTTCCTATAATAGATCACTGATCGGAGGTCTCCTTGCATGGGGAGGAGTTAGGTTTACTTGGTCCAGTATTCTGCTGGCCGTCACAGCAAGCCCTCAAGGACTTGCAGGAGAAGGGGGCCTCGTTTATCCCCTTTGACATAAATGTTGGCGGTGTGTGGAGGCTCTGTTTTTCCTAGCAACTGAGCTTGGCTCTGTAAGTAATTCAGGCGTGTGCTGCGGGAAGAGGACAGGTGGATTCAAGGTGAAGAAGAGGGTTCTCTAGATCCTCACTAGTTGTATCATCTTTGTACTTGGAGTGGGTTTACTGCACACAGCATGTACTTGGGCCTGTTTGTTTTTTAATCCACTGTTTTAATTAATGTGTTTTGACCATTCACATTTTTTTTCCTTTTTAAAAACTTTAATTGCAGGACAATTGCTTTACAACATTGTATTGGTTTCTGCCATACATCAATGTGAATCAGCCATAGGTATATGTACGTCCCCTCCTTCTTGAATCTGTTACACTGGATTTCCAGCATTCCCCTTTGATTTTTCTTAGTTTCCATCTCTCTGCTTATACTGCTCATCTGTTCTTAGATGATGCCTTACTTTTTCCATTAGAGCTCTCCACGTATTAATCAGTTATATTAAATACTCTGCCTGATAACTCCAACATTTGTGTTGTACCTGAGTCTGGTTCTGATGCACTTCATATTGTGTTTTTCTAATCTTTTAGCATGTCTTGAATTTTTTTTTGTTCAAAACCAGACGAATCAGGCAACAGGGGCTGAGAGAGAGGCCTTTTGTGTTATGCTGTCGGCTGTCGAGGTGCTGGGCTGTGTTTAAGGCTTGTTGCAGCCGCCGGTGCTTGTCCTTTAATTAGTGCATTTTGATCACGTTTTCCCCTTTAAACGTTTTGTTTTTAATTGGCGGATAATGGCTTTTAATTAATTAGCTGGAGACGCGCCAGCTTCCTCCAGTGTCCTTGTTGTTGCCCACTGTCGTCTCTGGGCTTCCCTAGTGAGTCCTCCTCATACGGAGTCTGCGCTTCGCAACGCTTTCAGCTGCAACTCACTGCTATTGTACTTGACCTCTGGTGATGTGGTGGCTAGGGGTGGGGGCAGGGGCAGCATCCTGTAATTGTGTGATTAAATCCGTCTCTCAGTGGGCCTATGTCCCTGGGCTGTGACCTGTTTTTTCACCCTTGAGGCGAGACAGAAAGGCTTGAGGGGGTAAATGCCTATCTCCCATTACTCTGGTAAAATCTTTCTCTGTAGAGTAGCCTACGTTATGGAGGATATTCTGGGCATATTTCAAAATGGTTAGCTTTTGCATCTATCTGGAGAGCCAGGAGATTTTTCTTGACTCTTCATGGTAACGTCTGGTAGCTCACAGTCAATGTCCAGCAATTTGTCAAAATTACTGTGTAAGTGGTATATATATATATACATATATATATATATATATATATATATATATACTGGTTCATGTAGGGTATTTTTTGAAATATATCCAGAACATCCTCTGTAACTTAAGGGATTTCCTTGTGGCTCAGAGGGTAAAGAGTCTGTCCACAATGCGGGAGACATGAATTCAATCCCTGGATTGGGAAGATCCCCTGAAGAAAATGGCAACCCACTCCAGTACTCTTGCCTGGAAAAATCCCATGGACGGAGGAGCCTGGCGGGCTACAGTCCATAGGGTCACGGAGTCAGATGTGACTGAGTGACTTCACTTTCACTGGTTCCTGGCTCTGGTGGCTCTGCTACAGGTGAGCTGACCTCTGCTGAGATTCTGTGTTCATCCATTTCTCAATTCTCTGATGAGAATAGGTGTTGGTTTTCAGTGTTTTTGTTAATACGAATGTCAACTTCCAGGCTCTTCACACGCTGGACCTGAAGCCAGAAGTCTAGCTATATAACCTTGAGGAAGCTAATTCCAGTGAAGTCATTTCTCCCTTTATGATACAGTGATTATAAGCCCTTTATGCCTACTTCATGTTATTTACATTAGATAGTAAAGCACTATACTTCCATTAGAATTATTAGTAATTTATCAACGTTCACTGCACATCTGTGGAGGTGTCACCAGGAGATGTCTATTGAACTAGGAATTGCATTTCCCAGTTCCAGTGGGATTGCTCGGGTGCTGTGGAAGACTCGTGTCCCAGTTCCATGACTGGTTCATGACGATGCCCCCAGTGGTCCTCCTTCCTCCTACTCTTCTCCTGGAAGCAGAGGACCTGTGACCTCTGGGCATAATGGAACCACAAGAAGGAAAACTCCCTGCTTATGAGGAACAGACCATTGGATTATTGTGTGCAAGAAATAATCACTTTATTGTCTTTAGACACTGAAACTTTGGTTTTTATTAGGCCAGCTGATGTTACCCTAGTTAATAAAGAAATAGTCATCCTGCTTTGGGGGCTCCAGTTGTTTTGTGCTAAGTTGCTTCAATCTGTCCGACTCTTTGCAACCCTATAGACTGTAGCCCAAGAGGCTCCTCTGTACATGGGATTCTCCAGGCAAGAATACTGGAGTGGGTTGCCATGCAGAAGATCTTTTCGACCTGGAGATCTTCTGGACCCAGGGATCGAACCCATGTCTCCCGAGTCTCCTGCATTGGCAAGTGGATTCTTTACCACTGAGTCACCTGGGAAACCTTTTCACTTTTAGGCTGAACTAATATGGGGCTGCAGTTATAGAAACTTGAACTATGTGGTTTTCATATTTCACATTCAGTGTTCAGGAGCTGGTGGCTAAAAAATAGATATGGTAGGCTGGAAAGATCGAGACTCATGCAGTGCGGCAGTGCGGTATTCCGTGAGGTCACCTGTGGTACCATGAGTGACACAGAGAAAAGACTGTTGGCCAAAGTGAGGGAAAGGGGCAGAGTGGGAACATGTACTAACTACTCCTCTCCATATTTTCCAAGTAGAGAGAGAGGTGGAGAGGGAGGATTGGCTAGTTCAAACTGGAAAGCACAAATGAAAAGTCCAGAGTTTTATTGCTGTCATAAAAATTGAGTTTATAGATTCCAAGCAATAGGGTATAAGACCGAAGAAGGCTCTGTGCAAATGCCCATTACCGGGTAAACTGACTCGGCCTTGAGGACAGTGCAGATTATGAACATGATGTTGCTGTCCAAGTCTTGGTTTAGACAGTTTCAAGATAACTGCTATTAACCAGGGAGACTGGCTTGAAGGCAAGGAAACAAACATATTACTCCTGTGTACCAGCCTCCCCTTCCCAGCCTCTCCTCCCCTGTGAGGAGAGGGTTATGCTTAGCTCTGGAACCCCACAACCCTGGGGCAGGGCTTGGCATGTCCAAGGGGCTTGGAAAATGTCCTGTGAGATACATATTTTGTGGCAAGGCAAGAGAAATTTAAACATAAAATATCTTCTCTGCCATCATCTCTCCCCTCCACTGTGCATTGTGTATCTGCACTGGGCATTGACCAAACCTCCCCATTTGCAAAAAATACCATAAAGAGCAACTTTCTCCCAGTTTCAACAAGAATGTTATCCTTAAAAAGATAACATTCCTTCTTAATCTCGCCAGGGATCATGATGATCCACCACTTTGTACCTGAAGATCTGGACTGTGTAAACTGTCAATAATACATTGTTTAATGTGCAGCCCTGTCTCAAAAACTTACGTAACTGTGCTTTGACTTTTAACATGGGGAACGGCTCTGGGAGCTTTTTGAGAGGCTGTTCCCAGGTTATGTCTGATTCCCTGGTGGCTCAGTAGTAAAGAATCCGCCCTGGATCGGGAAGATCCCCTGGAGAAAGAAACGGCAACCCACTCCAGTATTCTTGCCTGAGAAATCCCATGGACAGAGGAGCCTGGCAGGCTGGTACATGGGGTTACAAGAGTCGGACATGCCTTGGCAACTAAACAACAACAATCATTCTGTGCATCAGGCGTGAGATGATTCCAACGAGACTTTGCTAAAACTTGTTAGTGAAATGGTGCTGCAGCCCCTGCAGGTGACAGGCCGCCTCGTGGGCTGCCCCCGTCAGTGCTGCGCGCGGGTGCATGCCCCTCACTGTCGCCAGCCCTCGGGACACAGTCCACGCGGCGCCTCCCTGGGAACCACAGCCCATGTCAGGTTGGCACGTGTGTTTTATTTCATGTTACTTTCACATTTACAAACTCAGGAAGTCACACTGAGAAAGGGACGGCAGGGGCTGCCTGGAGGAAGAGCTGGGCTCCAGAGCCCTGTGCGGCCTGGTCAGACACTGGGGACTTTCTGCAGGGAGACTGCCCCAGACCTGGAGGGGCCTCACTGTTGGACGGCACGTGAAGTGGTTAGTGTGGCCTGCTGCTCCTCAGCGCCCAGAAGCTACGTTACGTGGGCTGCCTCGGCCCAAGATTTTATTGCTGGTGAGTTTGATTATCCAACTTGGGTCAGGATGACGGCATCATCAGAAGTGGGCCCGGTGGGACACGTTTTGCTGAGATGAAAGGAGACTAAATTGTGTACGCTGCACTCATCTGGTGGTGCTGGTATGCTGCCCGTGCCTGCCTTCAGCCCCCAGGAGGGACTGGTTCTGCAGGGAATGGGTGAAGACCTCTGTGCCCACACACGCGAGTCGATCAGAAACAAGAGGCAGTCAGTCACTGGGAAGGATGTGCCCAAGTCCAGGGCAGCCTGAATTCCGGCACCCGGCCAGCCCTGCCTCTTCCAGGCCACGGTCCCTTGAAGGCCCCCAAAGATGCTCCCTTCCCCAGGTGGGAAGAATGGACACTCCCCTCACTTCCCAAAATTGGATCTCTTGGACTGAATGAGAAAATCACTTGGCAGGTAAAGGTGTGGAAACCTGGCCAAGCAGCACACAGCTGTATTCTGAAAAGGTGAACGGCTGAGGAGCGCCCTCGGGCCATTCCAGAACTTCTCGGGAACAACAAGAGCGCCATGGAGAGAAGGGTTGCCTCTGCTGACAGTGGGGGCCGAGATCAGAGCCAGAAGAGTGACCTTTAGTACTCAGATCTGATCCTGTCCCAGCCCCTGGGATGTCTGCAGGGTACTGGCTTGTCCACCCCTCTTCAAAGTGCTGGGTGCCATGCCTGCTGTCCCCTGGGGACAGACAGGACTGCCCTGCCCTGTAGGTGCCTGACAACTGAGGGAAATGATCAAGGCTGTCTGATGTTCCCCCTGGCTCTGTTTGACTGCAAATGTTTAATCCTATCCCCAGCACCCTGGGGAGAGCAGAGGCTCAGTGGCACTGGAGGGTGGGGCCAGGACCCTCCGTACACCTTATGTGCAGACTGTGTCACAACAGTCAGGGGCCGGCCTCACTGGGCAAGGTGCACCCAGGGCCTCAGGGAGTGGCAGTCTTCAAGAGGAGTGAGATGGAAGAAGTGTCGTTTCTGTGCCTCTGGTCTAACAAAGATATCTGAACTCATGGTCCTACACGTTAGTTTAGCAAAAACTCTGGTTTCTGGTACCCAAAGAGCTTAAAGTCCCCTTCAAACCGTGCATACAGGCGCCGGATGTCTCGTTTGCTGATGCCCAGGAAGTAGTGCTCGACCTTGGTTCTGTTGTACGCAGTGATGCCAAGGGGTATGGTAGGGTAGGACACCAGGTGGTCGATGCCAGCCTCTCTGAGGATGTAAGGGGCATCGTCCTCCAGGGTCTCGTGGTGCCCAACAACGCTGTACGTGATCTCACAGGGTGCACATAGCTCCACGTATGTCACCCAGTGGATGATGTGGTCCCCAAACTGGAGATCCAGCCACCTGTGGTTGGGGTCACCCAGGTAGCGCACGAAATCCTCAAACTGGATGCCCCGGGTCTCCGTCCGGTTCCTCCTGTACTTTCTGATGATGCCGGGGGCAATCTCGTGTCTGTACCAAGGCTCAAAGCGGGGGTTGTGGACAAACTTATCCTTAAACGCAGAGATAAGTCTCTCGAAAGGATCTCTTACGATAAAAAACTTGAAGTACGTTTTCAAGCTAAGGAAAAAGATGGAAGATAAAGAAGAGGTTAACCCAATGGTGCTGGTGGTGCTGGCTGTGGATTGTGAGGGAGGAAGAGTGAAGCGTGATGGCTGGACCAACGGCGGCCACCCGCTGGGCCCCTGTTCTTACTGAACTCACGCAGCCACCCTTGGAGGCAGATCCTACTGTTAACCCATCACCTCATACTAACTCCAGGATTGTTTTTAAAAGTTTTGTTTTGGGGCAGAAAACCAAAAGAGAAGAAACCTGCTTGGTCAAGTAGGAACAGCTGAAGCCAGGGGGAGTGAGTGACTCTAAGGGTGCACCTTTAAAAATTCAGAATTGACAGGGGAAGGAAAAATGGGGGTGGGAGGAAATAAGAGAAAAATGGGGAGTCACCAGGCTGCAGCTGGCAGGAAGAGGAGGAACTGCCAGAGGGGGCGGTGGTGGCCCAGGGTACCTGTGTGAAGAGCCTGTAATGACAATGACAGAGTGCCCATGACGCTGCTGTGACCCCATGCACTCACCCAGGCCAGGGACCCTCTCAGTGCTACAGGTCTCAGTTCGGCTGCTCTCACAAAAGCCCCACAGATTACTGCTGAGGGGGGTGGCAGGACCACCTGCCCCCAGGACCGTCTCTGATTTGGCATTTGGCACCTTTCTGAGGCTGTACCAGTTGGAAAGGGTGAATAACCAGAGCTGGAAGCAATCAAAATGAAATCGCTGAAAAGCAAGGGCACTCAAAGACCATTCAGTGCCCTGACACTGGCTGGCATACTATGCACTTGTTCCTTTTAAACCTCGTCTTACGGGGCAATTTCACAAGAGAACTGTCCAGTCAGCTAAGCAATATTCCCCATGCCAGTCTCCATTCTGGCTGTGGTCAGCGAGGCTGGTCTCCATCTACCTCTGCTGGGTCTAGCACACCCAGCCACTCATAGGGGGACTGCTGCCCTGGAGGCCCATGCAGCTCCTCAGGAGAAAATGAGAAACGAAGTGGGGTCTACCTGCAAGCCAAATCCCTTTGTTATGGAACGAAGGTCATGCTCAGAAAGAAACCCATAAAACATAACCAAAGCAAAGCAGAACAAAAACAAAAACCCGTCATTTTTGCTAAGACCACCATGTAACTTTCATTTTGATGGCCTACGTGAAGGTTAAGATGGAGAAATTTGGAAATTCTCATGAAAGATGTGAATTTAAATGCACCGAACACTGGGTGTGTGCCTGGCTGCCGCTCAGCAACACAAATGAGCAGCTCTTGGAGCTGTTTAGGTAACGCAATGAGTAGAAGAGCGGAACCTGGGGTTTTATCAGTGTCCCCCTTTCCCCACCCCTCCCCCACCCTCCTCCTCCCCACCCCTCCCCCATCCTCCTCTTCCCCACCCCTGCCCCACTCCTACCGCTTCTGGATTTCTGCGTTGCTGAAGGAGGAGAGGCGTGGGAGGCCGTTCTTCTCGTGGTCGTGCACCACGTTTTCAGGGATCTCCTCGATGGAAGGGAAGGCTCCTAGGAAGCAAACGGGGGGTGGGGTGGGGGGAGAAGGTGTGTTGGTCTGGTCACCTCTTAAGTTGGCCACTGCTGCCCTTAGAGAGATGCCCGCCTCAGAGTGCAGGCCCATGCTCCCCACAACCCATCCCCCAGTATCCACGTTTAGGTCTTGACTCTGAATTTCAATGGCTTCTGTGGCAGGGTGAGACTGAGGAGAAGCTTTTGGTGATCCAGGAGCGAATGGGAGGAAACAGAGGAGTCGGAAGAGGGAGTTAGGCCTACAGGTACGAGCACCTGAATGAGGCTCCATCTGCCATGTAAGAAAGATCACTGCCTGCAAGCAGGACACCTGAAGCCTGAAACACTTCCTCTCCTCTGAAACTGGGGGGAAGCATCAGAGAAGCAGGACCATGAAGCACCCGGCTGACCCCTGCCTGCTGCCCCGCTTGGATCCATCACTCCCAGCACCAGAGCACCTGGGCCGAAGAGGCTTCTAGGTAACCTCATGGCACCCCAGGCTGGCAAGTGGCCACCATGTCTGGTGCTGGGTCAGTCAGGCTGCTGCTCTGGAGTGAATGACACAGATGAAGCAGGGCTCAGAGGAGGACAGGGAGCGTCAGAGGAGGCAGGGCGGGACCAAGAGCCACAGTGCTGGATCCAGGCTGCCGAACGGGACCTGGGGGCTCCTTCTGGGGCTGGGGGGCTGGGTAGGCGTTCACTCGTTTCTCAACTCAGGCAAATGGAAATGAAGGTCAGTGTGCTGGGGTGCTAGTCAAGGCCTCGCCACCCTTCCCTGTTAGACTCGGGGTCTGGCAGGGAAGGGTCTCTGCTGGGCCTTCAAGGCAGGGGCTGCAGTCTCTGCAGAGTATTTAAGCCCTGATCCAGAACCCTGTGCTAAGCACTGAGAATGGATGGTTGTAAACGAGCAAGATGTGCCATCTACTCCCAAGGGGCTGACATAAGGGCCAGCTCTGTGGACTTGCACCTGGACCTGCTCTGGTACCTGTCACCTTGCAGATGCGTCCTGGGACAACAGAAGGCCGCCTCAGGACTGTCGTCCTCCTACTGTGCTTCAGTCCTGTCTGACTCTTTGCGACCCCATGGACTGTAGCCCCCAGGCTCCTCTGTCCATGGGATTCTCCAGGCAAGAATACTGGAGTGGCTTGCCGTGCCCTCCTCCAGGGGATCTTCCCGACCCAGGGATGGAATCCATGCCCCTGCACTGGCAGGCGGGTGCTTTACCACTGGTGCCACCTGGGAAGCCCATACACGCACTGGCAAACTGCTCCCGTTTGTGTCCTGCTCCCATCAACGGATTCTTCTCCTTCAAAGACAAATGCTTCATAGTGTGGCAGCAAATATGTAAGACTTTCGGACATTTGTTGTTCTAAATTTATCTGTAACCTCATTCTCCAATGTTAAAAGCCAACACACTGTCAGATTACTCCAGAGGCATGCTGACGACCACCAGAAGGTAAAGCAAGTGTCTCCTTTCCCTCCCCAGTCAGCCAGTGAAAAGGTCAAACGACCAGCTCTAACCACCACCTCTGAGAGCAGCAGCAGGCCCAGGGGGCAGGGGGACGGAGACCCCAGGCCCACACCCCATGAGGCTTCCGAGGTCTGACTCTTGATGCGGGAGTCACACGGCTGTCCATCGTGATTATTTTTCTTTTGAAGCTGAATTTAATAGAGCCCATAATTATCTTGGGATGGTTCAGAGTAACCAGAGTTTAAACAAACAAACAGCATCTGCAAACAGTGGTGAGGAATCGAAACACGCAGAGCATGAGGCCACTCTCCAGCGACCTAATCTGCTCCGGAGCAAACACTACATTTCCTGAAGCAAGTCAATTAAATCCTCTGAACATGGCTGCTCGTTATAAGACAAGGTTGACTGTGGGTGGGGAGACCCCCAGACCCACAGGCAGAGGTCACCCCACCCCGGGCGCTGGCTGTGGGTCCTTCTCTGCACGGGACAGCAGCTGTGAGGTCAGCTGCCAGGTGACTCAGTGAGTGTGGAGCCTTGATCTCCTAAGTCAGAGCGAGAGACTCAGAAGAATCAGTGCAGTGACTGTGAAGAGAAGAGAAGGGATCAGCCTGGGAGGCGAGGGTGGCAGGCAGAAATGGAGGGAGCGAGGAGGCCCTGACGGTGGGTGTGGACCGCCTGGGTGAGCCTGCCAATACCTAATGTGAGACAGGAATAGGAAAAGCACCAGGGAATTCCCAGTGGTCTAGTGGCTACCTAATGTGAGACAGGAATAGGAAAAGCACCAGGGAATTCCCGGTGGTCTAGTGGCTAAGCCGCCTCACCTCCACTGCAGGGGGTATGGGTTCGCGGCCTGGTTAGAGAACTAAGATCCCACACGCCACCCAGCGTGGCCAAAGAAAGGCAAAACACCAGCGAGCTGTGTGTGAGCTACCAGCCCTCCCGGGCCTCCCTGGCTGCGTCCCCAGCCCCTCCACCCCCTCCCCGCAGACCCTGAGGGCCCGGCGGGCCGGGCCGCACCCAGCCCGGCACACACCGTTCAGCACAATGAGCACTTTCTTCCACTGGGTGTTGCCCACTTTGGGGGTCTGGCAGAAGAGAATCTTGTGTTTGTCACAGACGAAAATCCGGTCGAGGACAAACTTGGAGACGGCGGTGTGGGACAGGCTCCTCAGGGCATCCTCCCTGCACACGTTCCTCATGAGCTCCAGGCGCTGCGTGTAGACCAGGGGCTCGACCAGCATCTTCCCCGTCGGCTGCAGGAACAGAGGCAGAACGGACATCGGGGCATCATGAGTGCCGACGGGAGGAGCCCTGCCCCGCCCCCGTGCCAGGTGTTGACTTGCCGAGGCCAGGGCCGCCCGGCAGAAACAGCTGGACAGCAGATGCGAGTTTCAGGGGCCTGTGGTTCAGGCTGTGGATGCGCCAGACTGCCGTGCAGCCAGCGGCCGCTGACTCTGTCCCTCCTCAACCTCAGCCTGGACAGCCCGAGGGGCCGGGTGGGCTGTCTGGCCGCCTGGCACTGTGCCGACCAACCGCACGAGGGCCCAATATCCTGGCAAAGGCAGGGTCCTCGTCACTCAGGAATTTTAGGGAGGCCAGCTCTGCTCCCGCGCTCCCCACCCCACCTAACCTGAGTGTAGGCATGTGAGCCGCACCAAAGGATCCGCTCCCCACACAGATGGTGGCTGTTGAGGATGACCTGGTACGCTGGTGGGTCTGGCTTATTAATTTAAGAAAACACCTTAGGCCGCTCAGTATGGGTTTTTCAAGGGCAGGAGCCATCACCCCACTTCCTCAGGGCTGAGTGCACGGAGATGCAGCCCGAGACACGTGGGAGGCAGTGCCCGGCAGTCACACCAGGGCACCAGGAGTTTTCCGCCGTGAGCGGGAAACGGAGCTCTGCGGCCCACGGAGTCTGATGATGGGAGACCCCTTGGGGCTGCAGGGGAGAGCAGGTGAGAGGGAGACGCTCTGGGAAGAACGGGCAGGGGGGTCAGCACCGGCGCCATGCTCACCTTCAATCCCTCAGGGAAGTGTGTCTCCCCTGGCGACCTCCCCGCGTCGGGCACGGCAGTCAGGAACAGAAACTCCTGCTTGGCACTATAGGCTAGGAGACAGAGAGGTTAAAACATCTTCCTGTGGCGGGGCAGCCACAGAGCAGTGCCACAGCCCAGAGACCCCAGCAAGAGACTCAAACACACACGTCCAAGTGACAGCTGACAAGGCGCTCAAAGAGCATCTTTTTAACAAATGGACCCAAGGGCCTGGACACCCCCAAGCACAAAAGGACCATTTCCCTAAACCTCAGTCTTTATTCAAGAACAAACTCAGAATGGATCAGCATTTAAATGTAAAGCATAAAACTAGAAAAGTTCTTTAAAAAGCATAAATGTAAATCTTTGGAAAAATTGATAAACTGTATCTCATCAAAACTTAAAACTTTTGCTTGGCAAAAGACCCTGTGAAGAGGATGGAAAGACGAGCTACAGACTGAGAGAAAGTATCTGCAAACCACACATCCAACCGAGGACTGGGATCTAGAATACAGAAAGAACTCTCAAATCTCAACAGCAAAAAATGCAAACTATCCAATTAGAAAACGGACAAAACAGGAACAGACATTTCACAAAAGAGGCTTTGCAACGGTAGATGAACACAGGAGAAGATGTTCAATGTCATTAGCCATCAGGCAAATGTAAATACAAACCACAGTGAGATACCGTGATACCCACCGAAATGCTTAAAACAAAAGTGAAAACCCCAAATGCTAGTGAGGATGCAGAAAAATGTAAAAAGGTGCAGCAACTCTTAAAAACTAAGTCTTCAACAACTGTATGACCCACTCCCAGGCATTTATCCCAGAGAAATAAAAATTTATGTCACAAAAAACCTACACATGCGACTTCCCTGGCAGTCCAGTGGATAAGAACCCCCTGCCAATGCAGGGGACATGGGCTACATCCCTGGTGGGGCAGATTCCCCACGAGACGCAGCAAATAAGCCCAGGCAACACAGCTAGCGAGCCAGTGCTCGAGAACCTGGGAGCCGTAACTACTGAAGCCCGGGTGCCTAGAGCCCATGCTCAGCGGCAAGAGAAGCCACTGCAACGAGAAGCCCACTCACTGCAACGAGAAGCCCCTGATCGCAGCAACCAGAGAAAACCTACATGCAGCAACCAGAATCAAGCACAACCAAACCAAAACACTTCCATGCAAATGTTCACAGCAGTTTTATTTATAACAGCCCCAAACTGAAACAGCTCAGTTCTCCTTCAACACCTGAGTGGTTAATCAAAGACTGGTACATCCAAACCATGGAATCCTGCTCAGCACTAAAAAGGAACCAACTATTGATACACACAATGAGCTAGATGAATTTCCAGGTAACCATGGTGAATTAAGGCAATCGCAAAAGGTCCCATATACAACGTTCTTGAGAGGACAGAATTACGAGAGAAGAACAGATTAGTGGCTACCAAGGGCGGGGTGGGGAGAGGGGCTGGGGGTTGGGGAGAGGGGAGTGGCTATAAAAGTACAACTCAAGGAACCTTCGTGGTGATGAAGATGTTCTACATCCTTGGCAATATCCCACCTGTGACTCTGCACTATGGTTTTGCAACGTGTCACCCCCAGGCAAAAGAAAAAAGGGTATAAAGGACCCTCTGTCTTACGTACTTAAAACTACAGTGATCTCAAAATTAAAGGTTTATTTAGACAAAGGCCAAATCAGCAGTCAGGTTAGTGCTTACACATTATTTTTGAAACTTATGGGAATTGATGATTTCCCTGGTGGTGCAGTGGTAAAGAACCTGCCTCCCAATGCAGGAGACATGGGTCCAATCCCTGAATCGGGAAGACCCCCTGAAGAAGGAAATGGCAACCCACTCCAGTATTCTTGCCCGGAAAAATCTGACAGAGAAGCCTGGTGGGCTACAGTCCACAGGTCACAAAGAGTCAGACACAACCGAGCAACTATACAACATGGGAATTGATATCCAACTAGAGGATATCTTACAAAATGCTAGAGCACAGTAATCATTTGCAACAAAAAATCTTTGGGTAGAATTTGAAGAAAATGTTCAAATCTCTACAATCAAAGAAACATTTGCTTTCAAAATTTTGCAAAGCCTAAATACAGAATCAGAATGAAAAAAAGCAGTTATCAAATAAAAGCATAGAAATCAGCCTAATAAAGCATAAGCAAAGGCACACTTCACCTTTGTTATAAACATCAACACCTACTCCTCTTGGGTCATTACCACCAACACTCTGCAGGCTTCACTGCAGCCCCTACAGGCTGCTGTCAAACCACACTCGCTACTCTCCACCTCGCCCCCGCCCCCGCCTCCCCACCTCCCACTCCCCAGCCAGCCCCGCTGAGAACAAGCACTAGCCTGACATCCTCCCTGCCCAGCAGGGAGAAACCCATCCTCTGGAACCCCATCAATGATAATAACCCATCTTCCACCCCTCTCGCCTCTGAGCTCTCCAACACCAGGAGAAATCTTGGCCACACACCTCGGTGAATCCCGAGGAAACTGTTTCTTCCCTTCTCCTGCGTTTGAGTCGAAACCAGAGCTCTGCGCAGGAGTCACTGCGCCTGCTGTGAGGCCAGGGATGGCATGAAGACAGAGAGGCAGTGCCCTGGGCCACCAGGCTCTGAAATGCAACCGGAGGGCCAGGAGGCCAGCGTCCGCCCTCCCCGTCCTCCTCAGCCTCACCTCCAAGCACCCACGTGCTCAGGGGAACGTCACCTCCCATTCAGGTCCGGTCACCTCACGTGCCAACGTCTGTGCGCAGCACAGCAACGCTCAGCTCTGCCACGGGCCACATGGGTTCCTAGAAACCTGAGCTTCCTCGGTGACATTTCTAGACGTAAGATGCAGTCTGAATTCTAAACAACTGACTTACTAGTGAATTTCTGAAAAGTGTCTATTTCACACGCTCAAGAGCATCGAGAATGACCTTGGTAGCCACGGGACAGCTCACCGGCCAGCCACACACAGCGGCCAGCCAGCCACCAGTTCTTAACAGCTTTTTTTTTTTACTGTGAACTCCTGATATTTGCTTCCCAATTTTCCTCGAGCCCAATTCAACTAGATTCTAATAAAACCGACGGCACAACTCAATGTCTGGTTTTGCTTTTCAGTTGCTCTGCCAACAACAGTTTATTTTCACTGGATGCCGCTGTCACCCCTGTGGCCAAAGACCACACCCCTCCCCAACCCTCAGGGGCAGGCACCAGCGCCAGGCCCAAGGGTGACCAATAGGTATGACCAGGCGTCAGAACATATGAGCTCACTTTCCTTAGAGGCATCGTCATATTTGCTTTACAAAATGTCCTGACAGTTGCCAGCTGCAGTACTGCCTTGCTTTCCTAGATGTGACCGCATCCCCTCATCCCCTGACCTCTGCGTGTGTCCAGCTGCCCAGGGTAACCACCGCATCACACACCCGACAGAAGGCATGCAGACGTCGTGTCCTGGCAACTGAGCTGAGGCAGAAGATTGGAAGAAGCGGTCAAAGAGAAGCAAGAAAATCAGCATCTACGCCTACCCACCAGATTCACACGGATGTCGCTTCTGAGTTCAAGTGTCCACATACCATCCCGTCAATTTCCTACCACTGAATGGGATTTATTTCCCTAGGACAAAGGCTAGTTCAAAACAGCACTGAAGTCTGTTAACCACACTGGGTCATTGCCACAAACATCACTGTGGCCTCACTGCTCAGCCAAAGAGAGATGCACACGCGTGCGCTCACACACACGGCTTTAAAGCAGAACTCAAGACGAACACGCTCTCCCTATCACTGGGTGGTAGGGAAGTCACTGAGAATAGGGAGGTACAGGACTCCCCGGTGGCGCAGTGTGTAGGAGACACGGGTTTGACCCCCAGTCCAGGAGGATCCCACAGGCCCTGGGGCAACTAGGCCCTTGTGCAACAGCTTGTGAAGCCCGCATGCCCCGGAGCAGCGGGGGAGACCACCCCAGTGAGCAGCAGCCCCTGCTGGCGACTAGGGGAAACCTGCAAAGCAAGGAAGACCCAGCACAAAGCAAACGGTCAAAACTAGAACAGGGAAGCCAGAAGCAAGCCCCCTCATCCGCTGACTGGGAGGCTGGGCCAAAGCTCGCCTCCCGGGGGACAGAGCTGGAAGGAGTCGCCCGCCCGTGGCTGTTGAGCACGCTGGCTCCCTGAACGCCGGGGCCAGGGACCGGCACCGCTTTACTCTGGCGGACTTCACCGCACGGGGCAGCCCTGCACGCCCGCGACTCCCTGGTGCCAGGACAGAGACCGCCAGGCTGAGAGCCACCCTGGGGGCGGATTTCAGCGCCTGCTTCTCCTGCCTGCCCGTCTGCCTTCCCACCTTGCTCCTCTATAGGGAGGATGGAGGCAGGCTGGGGCGGCGGCAGCCTCTGCACCGAGGGGCAGCCCGGGGGGCTCTCCAGGGTGAGTGGGCCCGGAGCACACTGGTAGGCATCAGGAAAACAGCCCATGGGGTCCTTTTCTACTTCCCTCCTCTATGGGCCGCTCCTGCAGGCGGACAAGTCAGACCCTGCGTGGAATCAACACACCCTGCAATTCCTCCCGGTCAGGCTGCTGTCCCCAGGCCAGTCTAAGGCGGCTCATGAGCCCTTCCCGTGCGCCTTGCCTCACACCATCCCTGCAGGAGCCGTCACCTTGGCGTTCAAATGACTGTCCCCGCAGCTCCCCAGTCATACCCAGCAACTCCTCACAGGTCACTCTCAGGGCCTCACTGTGCTGGGGTTGGCCTTCAAGCTGTCAGAGCAAGGAGGACACTCATCTCACAGAAAGAAACAGTAAGGCCCAAGCAACAGACAAGAGTGTGAACCAGACAAAGCTCATCAAAGACTGGGCTGGGTGCTCTTAACATGTCCTCATCTGACATCGAGTCAACAGGAGTTAAAAACCCCAGCACACATCTATTTACACCAACTTCCCTCTGGCGCACTGAAGGTGACCTTCAAACATGCTGCCCCCAGCAGGCAGCATCTCACCAGGATGCCAACCAGGGCTGGTCCCCAAACCTGGAGCCTGAGAGGAGGACACCGAAGAAGCCCCTAAGGGAAGTGTGCTCCCCGCCCCGGGGGAGGTGGTGGTTGAGGACCCCTCCGTCTCCGCCCACCCCCTCTCTGGACCCTTGGCAGCATGACTTGGACATGACCACCTCCTCCTAGCGTGACAGTCCTTTGATTCTGTGCCACTGCTTGTCCGGGCAGGTGCCCAGGAGCAGTATCACCGCAAGGTCTGAATTCGCCAAATCCACTCCCCCAGGCGGAGCACCTACCGTCAGGGTCTTTGAAGGTCAGCGTGATGAACTTGCTGGCCACCATGAACATGAAAATCACCCAAAAGCACGCGGCCAACAGAAGCCACTGGTGGTGCATGTTGTCCAATGTCAGCCATTCAGCGATTCTTCCTGGAAAACACAAGCCAAATGACCCTGCTGCTTACACACAAATCAATTATGCCAAAGACAATAAACAGAACAGGCCATTTCAGTTAACAGCCTCGATATAAATGTTTTAAAATTTTTTTCTATTGATACCATGGGTATTTGAACTTGGTAACATTATATCTTTAATTAATAACAATTTATAAAGTTGATGGGCTTCCCAGGTGGTGCTAGCAGTAAAAGATCCGCCTGCAAATGCAGGAGTTGCATGAGATGCAGATTTGATCCCTGGGTCAGGAAGATCCCCCCAGAAGGACATGGCAACCCACTCCAGTATTCCTGCCTGGGAAATCCCATGGACAGAGGAGCCTGGCAGGCTACAGTCCATGGCTTTGCAGAATCAGATATGATTGTGCATGTGTCCAATATAAAGTTCATAATAAACCAAATTTTAATGGAAAGGAGCCATTTCTATTTGGTTTTAGAACACATGATAAGACTTTGCTCCTGCAGTTGAGCCTGCTGACTCTTTCTGGCCCAGGCACCTGCCAACGCCTGGAAGCCAGGGCATGAGGGGGGCTCACCTTAGGCTGGACTTTTGCTGTGGCTAATTCTCAGAGGGCAGACACCATCCTGAGGAAATTCCAAGCAGGCTGTGTTTAAAATCCCCTTGTTGACAAGCTTCAGCCACACCTACAGAAATGAAGTGTGGTGCGTGCGTGCTCAGTCATGTCCGACTCTTTTGCAACCCCACGGACTGTAGCCCGCCAGGCTCCTCTGTTCATGGGATTTCCCAGGCAAGAAAACTGGAGTGGGTTGCCAATCCCTTCTCCAGGGGATCTGCTCAACCCAGGGTTAAATTTGCATCTCCTGCATTGGCAGGTGGATTCTTTATCACTAGTGCCACCTGGGAAGCCCTATAGAGATGTAGAGAATCTCTGGAACCCTAGAAATGAACTCTGGAGCGTCCAGCTCCATGTACTTGCCTGCCAGGGCCTGGGAGGAGCCTTGGGGGTGGGCGTTTCTCATGTTATCACCACCTGGGAGCGATGTGGGACACTTGGGTCCTCAGTGGGTCACATGAGCCACACGCTGCTGCAGGGGACACAAAAGAACTGGAAGTTGCACTCAATTCAAGAGAGACAAAAAAGTCTCTATATTCACAAGTCACCTTTAACACAGGACTTCTTGAAGCCAGACCCAGCCACACAGAGAGCCCACACTAGGCTGGGTTAGTTTCCATCAGCTGACAGGCTTTGGAGAGCCTGTGTGTGCTGGTGGACCGAGCTCATCACAGCCCAGGTGTCAGCTCTCCACCTATCTCCACGACAGATCCCTGCCTCCTAGACCTCACTGCGACTCTGAATTCCCACCCCCAAGGGGCTCTCCAGCTTATGAGGGGGGCTCCCCCCACCACCAAGCCTACATCTGTACCTTCACCCTCAATTCCCCACAAAGCAGATGCATTGTTTTCCTGGAGTCCCCTGGTAGAAACAGATGGGGGAAAAATGGAAACAGTGACATACTTTGTTTTCTTAGGCTCCAAAACCACCATGGATGGTGACTGCAGCCATGAAATTAAAAAACGCTTGCTCCTTGGGGAAAAAAACTTATATGACAAACCTAGACAGCATATAAAAAGCAGAAATGTCACTTTGCCTACAGAGGTCTGAAAAGTCAAAGCTATGGTTTTCTAGTAGTCAAGTATGGATGTGAGAGTTGGACCATAAAGCAGGCTGAGTGCCGAAGAATTGATGTTTTCACACTGTGGTGCCAGAGAACTCTTGAGAGTCCCTTGGACTGCAAAGAGATCAAACTAGTCAATCCTAAAGGAAATCAACCTTGAATATTCATTGGAAGGGCTGATGCTAAAGCTGAAGCTCCAAAACTCTGGCCACCTGATGGGAAGAGCTGACTCATTAGAAAAGACCCTGATGCTGGGAAAGGTTGAGGGCAGGAGGATAAAGCAGCAAGAGAATGAGATGGTTGGAAGGTATCACCAAATCAACGGACACGAGTTTGAGCAAATTACCAGAGATAGTGAAGGACCGGGAGGCCTGGCTGCAGCAGTCCATAGGGTCGAAAAGAGTCGGACACAACTCAATGACAACAACCAGTTGGGAGGACTGCCAGACTAAACAGATAAACACACAGGCTGCTCCATGAAGTTTCCACTTCAGGTTAAACACTCAATTTTCAGTTAAACTGAACCCCTCTGTCCATAGGATTCTCCAGGCAAGAATACTGGAGTGGGCAGCCCTTCCCTTCTCCAGGGGATCTTCCCAACCCAGGAATCGAACCCAGGTCTCCTGCACTACAGGCAGATTCTTTACTGTCTGAGTCACCAGGGAAGCCCAAATTTTTCAGTACTTTAGTATAAATATGCCCCTGATATTGCAAGGGACACACTTAATACTTTAAAAAGTTACTTGCTGTTTCTCTGAATTTCCAGTTTACCAGGGTGTCCTGCATTTTCTCTGGCACCACCCAACAAGAGGAACATGCTCCCTCTCTGACCTCCTCAAGCAGCTGGTCTGTCTCCACAGGGTCTTCCTCTCCCCTGTTGCCATTCCTCCTCTGGGACCTCCCAGCACAGAGCCCTGGAAGGTCCCACAACTTGCCAGCTCTGGGATGCGCAAGGGCACTTACCCTCCCTAAGCTGTGGCTTCCCGTTTCTGAGACAAGGCCCTCCTCCTTCCAGGATGGTCATAAGGATTAGGTGAGAAACTGCACCAAGAGGACCAGCTGCCCAGGAGCAGACCCTCTAAAAACAGAAACTGGCCAGTCCCTTGGCATCCTTTGTGAACTTCCTATTTAATTTCCACATATCCAGAAAGGTGGCTCAGTGGTAAAGAACTGCCTGCCAATGCAGGAGACTCGGGTTCAATCCCGGGATTGGGAAGACCCCTGGAGGAAAAAATGGCAACCCACTCCAGTATTCTTGCCAGGAGAATCCCAGGGGCAGAGGAGCCTGGCGGGCCATAGTCCTTGGGGTCACAAAGAGTCGGACACGATGATGGACTGAACAACAAAAGAAGATGCAGACTTGGAGAGTAGACTATTGAGCAGGGGCAGGGGAAGGAGAGGGTGGGATGAATGGAGTGAGTAGCATGGAAACATATACACTCCCATATGTAAAATAGATAGCCAGTGGGAATTTGCTGTATGACTCAGGAACTCAAACTGGGGCTCTGCAACAGCCTAGAGGGGTGGGGAGCATTGGGAGATGGGAGGGGACATATGTATATCTATTGCTAATTCATGCTAATGTATGGTAAAAACTAACAGATTATTGTAAACCAGTTATCCTTCAATTAAAAATAAGTAAGTAAAAAAAAAGCTACAGCAACATCCTGGGCCCCAAGAACACCTGAGCCAAGACAGTGCAGACCTGTGGCGAAGGATTCAGGC
This sequence comes from Antilocapra americana, assembly GCA_007570785.1. Lineage (NCBI taxonomy): Eukaryota > Metazoa > Chordata > Mammalia > Artiodactyla > Antilocapridae > Antilocapra > Antilocapra americana. The sequence continues at coordinate 5,625,962 of ML662448.1, forward strand.
AAACATATGAGGACAAACCTGGGCGAACCATTATGTGGGATTTGCAAGGGTGCGATAAAGCTCGACGTAGGATTAAAGAGATTTGTTGTTGTTCAGCCAGTAAGTCGTGTCCGACTCTTTGTGACCACATGGACTGCAGTGCCCCAGGCTTCCTTGACCTTCACCGTCTCCCAGAGTTTGCTCAAACTCATGTCCACTGTGTTGACGATGCCATCCAGCCATCTCATCCTCTGTCACCCCCTTCTCCTCTTTCCCTCAATCTTTCCCAGCATCAAGGTCTTTTCCAATGAGTCCGTTCTTCACATCAGGTGGCCGATCACTATTAGTCCTTCTAATGAATATTCCAGGGTTGATTTCCTTTAGGATTGACTGGTTCAGTGAAAACAAAGACCTCCTTGACAGATATACACTACCACGCATAAAACAGATAGCAGCTGTACAGCACAGGGGGCTCAGCTGGGTGCTCCGTGACCATCTAGGAGGGAGGGGAGGGAAGGGGATACATTTATACCTACGGCTCATTCCTGCTGTTCTGCAGCAGAAGCCACCAAGACACTGTAACACAGTTATCCTCCAATTAAAAACATATAAAAGTGATGAATACAAAAAAAGATCTCCATCACTCTTCCTGTTACTCCTGTTTTAGCCTTCCCAGCTATAGGTAACTAGCCCCTGTAGAATTCTGGGCTGACCTTGGAAAAATCAGCATAATCTGCCCCATTGTTTTACACAGAAAGTCATTCCAAATTTCCATAGTCCCAGCTCCTCTCCGCCTGCCCACCACCTGCAGTGTTTTCTTGAACGCACAAACTCCCCATGAGTCTGCTTCCTGTCCAAGGGCGCCGACCTCAAGGCTCACCATTTCTGTCTGCAGAGAGGCTGGGTCCTGACCCCACAGACAGTCCTCTCCTTGCCCCTGAAGTCAGGGGACACATGGCCTTTCAAAAGCCGGACCCTTTCTGTATTTAACTCTCCTTTGTTCAAGGAGCCAAGACAGCTCCCAAGATACCTCCTGCAGATAACAGAGGCGAGTCTGAGTGTGCACCCCAGTGCAGGAAGGGGCAGCCCGGCTGTCTGTAGAGCCTCTCTACTTCAGACCATTACATGGGATTTGCGAGTGTCAAGATGTCAGGCCAGGAGGCCAGCTCTTTGAAAACCCATAGGGCAGAAGTGGAGGATAAAGAATGATGGACAGAAGGGGAAAGCGGGGCCGAGGATGCAGGAAACCCTAAACATGCAAAGAAATACCTGTTTCTCTCTCTCAACAAAGAGGAAGACAGCACACATATGACACATTTGTAGGAACTAACATTGACTCTGGTGCAAATTCTCCCTCCCCTGCACTTTCAAAAAGATGCTGTCTGAAAGCATCCATTTTTTCAGCTGCCAGTGGCTTCCCCCACACCCCATCTGAGCTGTCATCCAAAAGCAGTCTTTCTGAATTTGTGCTACAGAGTTTGACTCTCCCTTCCCCCTACCATCTAATTCTACTTGTTTTTTTTTCCTAGTTCTATTTTTACCACACAAAATCACTCATCCTGTGGTAAATAAGCCTATTTAACTTTCTAAAATGGTTAAAAATTTTTCAAAAGCTATTGCTGTAGACAGGGCCGAACATGCACACAGCAACAGATAAATCTCAAAATTGTGGTGTAGAGGGAATACAGCCAGAATAGAATGCAATCTATGACACAGTGCCATTTACGTAAATTACAGACACAGACGCTGACACCAAAAATACACCTTCTACGAAAACACAGAGAAAGACAAAGATGACCTTTCCAGTGATTTCTTATGTGGGTGGGTGAGGGTAAATGAGCTTGAGGAAAGGGAATTAGAAAGGAATCTACAAGTAAGCAAAATGAGAGAGGGGCCCTGGGGACATCAGAGATAGTAACTCAGGAGATAGCACCCATTCAGCTCCTTGAATGGGAAGGAGACAGAGGGATGGACAGCTAGACAGAGGAAGGAGATAAGGTTTAAAGAGACCACAAAACAGCTTTTCCCCAAATGTCATTCATTCAGTTACATTTACCAAGGGCTTATTCTGAGCCAGGAGCCATTCCAGGCTCTGGGAATCCAGCAACCAACCTACCCTGCTCTCCTGGTGCTTTGTTCTAATAGAGGCAGATGGGACATAAACAAACAGAGCCATTAATGTCCAATATCACACAGGCGCTAAGTGACACGGTTAATAACACAGGAGGGTAAGGGATGAAGGGGCACCTGGGAGGAGATGATGTTGAGAAGATGCTCAGCAAAGAGAGGGGACCCATGACAGAGCACCTGGCAAGGAGCTCAGTCTGGGTCCAGAATCACCAGAGAGGCAAGGCGTGTGCAAGAGGGCAGGGGAGTGGCCCAGATGAAGAGTCCTGTCCAAGGCCCTTTACTGAGATGGAAACTGACTCCTGGACCCCTGCTCCCATCACTCACGTACCCTGAGGAAAGGATTCCCTGTCCGGGATTCAGTTTTTAAAACACTCATTCAAAACCTATCCAGACACTAAAGGAAACGTCACCAAAAAAATCTGGCCATGCACAATTTCCTGTCTCAGAATGACTGCTCATCCTTAGTGACCGGGAGGGAAACACACTCTTCTCTCTGGCAGATGGAGAACCAACAAGAGGTGAAGATAGTCTCATTAATGATGATGACGAACAGTAAATACGTCTGCAGAGGGCGCCGCAGGCCATGCACTGCTTTCTACAAATACTAAACTCATCTAATGCCCTGCCTAACTTGTGTATGTGCATGCGTGCATGCTCAGTTGCTAAGTTGTGTCCAACTCTTTGTAAACCCATGGACGGTAGCCCACCTCTGTCCTTGGAATTTTCCAGGCAAGAATACTGCAGTGGGTTGCCATTTCCTCCTCCAGAGGATCTTCCCGACGCAGGGATTGAACTGGCGTCTCTTGCATTGGCAGGCAGATTATTCACTACCCCACAACCCAGGAAGCCCCCACCTAAGAGGGCACTCCTATTATCATCATGGTTTAGAATACATTTCTAAGAATACATGTTCAAACTCCTGTTTACGAGTTTAAGCTTCTGAACATCTCCATATGAGCAAGAATAGAAAATCCTATTACATGACATGGATTTCAGACAACTGGTGAGGTGTCCATACCTTCTGAGCCTGATCCACATTTCCTTGCAGTATCTGCTTTGCCTGAGGTTCTCAGCTCCTCCTATAACTGTATGGGATAATTTAAAAAAAAACAAATAAGCACCATTAAAAGTTACAAGATCAACTTACTGAACACAACTTGCTTTATACTTGGGAAACAGTTAACCAGTATTAACAGATAACCACTTAGGTTATTTGAGTATATTTCACATACCAGGTCTCTTACAGAGAGGGGTTGTCTTTGGGGATGGCTTGGTAAATGAATAAATTATTCTAAAAAGAACTAGCTGTTTAAAAGATTCTTCCCTGTAATTTAGTATGAAAATGAAATCATTTTTGGAGCAAAAATAATAAGACCCTATTATACCACTTTTATACGTTTGGTATTGGGTAAAGGATTTCTGTATAAAATGATCAAACCTTTCAATGCAAGATTTTCGCTGGGTTTTGTATTTCTTCGAGCTTTAACGACCTGGCAAATTCTAGGCAAATGTCATATCATGAATGAATAATTGGGAACAAGCCAAACTCACAGAGTTGGAGAGATTACAGATTTAATAGAGTGAGCTGGCAAAATAAACATCCAACTCACTGCAAACACAATGCAGCCCAAGCAGTCTGGGATGCTCAGAGAAGTCTAGCTATGCTTTCGTTTATGCTTATGAACTCTATATATTAAAACGAAAAGCAATTTCATATTACAAAGATGGAAAGATGAAGCTTTATATACTCACATGCAGATTCTTCTAGACCTGTATCAAGACAAACCGCTCTCTTGGCTTCTGTAATCCTTCAGGCCCTTTTCTCTCATCCACCTTTCTCCCTTGTTTCTATTCTATGATATAACCTCAAACATTTGAAAAATGATCTAAATACAACTGAGAATTGCCCAGGATAGTAACTAATTCCTCTCTTTCTTTATTTAGTTCTGCGAGAAGTCCAGTTTCCATTCCAGGGAAGAAGAGAATTTCTCTCTCAGGTATTTCTTGGAGATTTTTATTCTTGAGGGTCAAGAGCAAAGATGGAGAGATTTTTTTTTCCATGCTGAAATTCCTATTTTGACCAAGATGAACTATGCCCTAATTAAAATGGGGTTAAAAAAAGAGAGAAGACCATTTCAGTCTTCGAGTCTCTTCTTAACCCAGCCAATGAGAAGATTGAATAAGCCTGGAGCAGAACTGCCTGGTTTACCGACCAATGACCAACTCTTCAGGGCCCAAAGTCCCTGACTTCGGTGTTTCAGACAAAAAACCCCTTTGTGACAATCCTCGGGCTCAGCTAACCAGAACCTGGCTGTACCGTTTTCCACTCAGTGGCTGGCCCTTTCGCCTGCCTTTCTCAGACTTGGAAAATAACAAGGCCCGCTTTTGGAATATCTGGTTCATCTTCCGGGCCAGACGTGCAGAAATTTATGCCTCCACCTCCAAATTCTGACAGGCCCCTTTTAGGTCTGATTTTTGAGCTGAGGGCACCCTGGAGCCTACCTGGCAGGACACACAGATTTCCAGCCATCCTTTTCCCTCCTACCAGTGCGAGTGTGCTCAGTCGCATCCGACTCTTTGCGACCCCTTGGATTGAAGCCTGCCAGACGCCTCTGGCCAGGGGATTCTCCAAGCAAGCATTCCCTCCTCCAGGTCCACCCACCGGAGACGTGCTCAACTGTGCACTTAGAAAACTGCACACGGTCCTTCTTTCCTGGCCTCTCTCATCTCAGCATGCCCCCCGTCCCCAGATGGAACATTTTCTTCCTCTTTCCGCTCCCAATGACAAATGCAAACTCCTCAGGCAAGGATGAAAGAAGTCAACTGTGGACCCCGAGTACCGGTGATGCCGCGACTCCAGCATCCCCAGCAAAGACGCTGCCTTCTCGCATGATTAGCGTGATGAAGGCGCTCTCCTTTCATTCCACGAACGAGGGAGGCCTCAGGTCGCCGAAACACACGGGGCTGTCGCTGGCAAGGAGAGCCGGTCCCCCGTTTCTCCGGCCCCCCGGGGTGCGCAGGGGTCGAGGCACGAGACGCCCACCCCGCCCTCGCGCGTCCCCGAGCTCACCCTCAGCGGAGCCGGAGCTGTCGGGGCCCTCGGGCCCTCCCGCGGCCCCGGGGCTTGCTCGGCTCGGGCCTCGCGGGTCTGGGGGCGAGGCGCGAGGGGCCCGGGCGTCCCCGGAGCGCGGGGAGCCGGCCCGCAGGCCCGTGCGCCGCCCCCGGCCCTCCCGGCGGGACTGTGGCGGCGGCGGCGCCGGAAGGAGGAAGGCTTATCCGCGAAGCTCCCTCCGGGGGCGAGGCCGCCGCCGCCCCACGCGGCTCCCGCGCCGCTCCGCGCCGTGCGCGCTCCTGCGCGGCTACGCGCGGCCCCGCCGCCGCTCCGCC
>ML662448.1:5631857-5643157 GCA_007570785.1 Antilocapra americana
GCGCGGGGAGGCGGGGCCGGAGACCCCGGGACCCGGCTCCCCGCCTGGCCCCTGCGGCCCAGCCCGCAGAAGTCGTTTCCAGTCCCACAGTGACCTCCCCCCAAACTCCACGAGAGTGTATCCCAGGAATGACAGAGAGACGTGTGGCCAAACCTTATCCCACCAGCTCACCATCCATGAAACAGGTTGGGTGTTTGAGAACGGGAAAAAAAAAAAAAAAAAAAACCCCCAAACTTGGAAAAATGAAAAAAAAAAAAAAAAATCCAAAAGTAGAAAAAGGCAAAAGTGCTTGTGTTTGGGGTGCCTCCCAACATTCCTAATCAGCCTACCTGGTTAAAAAAAAAAGAAAGAAAAGAAAAAACAGAGCCATCATCAGGGCCTTTTCAACAGCCCCCCCACCTTGACTAGCAGTCTGGAGGATGTCACCCCCTTGTCAAGGTATGAAAAAAAAGTGAAAGTATTAGTTGCTCAGTCGTTTCCTGCTATTTGCTACTCCATGGACTGTAACCCGCCAGGCTCCTCTGTCCATGGGGTTCTCCAGGCAAGAACACTGGAGTGGGTAGCCGAATCCTCCTCCAGGGGATTTTCCCGACCCAGTATAGGGGTTCACAAACAAGGCGTAAAGACCAGGGCAGATTGCAGTCCAGCAGAGCAGTAACTTCTTGACCTGAGGACTGTGGTAAGTCTTGGGGTTTTAGGGAAATCCTTTTTAGGATTTTTGGTGAAGCCCGAAAGGGGATGAGAGTTTCATTGCACTAGAAAACAAACCAGTTTTGTTTTGCTTAAACCTACATGTTTGTTAACTACCTAAATATATGCATCTATTTAGCAAGCAGGATAATACAGATATGTGTGCACACACATGCATGCACATGGACACATAACATTTTGTCAAGCTTTTCAGGAACCAGGTTTTTTTGTTGTTGTCAGTTTTTTATTTACCCTGTTGATTTCTTCCATAATGACTTAGATACAATATTGACGGGGCTCAGTCTTATAGAATTTCACTTTTAACGTGATTACTAACCATCCAAGACTTAAAGATGGCAAGGTGGTTCAAGGGCGACTTGCTAGGTTTTTTTGACCGCTTGTTCAGATATTTATTAAGCCCTTTCTTGGGGCAGTACGTTGACAAGAGACATTTGCTTTCTCCTTGAGGATTTGAATGGAAGCACATACATGACGGAAGCACAATAAATGAATTTGGAGCTTAGAGGTGACATTGAATAATATGCGGGGTTAAGGATCCAAGCTCTGGGAGTTAGAGCTTGTAGGTTCAAGTCTTTATTTCACCACAGAAAACTCGTGACCCTGTCAAATTCTTTTGTCTCTCTGTGCTCCTCGTTTCCTCATCTACAAAATGGGATTATCTAGTATTTACCCTGGAGTTTGATACTAAAGAATATTAGAAATAATACACTGAAAGTACATAGCACATTTCTCCCCAGTAATAAATATTACAGTAGACATAAACTTTCATTATTATTGGTTACTTTTTATTCCATACCTAAGATGCTATTCAAATAGTAAAAGATATGGTTCTTTCAAGAGGCTTATGCATTGGTGACTAAAGTAGCTGAATATGTTTGTTGGGGTTTTTCCAAATTATTCTAGTTCTTATTTTTGTTTCTATAAATGAATTTAAAGGAAGTATTAGTATTCAGTGTTTATAACAGCAGGGTAGTTCCTAAAATAGCAATTCTCAGTGCGATCTGTGGACCCCTGAAAGTCTCCAAGATCCTTTTAGGGGATCTGCAATATCAAAACTACTTTCAAAATAATATGAGAACACTATATGTCTTCACTATTTTTTTAACATTTTCAAAATTGAAGTATAGTTAATTTATAAGGCTGTGTTAGTTTCAGGTGTACGGTAAAATGATTCTCTTATGTATGTATACCTGAAAAAATATATATATATGTTCTTTTTCAGATTCTTTTCCATTAAGGTTACTATAAGATATTGAATGTAGTTTTCTGTGCTATGCAGTAGATCCTTATTATTTATCTATTTTATATATGTGCTCAGTTGCTCAGTCATGTCTGACTCTTTTGCTATCCCATGGGCTGTGGCTGGCCAGGCTCCTCTGTCCGTTGGATTTTCCAGGCAAGAATGGGATGCCTTTTCCTCCTCCATTTTATTTACAGTAGTTTGTTAATCCCAATTTCTTATTTATGCCTCCACTGCTATCCCCTTTGATAATCAGAGTGTTTTCTATGTCTGTGAGTTTATTTCTGTTTTTTTTTTTAAATTTTACATCAGAGTATAGTTGATTAACAATACTGTGTTAGTTCAGGTGTGCAGCAAAGTGATTCAGTTATACATATATATGTATCTATTCTTTTTCAAATTATTTTCCCATTTAGATTGTTACATAACACTGTTAGCAGAATTAATAGCAGAGTTCCCTGTGCTATACAGCAGGTCTTTGCTGGCTATCCATTTTAAATATAGCAGCGTGTACATGTCAATTTCAAACTCCTTAACTATCTCTTGCCCCCACCCTTCCTCCTACCATAAGTTCCTTCTCAAAGTCTGTGAGTTTATTTCTGCTTTGTAAATAAGTTCATTTATATCATTTTTTAAGACTTCACATCTAAGTGATACATATTTGTCTTTTTCTGACTTACTTCACTTAATATGATAATCTCTAGGTCTATCCATGTCACTGGAAAGGGCATTATTTTATTCTTTTTATGGCTGAGTAATATTCCCTTGTATATACACATATACGTGTGTGTATCACACCATCTTTATCCATTAATCTGTTGATAGACATTTATGTTGCTCCCATGTCTAGCTGTCTTCACTGTTTTGACATTTGCTCTAATGGCACAAAAGGAATGGTGGGTAAAACTGATGCTATAGAGCATGAGTCCAGGCAGTGGTACAAAGCTGACTTGTCAGTCATGGTGTTCATCACCATCATGCACAAACATACAAACCAAAAGTGCCACTGGAGATTGAAGCAGCTCTCCTTTGTGGGATTCGATGGTAAGTGCACAGGAGCACTCCTAGGTACAGTGATTGTCTGGAACCAAAGCTCTGGGGCCATGATTTGCAGTTCAGATCACTGAGCTGCTTTTTTTTCATTGAACACCATTTTTACTTGAAGGAAGACCTGATAGACAAACTATCATTTCACAGGCTTGAGGATTTGGCAGGCATTTTCTCTGAAATGAATGAAATGAGCCTGTCACTTCAAGGAAAATAACTAAGAGTATTTGTTGCCAATGACAAAATTCAGGCTTTCAAGTGAAAATCCAAACTTTGGGAAAGCCTGTATCTGCCAGTATGAATTTGACAGCCTCCCAGTACTTGAAGATTTTTCTGATGAAATCGGTGGTGATGTTGACAGCCATTATTATTATTTTTGTACTATAGACTGATAGACTGATTGTGGCACAGTAAGAAATGTATATTTGGCCTTTTCCCTGGTTCTTGACAGAGATTCTGAGACCTTTGAAATTTCTCAAATAATAGGGGTGACAAAGCATCTTTTTTTCTAATGCTTGGCCTTTGTTCTTAGTTCTTGACACAAATATCTTAAATCTTTTGAAATTTCCTGGTTGATTGTTGTTGTTCAGTTGCTAAGTCGTGTCCAACTCTTTGCTACCCCAAACACTACAATATGCCAGGCTCGCCTGTCCTTCATAATCTCCTGAAGTTTGCTCAGATTCATGTCCATTGAGTCGGTGATATTATTTAACCGTCTCATCCTCTGCTGCCCTCTTCCCCTTTGGCCTTCAGTCTTTCCCAGCATCAGGGTCTTTTCCAGTGAGTCAACTCTTCACATCAGGTGGCCAAAGTACTGGAGCTTCAGCTTCAGCATCAGTCCTTCCAATGAACGATTGATTCAGGGTTGATTTCCTTTAGGATTGACTGCAGTGGGAGCAGCTTTATTAAACCTGTGGCGTCTGATGGTAACTCTGGGTGGCTTCAGAATAGAATTGTAGGACTTTCAATTGGTGTCTGGAGAATCTAAGAGTTGGTGGTTGGAAAACATGCCACGGCTGATGAATTTTAATGTAAGAGTATGAAAAGTCATTGATAGGATCTTGAGTTCTATGTTGTACCAAACTAAGAAACTACCACTTGTTGAGTTGGGGTGTAGTTGGCTCAGAGGTTAAAACTGGCTGCTTCCAATGTGGGAGACCTGGGTTCGATTCCTGGGTCAGGAAGATCCCCTGGAGAAGGAAATTGAAACCCACTCCAATATTCTTGCCTGGAGAATCTCATGGATGGAGGAGCCTGGTAGACCCCAGTCCATGGGGTCGCAAAGAGTCGGACACGACTGGGTGACTTCACTTTCACTTTCACTTTATTAAAGAAAAATGCCAAAAATTATCTGAAAAGATGATTGAACTACTTTTTCCTTTTCTACTTATCTGCATGAGGAAGGATTTTCTTCATATTCTTTGGCCAAAATAACATTGCAACAGATTAACTGCAGAAGTGTATGAATCCAGTTGTGTTCTATTAAGCACTACATTAAAGAGATTTGCAAAAAGGTAAATAATGCTAAAGTTTTCTTTTGGAAAATGCAGTCATTTTTCCTTAAAAAATATGTTATTATGGTAACATACAATGCTAATATTGTTGTTTTCAAATCAATTAATAAGAAAATGTTTGAAATCTGTCAGTTTCAATTACTAATATTGTCTGCGTGTATGCGTATGTGTGCAGTTGCCTCAGTCGTGTCCCACTCTGTGCAACCCTATGGAGCCTGCCAGGCTCCTCTGTCCTTGGGATTCTCTAGGCAAGAATACTGGAGTGGGTTGCTGTTTCCTTTACGGTTCAGGTTAACAAAAGCTCTTTGTGTTTCTTGATCATTTTAAGAGTACAAATGGATCCTCGGACCAAAATGTTTGCAAACTGCCGTTCTAAAAGAAACCCTCATTCTTAAAAGAAAAGTATACCATATGACCCAGCAATCCCACTGCTGGGCATATACACCGAGGAAACCAGAATTGAAAGAGCCACGTGTACCCCAATGTTCATCGCTGCTTTATTTACAATAGCCAGGACATGGAAGCAACCTAGATGCCCATCAACTGATGAATGGATAAGAAAGCTGTGGTACATATACACAATGGAATATTACTCAGCATTAAAAAAAAATTCATTTGAATCAGTTCTACTCAGGTGGACGGAACTGGAGCCTGTTATCCAGGGTGAAGTAAGCCAGAAGCAAAAACAACAATACAGTATATTAACGCATATATATGGAATTTAGAAAGACGGTAACGAGAACCCAGCATGCGAGACAGCAAAAGGAACGCAGATGTATAGAATAGACTCGTGGACTTTGTGGATGAGGGTAAGGGTGGGATGATATGGGAGAATGGCATTGAAACATGTTAATTATCATATGTCTAATCAATCGCCAGCCCAGGATTGATGCTCAGGGCTGGTGCAATGAGATTTCCTGGGGGGAGGGAAGAGGGAGGGAGGAGGGAAGGGGGTTCTGGAGGGGGAGCATATGTAAACCCATGGTGATATCATGTCATTGTTTGGCAAAACTAATAAAAAAAAAAAAGAAAAGTATACCAGATCCTCTTACCCTCCACAATTGCCAAATGTGCATCTTTAAAGTGAAGGCTGGAGGAACGACAGAATTAACCATTGGCCAAAACCTATTTCTATCTGTTTGAACCAAACTAGTGGAATAATCAAATAGAAACATTTAGAGAAAACTAGATGCCTCTTACAGGGGTGTGGGTTATATGGAGAGCCATCATCCTGGAAGAGTTGGGATTTGCCGGTTCCTCTAAGCTCTCTGTGGCATTGAGATTTCATAAATCTCTCTCCAGCTCTTCCTTTTGGTAGGCATGTATGGACTTGGAGGTCTTTAGTGCTGGGTGCCAGAGATTGATTGTTTTCTTTCTTGCCTCTTTCCCACTCCTAACCAACCATGCCACAGAGAGGCCCCTGCATTCCCCATGTTAGCCAGGGCAGGAGACAGTTCTCACATTCCTGCCCTCCTCTTTCTGACCTCACATCTCAGTATATACAATGGACACTAGCCCCTAATGGACACCAGCCCCTCACAGGCTTCCTTAGAGTTTCTTAAGTGGGTTTGGAGCTTCCCTGGTGGCTCAGTGGTAAAGAATCCAGCTGCCGATATAGGAGATGTGTGTTCAATCCCTGGGTGGGGAAGATCCCTTGGAGGAGGAAATGGCAACCCACACCAGTATTCTTACCATGGGAAATCCCATGGACAGAGGAGCTGGAGGGCTATAGTCCACTGGGTCACAAAGACTTGGACACAACTGAGTGACTGAACATGCATCACGAACACAACCCGAAGCCTTTTTAAAAGGATGCCTAAATGGGGTTGACACGGAATCAGGACCTAGATGTATACTTTCTGAGAGGTATCAGTTCAGTTCAGTTCAGTCGCTCAGTCGTGTCCGACTCTGTGAGACCCCATAGACGGCAGCCTACCAGGCTCCCCCATCCCTGGGATTCTCCAGGCAAGAACACTGGGGTGGGTTGCCATTTCCTTCTCCAGTGCATGAAAGTGAAAAGGGAAAGTGAAGTCGCTTAGTCGTGTCCGACTCTTAGCGACCTCGTGGACTGCAGCCTGCCAGGCTCCGTCATCCATGGGATTTTCCAGGCAGGAGTACCGGAGTGGGTTGCCAGTGCCTTCTCTGAGAGGTATAGTGGTGTCAGATTTCACAGCTGGGTAGTTATAACTGCAATAATTCTGTGGCTGTCTCACAGTAGAAAACTGAGTCACTCCATGAACTGGTCAGCAGACTTTCCAAAAAGAAAATTACTCAGATGAGAAGAGAAGGAATAAATGTGTAGTTCCAGCCCTGTTTTACTTCCAGTGAACCAATTGCTTTCTCCATAGTGTCCCTATGCCTCAATGCTCCCGTGGTATCATGATGGGTAATAAAAACACAGACTCCTGTGGAGGAGCATAGCTCCACGGTATTAAAGTATGGCCTTGGGCTGAGAAGAAATGAGCTTGTGACATCTGACTAATAGGGAGATGAAGCGCTGTGAGAATTATTCATAGTGGGTCATAAAATGGAAAGGCTAGGATGCCCACAGAGCAGGGCAGCCAACAGTGTTCAGGGGCTGTTTGCGTTCTGCTTCTCCGAATGACAAATTCTAGTCATCTGAGTCTTCTCGAAACTTCCCATCCACCAGGGCTGCCTAGGTTAGTGCATGCATGATGTTTTCACACATGTGAGTGGCTCTGCACAGATCATGTGGATGCTAGCAGCTGCAATGGAGCCAGGCCGGGGCACAGATCACCCCAGACATTCCATGTCGTTTCCAGGGAGTCCTGTATTATCTGTTTATTTTTGGTATAAGATTTGTCTTTGTCTGTACTTTTACAGAATCAATATAAAAATACCTTTGTGTGTTCTGATTCCAAAATGGGCTGAGAATGAGCTACTGAGTAAACAAAAGAAATCATCTACTTAAAATTTTTAAAATTTAATTCGTTTATTAGTTTTTTGGGGCATAGGGGCTTCCTTGATGGCTCAGATGGTAAAGAATCTCCCTGCAATGTGGGAGACCCAGATTCAATCCCTTGGTCAGGAAGGTCCCCTGGAGGAGGGAATGGCTTCCCACTTCAGTATTCTTGCCTAGAGAATCCGATGGACAGAGGAACCTGGTGGGCTGCAGTCCATGGGGTTGCAAAGAGTCAGACATGACTGAAACAACTTAGCACGCACTTACTCTTTTGGTTGTGCTTGCAGGCTTTCTGTAGTTTTGGTGAGCAAGGGCTGTTCTCTAGTTGCTGTGTGTGGGGTTTCGTTGTGGTGGCTTTCCTTGTTGCAGAGCACAGGCTCTAGGGCATGGGGGCTTAGTTGCCGCTTGGCATGTGAAGTTTTCCAGGACCACGGATCAAATCCGTGTCCCCTATATTGCAAGGCAGATTCTTAGTCACTAGACCACCATGGAGGTCCCAGAAATCACCTACTTCTGTTTGAACTGAGGTTCCTAACCTGTGGCCCCTGAACTCACAGGCAGAGTATCTCCAACTCAGAGGGCAGCAGAGGCCTCTGAGAAGTGGGTTTTCAGTGATTCTCAGGGTCTAGAACAGGGCCCACAAACCTGCATTTTTCATGCACACGCTGGGTGTTTCTGATGCATGTGGTCTGGGGGCTGCATTCAGAGGAATCCTCTCCTGAGGGTGGGTGGGTGGTCGTGGTGAGGGTTCATGAAAAAAGACTATAGAAGACATAGAAAACAAATTGTGGTTACCAAAGGGGAAAGGGTGGGGATAAATTGGGAATTTGAAATTAAACAAGTACTATATAGAAAAGAGATAAACAAGGTCCTACTGTATAGCACAGGGAACTATATTCAATATCCAGTGATAAATCACAATGGAAAAGAAAATGAAAAAGAACACAAGCACACACACACACACACACATAACTGAATCACTTTGTTGCATACCCGAAGCACTGTAATTCAACTATACTTCAATTAAAAACATAAAACCAAACAGACACACACACACACACACACACACACACACAAGGTAAATGGATAACAAATTGTGATAGATCCACGTAAAGGTGGTTTAGTCACTAAGTTGTGTCCAACTCTTTACGTCCCCATGGATTGTAGATTGCTAGACTCCTCTGCCATGAGATTTCCCAGGCAGGAATTCTGGAGTGGGTTGCCATTTCCTTCTCCACCACAAAGGAATACTGTTCAGCAGTAAAAAGGAATGAAACCCTAATACACTCAACAAGGATAAGGCCAAACAGAAGAAGTCAGATGCAAATAGTACGTAAAGTACGATTCCATTTATGTGAATTTCTAGACTAGACAGAACTAACCTACAGTGACTGACAGATCAGTGGTTTCCTAGGGCTTGGACTTGGTGTGGGGACCAACTGCAAAGTCATATGAGGAAAATTTGAGGGGTGATGAAAATGTTTCAGATTTTGATTTTAATGCTGGCTATTTGGGTGTTGTTTAGTTGCTCAGGATTCCTGGAAGGATACATTGAATATGGGTGCATTTTATTATATGTAAATTTTAACTTGATAAAGATAAAGGGTGGAAAATACCACGTGCCTGAACCTCTGACATGCTATGAAAACTGGGCATCCACACATGTCTGTGCATTTTTCAGAGATGAGAATGCACAGCATCCCTCACATACCAAGAGATATCTGTGTCCCCTTAGGAGTTACAAGCCCTGATAGCACATGGTCCCCATGAAACTAACGGTTATAACATCTTATGGTGAACCCAAATGACGTTTTTGGCCAACCCAATAAAGCACAAGACACTGGTTTCCAACTACATCCTGGACCCCTCCACTTGCATCCTCTGCAGGCCTGTAACCAACACATCAACCCGCCGCCCTCCCTCCAAGCCTGCATCCCAGTGTCAGTCAGGGCTGCCACCCTGCTCTCCATTGAAGACCTCACTCCCTGAAGGCCTCTCAGCTCCTTCCTTTCCTTCCGCCTCCAAACATGCCTAACTGCTGTCACTTCTCCAGTTCAAATGTCTGAATGCACCACCTCCTCTCCACTCCTGGTAACATTCCCATGGACATGGTCCTCACTGTTTTTCACCTGAAGACGACTCCACCTTCAGATCCCAATATCATGCCTTCCAACTGTGAGAATGTCCTGATTCTTACATGATACATCCCACTCCTGATCAGCATAGCAGGCTCTTCAAGTGCAGCGGCAGCCTCCCATGCCAACCTGGTCGCTAACCAGTGTGTCCCTCTCCCTTCTCACTTCCCTTCCTTCAAGAGGAGGCCAGGTTCTACCATCAGAAGATGCCCGGCTAATGGTGGGCAGCGGCATTTGCAAGTGGAAAGAGTAAGCAGATAAAAATGACGTTACTTACTGACCATTCTCTCTACAGCTCTGCAGACTGATAACCTGTTTCCACTGAACCCTTCATTCTGCTTCCCCATCATCTTTCATACTAAAGATTTTATTTAATATTTATTTATTTATTATTTTTGGCTGTGCTGGGTCTTTGTTGCTGGAAACAGGCTTTCTCTAGTTGCAGTGCGTAGGGTCTACTCTTTGTTGTGATGCATGGGCTTCTCATTGCGGTGGCTTTTCTTGTTGGGGGGAACAGGCTCCAGGCATGTGGGCTTAGGAGCTGCAGCACACCGGCTCAGTAGTGATGGCCCCCAGGCTCTGGCCCGCAGGCTCAGTAGTTGTGGACAGGGGCTTAGTTGCCCCAAGGTGTATTGGGTCTTCCTGAACCAGGGATCAAACCCGTGTCCCCTTCAGTGACAGACAAATTCTTATCCACTGTATGTCCAGGGAAGTCCCTCTGCATCATCTTCTACATAGTCCCGATGACCTCTCCAAAGTTGCCACAGCTCTCTCTCCTCCCACTCTAGCTATCAGCCTCCCTTTTGTCCCCAACCTTTGAAAGCACCCAACTTCGCTTTTCTCTGATGCTTTCTCACTCTCATGCCTTTTACCCTTACCTGCCTGCTCTGCTCCACAAACTCCACTTGTCTTTTTAAACCTCTGTCAAAGCCAGCTCCACTGTACAGCCTCCCCTGTTTTGGATTTTGTCCAAGAGCAATTTCCAACCAATTATTTACTCTGTTTGTTTCTCATATAGCATTTTATATGTGTTTGTGCATGTTACATGTGTATATTAGGTTTAATTAATTAATCCTCTGAAGTTTATTTTAAATTATAGTCTGAAAGAGGGAATTTTTTTTCCAGATGTTTAGCCAGTTGCCCTAACCACCGTTTATTGAGTAGTTCGTTACTTTTACACTGACTTGAAATACCACCTTACTCTTTGTTAAACTGGTCTGGGACTTCCCTGGCAAGCCAGGGGTTAAGATTCTGCACTGAGATCAGATCCCTGGTCAGAGAACTAAGATCCCATGAATTGGGAAGAAATATTTGTAACATATAATAAACATTTTTTAGAAAGCTGATCTGCTTCAATACTCTCTTTCCATTGATCTATTTGCCTGTTCATGGATCATTAACAAAATGACTACTACTATGTAATTACTACTGCTTTATAGTACGTTTTCACATTAACAAAGTATGGTTCTTTTTATTATTATTATTATTATTTTTTTTGGTACTTGCATCTTTTTTTTTTTTATTGTTTTTGCCATACAATGTCATGATATCACCATGGGTTTACATATGCTTCCCCTCCGGAACCCCCCTCCCTCCTCCCTCCCCCCCGGGAAATCTCGCTACACCAGCCCCGAGCATCAATCCTGGGCTGGCGATTGATTAGACATATGATAATTAACATGCTTCAATGCCCTTCTCCCATATCATCCCACCCTTACCCTCATCCACAA
>ML662448.1:5643557-5723709 GCA_007570785.1 Antilocapra americana
CCATTCACCATCGAAACAAAAAGAATAAAATACTTAGGAGTATTTCTACCTAAATAATCAAAAGACTTGTATATAGAAAACTATAGAACACTGATGAAAGAAATCAAGGAGGACACAAACAGATGGAGAAATGTACCGTGCTCATGGATTGGAAGAATCAATATAGTGAAAATGAGTATACTACCTAAAGCAATCTATAGATTCAATGCAATTCCTATCAAGCTACCAGAGGTCTTCTTCAAAGAATTAGAACAAATAATTTCTCAATTTGTATGGAAATACAAAAAACCTCGTATAGCCAAAGCAATCTTGAGAAAGAAGAATGGAACTGGCGGAATCAACCTACCTGACTTTAGGCTATACTACAAATCCACAGTCATTAAGACAGTATGGTACTGGCACAAAGACAGAAATATAGATCAATGGAACAGAATAGAAAGCCCAGAGATAAATCCATGCATCTATGGACACCTTATATTTCAGTAAACTCTTATTCATTCTGATAATTTGCCAATTGATTCTTTTAGATTTGGGGGGGGTAGATAACCACATCATTTTAAACAATGAGAGGTTCCATCTTTTGCTTCAATTTCATTATTTTATTATTAGGTTTCCATGATGGCTCAGCAGTAAAGAATCCAGCTGCAATGCATAAGACGCAGGAGACACAGGATCCCTGGGTTGGGAAGATGCCCTGGAAGAGGAAATGGCATTCCACTCCAATATCTTGCCTAGGAAATCCCATGGACAGAGGAGCCTCATGGACTATAATCTGTGGGGTCACAAACCGTTGCACACAGCTGAGCACACACGCATTTATTATTATTTTTTGTTTGTACTGAATTGTCTAAAAATCTCTCTCTTTGTGTCAGTTGGTTTGGGCTGTCATAACAGATCACAGACTGGGTAGTTTGCCAGTTTGGAGACTGGAAGTCTGAGATCAAGGTTCTGACAGGACCCTTCTCCTCTGCTTGCAGACAGGGCCTTCTTCCTGTGTCCTTTTCCCGCCTTTTCTCTGTGAGCACACAGCAGGGGTGGGGATAGCACACGGGTATTCTTCCTTCTTATAAAGGACACCAGTCCTATTGGCTTAGGGCTCCCTCCTTAAACCTCATTTAACCTTAGTTAGCTCCTTAAAAGCTGTTTCCAAATAATGTCACCTTGAGGGGTCAAGGCTTGAACACAATTCAGTCTACACCAATGTTGTTGAATAATATCAATGCAGATTTTTTTCTAGGTTTTTCCTTTTCCCATTTCTGAATTACTATTAAAAATAATTTTTTATCCTGAATATGAGAAACAATGAATTCAAAATATGTAAAGGAAACAAAATAAATCTGATACAAGTCAGTTATCTTATAGGTTTATTTGAAAAATGTATGTTTGTGCATAGAGCACCCAACTGACTGGTAGACACAGACCAGATGTTTGAAAAGTAATTGTTGACTGATGCTTTATAGAACTTTACTTTTATAGAATTCACAAAACACAAATCTTTGCTATTAAATGTGTGTTTTGTGTCTATAATGTCCATAAGCAGTTGTATTCAATACAGATAAGAGGTTTATGTTCAAAAAGCAATCATTCATTTTTTTCTTTCAGTATACTTGCTATTCAGCTGTATTTTAATACAAAAGACATCTTCTGTCTGTGGTGTTCAAAGACCTTAGTTGTTCTCCTTGGACCAAAGTGGTAAATACTGTAATAAATAGAAATCTATATTTCTTATTGGATCAAAAAAGGAGGCAAAATATTATGGCTATAGTTTGTAATTCTACTTTGTCATGAATTACAAATTTTTTGACAAAACATCGCATTTTAAGTCATAAATAAATAGCTTATGCTGAGCAACTTCCACCAAAACTTACTCTCCTAATCCTTAAAAGCAAAAATTAAAGATATGCATGGTGAAAAAATCCTAACGCTGTTTCGGATCTGCCATGTATGTTACACCTTTTACAAGCTCTCTGACTTCATTCTTCTTCTATCTCATATCCAATCTCAAGGAGGCTCTTTTTAGAAAAAAATAACAGGTCGACTAAAATCCTATACTCTTAGTGACATGTACCTTGAGTCCAAATCCCTGGTTTGCATCCTTGATGGCTTGGTGATCTTGGCAAGTTCCTTAATCTCTCCCAGCCTCAATTTCTCCATAAAATTAAGAAGGAAACACATTCCTTATGGGTTTCCTGCAAGATTGCATAAAATAACCTATATGAAATCCTAAATGAAAGCTCAGTAGGTGAAGTAAATTTGCTATTATTATTATCAAACACTGTCATAATTTCTTTAATACTGATTTAATTTGAGATACTTTATTTGTTCATAGAAATCAATCTGGAAAAACCTTAAGAAGTCTAATTTCCAACCATACTTAATTTTTGAAAAACCCTAATTGAACTTCTGAGTTACTTGTAAAGTTACATCCATGACTCCAAATTTTGTTCACAGATGCACCAGAGACTATAAAACATCCTTTGTTAATGGAAAATAAACAGCTTCTTACAAAACAAGACTTCCTCATTCAAGAGCTTATAGATTTATGCCCAGTGCTTTGATTTTAAAAAAAGAGAAAAAGCCTTTTTTTTTTTGAGCCAGAAATGTTTCTCAAACCACTATAGAATAGCAATTATGACTCTCCACTTTTTATTTTTATTGCTGGTTTGAAAAGATGACTCTACAATGCCTACATACAACAGGAAGATATTATTCTACAAATAAGGGCCCAGCATGACATTTACGAGAAAGCCAGCCCTCCTGTGCAAAGCTGATTGGTGCTCAGCCCATGCCCTCCAGGGCATTGCAAACACCTTCTCCACCCAGCTGGTCAGACGCAGGGCGAAGGGTTGTCTGTGCCGGCAGACTTTCAGGAAATGCTCAGCTCCTGTCCCAGCAGAACACATCTGTGGCCAGCAAAGAGAATCTGGACTTTGAAGATGGAATGTCTTGCCCAGTTCCCATCCATCTTGGCCATCTATTGCTTCTGCCTGCTACAAATTCCTTCCTCAGGTAGGGGGACCCCTTCCAGGAGACCCCAGCTGGTCTGAGCTCTAAGGAAGACTGGGACAGACCTTGATCCTTCAAGGCACTTCTGGAAGGAGTCTAGCTTGATCTCCTCACCCACTCTCTAGAAATAGCTTCCATCAGAGAGGAGGGACAAAGCTATACGCCACAGCCTTTTACCTAAGGAGCTTACTTTCCCATGTGGAACTGCCTTTAAACAGCTCCTGCCATGGGACTGGCTCCAGGATGTGCCACTGAAACAGTGAGGAATATGAGTCAGGGGGCAACTCCAACATGTTAGTCATATGTGGTCTTAGAATTCTGAAGACGTGAGAGCAGAGACTGTAATACTGAGCTTACAGTCCCAGAGACTGAAGATTGAGGGACAGTTGGAGAGGGGCAGTGTAGAAGTGAACACAGGAAAAAGGAATCTTTTCATAGTCTTTCCTCTGGAGTGGGAGGGGCGGTGGTGGGGAAGTAGGGTGGGGGCAGCGTCCCAAGAAGTTCCTGTCTTCCAAGGCTTGGGCGCTGTCCGAGGTGCTGACGGGACTCGGGAGGTCGTGTAAACAACTGAGAATCAGCGCGTTTGTAAGGAACAAGGGTTAGGCATGGGGTTTGTAGTCAAAATTTCTTACCCATCTCCAGCTAACTCGCTAAATGATACAGGAAATGGTGGAAGCTCCTGTTGGAAACACAGTTAATTCAAAATTTTAGGTTTTCCCATTAGAAGTTTGGTTTAAGTAGTAGAATATCTTTGAAAATATATTCGACCAGAAAATACATTTCAAATCGCATATTTGTTTTTTCGTGCTCTACGGTGTAATCACAAAGCCTGGGCATTGCAAGGAACCATGGAATTTATCTAGTTTAGCCTCTCAGAAGAGCAGGGATCACCTCTATGGTTTCCCTATTTGATTACTTTCAGTGACACTCAGCTCACTACCAGACCAAGTCAGCCAGTATCTGCCTCCCCTGGTTTTCAAAAGCATGTTGTTAATATTACAGTGTCTTATGACCTTTTATTTATCTGCTTACATATTTATATCCACCTCCTTCTTTTTATAATTTAATTTTCTGTTCCCTGAGGATGGGGCCCTTATGATCTTTATCATTGTACTGTTAACACAGAAACTCTTAATAAATCCTTAGGGGATTGTTTTGAATTACTTTGCAGTTTTGAATACTTTTTTACATCAAGCTGCAATATGATCACACGTAATTTCTATCCATTAGCCTTAGTTATGCCCTTGGGGGGATATACAGAATAAGACTAATTTCTTATGACAGTTCTCAAAATAGTTGAAGGCAGTTAACACACACTTTATAATTTTTCTCTTGGTGAAAGAAACCTATGCTCAGTTCCATCAGCTCACCACATATCCTATCATTTCAGGTAAGACTATTACCTTTCAAGATTGGGACAGTATTATTTGCATACAGTATTATTTTATTGGCTCATAGTGAGACTGCAGAGAGCAAAATAGGACTTAATATTAAAAAAAATACTACTCTTGAGCCAGATATTCCCTGTCTCAGATTTTAAAAATCTGAATTGGGTGTCTCATATTTATCCCATTTAATTTCCTCTTGTTAGTTTCGATCTATCCTTCAGCTGATTCTTTCAGTTGCAGTATTAACTATTTTTTCAAACGTTGTGTTGTATGCAAATGAGATGAAGACTTCATTTAGGTCAGATAAAAATTGACAGGTAGAGGGTTCAGGTACATGCTGATAGCAACTTTCCCCATAATCCTACCCCTGAAGTGTCTGATGAGGCAAAGAGACAAATTAATTTTTATTGGAGTATAGTGGATTTACAATGCTGTGTTAGGTTCTGCTGTACAGCAAAGTGAATCAGCCATATGTATACACATATCTCCTCTTATTGACACCATTTCTTGATATTCTGTCCTTACACATTCCATCTAAATACAAATTGAGCTATTACCTAAGTGTTTTTTCTCTTCTTTCCTGACTTGCTAACTCTTGGTAAATATGAAAAACCATGAAATTTTAAGTTAATTTTGGCACAAGCCTGAGATTGTCTAATGGTAGGTAGAAGTGTGTTTTCTTTGTCAGTCCTTTTAACATCATATTAATAGAATCACTGTATGTTCTTCATGCTAAAGATTGAAAAATTAATGCTACTACCTCTTTTTTCCTAATGGAGATTTTTATGATTTCTCACAATAGGATTTCCTTGACCTTTAGCTGATGCTTCAGATGGCCTGGATATTGCGAAGTTTGAGGTATACCATTGTTCAGTAATGTGAGATTTTTATTTAGTCTTAACTTTGAAAATATCATGTGGACAATGTTCACTTAAAACTTTTCAGATCAGATTCTTGGCTGCAGCAGAAACTCACTGTTGTCATTTTCATGGCCTCTTTTAAGTTATCTTGAGAGTTGTATTGAAATTCATGGCCGTTGTGTGAGAAGATAATGCAAGGTTCATAAAGGAAACAAGTTTAGAATTTAATTTTAATTCTGTTGATTAAGGAATTTGTACTTATCTTTGATTCATTTTCCTCATTTTTTTAACGGATGGCGTATTGGGCAAGTCTCTCTAGACAACCTAAGGTAAAAAAAAATTGATGTACGTAAGATAATTCTTGTATTTATAACAGTGCACCTGTTTATACTGTAATCAATATCTGTAAATAAGTGCTCTTTTGCAACCTACACAATTCTGTGTGTATGCATTGTGTGTATAAAAATATGGTTTTAGGAAATAACAAGTGAATCTACTAAACAGAAATGACCATAAAATATTGGTAGTTCATCTGCATTCTTACAATTATCATAGTCACATATACATATTGTAAACATAATCACACGCTGGGCTGTGCTTAGTCGCTCAGTCATGTCCAACTTTGTGACCCCATGGACTCTAGCCCACTAGGCTCCTCTTTCCATGGGATTCTCCAGGCAAGAATACTAGAGTGGGTTGCCATGCCCTCCTTCAGGGGATCATCCCGACCCAGGGATCAAACCCAGGTCTCCCACATTGCAGGCAGATTCTTTAGCATCTGAGCCACCAGGGAATCCCAAGAATACTGGAGTGGGTAGCCTATCCCTTCTCCCAGGGATCTTCAAGACCTAGGAACTAAACCAGGGTCTCCTGCATTGCAGGTGGATTCTTCACCAGCTGAGCCACCTGGGAAGCCCACATAATCACATATTTACATATAATTGCATACTATGTGGGGATACAGTACTGATCCAAATGGACAGAATTACTTGCTTTCATGGAACTTATATTCTAGTTGGGGAAATAGTCTACAAGATAGGTAACTAAAATTTTAAAAAACATATTTTCTCTATAAAGAAAAGAATAAAGCAAGAAAAGAGCATATGATCTTGAGAGTTGGTGCTCATCACCTAGAAAATCATCTTCAAATTTTGTTTGACTTGGAAAGTAATGGTATAAAGTTGATAAATATGGTAACAAAAATAT
This sequence comes from Antilocapra americana, assembly GCA_007570785.1. Classification (NCBI taxonomy): domain Eukaryota; kingdom Metazoa; phylum Chordata; class Mammalia; order Artiodactyla; family Antilocapridae; genus Antilocapra; species Antilocapra americana. The sequence continues at coordinate 5,650,018 of ML662448.1, forward strand.
TGTTTACCTGATATGTGTCCAGTACATGCACACACGCACACACACACACATATACACCACACATACACCACACACACACACTTCTATGAACAGATGCTTACAAAGAGACCAGGAGTTGTAAAAGTAGCAAATACTTTAGGCTGATTTAGAAATGGTGCTGGTAAGGAAGCAGAGGGTTACTGTCCATTGAGCCTCTGCTGTTCATAGTTTGTTCATTATTGCGTGTGTGTCCATATGCATGTGTGTACGTATAGATGCATAACACACAGAGAAAGAGAGAATTGTGTAAGTATTGGTTACTGAAGAAACCCTCCACAAAGTGTGTAGGAAGATCTACTCATAGCAACAAAATCAAAGTGTTCCTAACAACTGTCATTTCTGTCTGGATTGAGGTTTGAGCTGATTCAACAGTGTTTATAAATGAGATGAGATCAGTCAGTATTACAGATGAGATGAGACCAATAATGACCAGATATCTGCAAGATCATTCACAGTACACCTTTGAGTAAGATATGCTGCCAGTACAGCTTTTCCTGGGCTGTCATTCATGCAGACAGAACAAAGTGATGCTCTAACAAGGAGTTAGAAATTAAAAGCTGGGTTTTCTGAAAGAAAAAAAAAAACAGTGAAGATTCATGTAGAGAGATTTTAGGGGGGTAGAATTGGGCTATATGAACCAACCCTTGAAAAACTGAATATTAGCATATGCCCAGGGGCAAATTAAAAGATGCTACCATTACTTTATTCCACCTCTTAGTTAGATGGCTATCTGGGAAATGATTAGGGTATTGCTTCAGTGCATTATAGGGTATGTTTTCCCCTGAAGATTGAGAGAGGGTAAAATAAGATTAAGTTTTAAAGTAATGTTATTGCTGGCAAATTTCCTTTTTGCAAGATTCCACATCAACTACAGCCTTATTAAGGTGGTAAAATGATTTCTTTTTAGATTGCCAATTTATTTCATAATATTCAGGTAAGTCAAGAAGGTACCTGCTGTAATTTCTACTGGAAACCTGCCCTAGTAAAATTCTATGTGACATCCTTACTATTTTCTTTTCAGGATAATCAAGACATATACAAAAGGGTGAGTACTACCAGCCCAGTAACAAAATATGCAATTACTACACTTTCAGCAAGTGACACCTAGAATTAAAATCAATCTCTTTTCCCCTCTTATTTAGTTTTTATTTCACTACTCCAGAACTCAGGAGCCAACGCATCCAGTTAAGACAGGGGTCAGTATTTTATCATAATCATCTTTCTGTAAAAGTCACTTTCCTCTGCCTGCCTTTGTCCCTTCTCATTTAATATAGGCAGATAGGGACTTCCCTGGTGGTCTTGTGGTTAAGACTTTGCTTATCAATGCAGGGGATGCAGGTTCAATCCTTGGTCAGGGAGCTATGATCCCACATGCCTTGGGGCCAAAAAAACCCAAACACAAAACAGAAGCAGTATTGTAAAAAATTCAGGAAAGACTTTAAAACATGGTTCACATCAAAACAAATCTTTAATACATGCAGATAAATAGAAAAACAGGGGACTTACAGACACTCTTGGTGCTTTTTTCTGAGGACTTTGAGGATCATCTCTCTCCCTGTCTGGGGAAGAGGCCAGGAAGGTTGACAGACCTGAAAAGCTAGAGAACACATTACAGAAAAGGAAAAATTAGTGAGAAATCATTTTTTATTATGCACTTAAGCAGAGGGACAAGAAGAGCCTGGTAAAGACTGAACTCTGTTTACATTGCTCATTGTCACCTTTTGGTTTTAAAGTTTGGAAAACTGCTTTGTTAAGCGTAAAGCGCCATACTCCCAGCAGTGGTCCGTGGGTGCCTTCTGTCACTGTCGCAGTGTAATAGGTGCAGTGGGGATTAAAAGCATCACCTCTGATTTTCTTATTATACGTCTGAGTTATCCTCAGGGAGAGATTGTTGAATTTCTACAGGGTATGATTTGGAGAATGTTGGGAAGATCATAGAATAGAACTTTTACTAGAGTTTCAATCCAGTCACAGTGTTTGAAATTATACTATTAGAAAGTTGCTTATTTATTTAATCAAGACTTTCCAAGTCTTCAGAAAGATCCTTAAAAACAAGCACAGAAACAAACATACAAATACCAAGCAAAATGTTTTTTTTCCTTAGAGGCAAAGACTCAAGAGTAGTATAGATTTAGTCATGGGGATCAGGTAAAGAGGGGGTATCGTCAAGACAGGCCATGGGCACTGCAAGTGGGGCAAAGTCAGTAATGGAAGGGGGCTTCCCTGGCAGTCCAGTGGTTAAGACTTTGCCTTCCAATTCAGGGGGTCCAAGCTCAATCCCTGGTTGGGGAGCTAAGATCCTACATGCCTCACAGCCAAAAAACATAAAACAGGAGCAATATTTTAACAAACTCAATAAAGACTTTAAAAATGGTTCACATCAAAAAAATCTTAAAAAAAATAAAAATGGGAAGGAAAAGATAAATTCCATGCCTATGATGCAAGTTAACTCCTGTTGTTATGTTCAGTCACTAAGTCGTTTCTGACTCTTCTCTTTTGCAACCCCATGGACTGTAGCTCACTAGGCTCCTCTGTCCCTGGGACTTCCCAGGCAAGAATACTGGAGTGAGTTACCATTTCCTTCTCCAGGGGATCTTCCCAACCCAGGGGTCAAACCCACGTCTCCTGCATTGGCAGGTGGATTCTTTACCACTGCGCCACCAGGAAAACAAAAATTAACTTTTACTCTGAGCCAAAATACCTGGGGAGAATTCACAGGACTAGATAAGGTAGGGTGTGTATGTCTGAGTGTGGGCTGGGCAGTCACAGGTGAGACACTCAGGGAAATAAGATGCGTTGGGTGGTGGTGATGAATGGCACCTTTTAGCCTGGTTCCTTAGAGGAGGAGAGCACACCTGGAGAGCCAGAGAGGATCTTCACAGAGATGCTTCTATGAGATGAAGTACTCCGCACTGGGACAAATGCTTGAGGTTAATGCAGATTCAAGTCTGATTTCCCCTAAGGGAATATTTTTAAGTGATGTGTTGGAATGAAATGTGTGAGCCAGGCAAGCGATTCTTTATTGATATCATAAAACTTCAGGCTTAGGCTTGGAAATGGATTTTACTCTGAAAATTAAACCCATCTGTAAGAGGGTGAGCAGACAGGATTGCGCATAGCCCTGGGCTCCGTCCTGGCACTATCTGATCCTCATCTCCTCTTTGCCAGTTTCCTCCTGTGCACCCTCTAATGCATCTGGCAGCCAAGCTTGCTGATCAAAGGATGAAGACATTTTGGCGGCGCGTATGTACTTTTTCCTTCCACCATACTGTTAATGCCGCTAAAAGTTCACTTAACAGTGGTGAATGCCTTTTGTTGCCTTGGGTGGTGCTCACTGGCATTTTCTCCTTGTACAAGCTTCACACGGTGGCTGCAGGGCTGGGGTGGGGGAGGGGCTGTGGTCCAGCTTCGTGGCCACCCTCTCCTCATCTGTGCTCTTCATCCTTTTTCATTTTAGTTTTTGTGTCATTTTTTTTCCACGTTCCCTGCCCCTTCTTATTCTTCTCATGACATAGATAACTGCCTTGATCATACACACTGCTTTCCATTGTCCCACCTGCTCCTTTATTCTTATCTCAGAGCTTTATTTCTTTTGTTTTTGAAAATATTTTTATTTATTTATAGTTAGCAGCTCTGGTCTTAGGTGCAACATCAGAGCTTCGTTTCTTAAAAAAAAAAACTCTGATACTAACATAACGTTGTAAATCAACAATGAACTAATACAAAATAAAAATTAAATTTTAAAAATGAATCATTTTGATTAAAATTTTTTTTAGTTTAGCTATGACTGGTTTCAATAATGGGCTTCCCAGGTGGCACTAGTGGTAAAGAACCCATCTGCCAATGCAGAAGACACAAGAGACATGGGTTTGACCCCTGGGTCGGGAAGATCCCTCGGAGAAGGGAATGGCAACCCACTCCAGTATTTTTACCTGGAGAATCCCGTGGACTGAGGAACCTGGTGGGCTGTAGTCCATAGGGTCGCAAAGAGTCGGACACAACTGAAGCGACTTGGCCTTGCACTGCAGTTTCAGTGATAGCTGAACCTGCTGAAAAGGTCCATCAAGGTTTTGTTGCATGGGAGCAAAACAAGGAAACACAATTTTTGGACAATGTGAGTCCAAGTAAGATGACCAACTCATCGCAGTTGGCCCAGGACATTCTTAGGTTTAGCTCTGAAAATGCCAAGACCCCCGAAAATTGCTCACTTCCTGAGAAGCCAGTGGGTCACCCTGAGCACAGGCCATCACAGTCTGTCTGCTCAGATGCTGACAGCAGGCTTCCAGCTTGAGTCAGCCGCCACCGTGGGCCAGATTTACTGGTAAAGATGAGCTGAAAAAACTGAAATGGTTTATCCTTGAAAAATATGCCTAAGCCAGGAGCCCATTTCAAGTGGAGGCTGTTGGGAAGAACAAGCAAGTTTAACATTGTCCTAGACCTTAAGGCAACTCAATCAAGAAAACATCCTCATCTTCCAGAATAAGACATTGCAATTGTCTTCAGGGTTAGGTATCTCCTTGAATGACTTTTTTGCATCTGATTTCTAGTTATCTTAGAATGGAACCAGGGAGGGGCCAGGTCACAGCACCACTGCAAGCCAGGGAGCAGGGGGTGAGTTTCCTACTAAATGAACGCAGTCTTCATTCCTTTACAGGATTCCAGGGCCACTGCCATGGATTTTACCAAAAAGGTAGGTGAACCTTACTGTAAACACCAGCCCCTCAAAGAAAGATCTGCATCTCTTAGAGATGGGGGAATGCTTGCAGGCTCTTTGGACCACTTCTGCAAAGAACTGGCTTCACACTATGCTCTGCAATTCTTTGAGGCTGAGCATCTAATTTGGGGTTTCCCTGGGCTTGCCCAGGAGCAGAAAGCAACTGAGGGGCCATGCCCCTGGATGGTACTATTTCATGTCAGTTCTTACAGATGAGTCACGTGGGGCCGTCTACTCCTGGAGATTTGTGTTCTGGCTCAGGGGCCCACAGACCAGCTGTGCAAGTCTGGGGAGGGACACTGCAGGTGGCACGAACCCCATATATCAATACCTGCACTGCTTCAAGTTGACCACGAATCATAAGAGCCTGGGACCTTGTTACAATTCAAATGGCTGGGCCCCAACCCCAGAGAATCAGTGGGCACCTGAGGTTTTGCATTTCTAACAACTTCCCGGGTGTCGTTGGTGGTTTGTGTCTGGGGACCGCACTTTGAAAACTACCACCGTGGACATCTCTGAACGACTTTTGGCACAGCCTGATCAGGTAACGGTTTGTGTTTTTGTCTTGCAGGATTACACTGCCACCTTGGGAAGACCGTTTTTCCTTTTCAGGGTAAAGCATGTTTCTTCTTTTTTTCACCCTGATTCCGTTCTACACCCCCAGGTATGGAGTTATTATTGAATGAGCCCGGCCAGGGCCCCATGGGGAACTGGTGAATCGCTGAGGGGACTTTCTCACCTTTAGGGCGTGAGTCATCGCTTGGAAAGGCAAAGGTCCAGCAGCACACAGGCTGAGCACACCAGGGCTCTGGGAGGAGCTCAGGGGTGGGAGGCGGGAGCTCTGTTGATGGACAGATGTGGGACCAACCGTAGTTGGAGTCCATTTTCCCTAGCATGAAGGTCCAGAAAACTTGGCCCTCTCCTGGGAATAAGAGTCTAGTGGTCCTTCTTCCGATGGGACTTGAAGCCTCTTGCAAACGTCACATATGGTCTTTTAGTTCTTGATCTACCACTCACTAGCTGTTTCACCCCTTAGATCTTCAGTGCTTGCATCAGAAAAAACATGTGAGTCAGACTAAGCATGTGCTCCTCCAACTTCATTCTGCGGTCACTGGTGCTAAGAGATGCTCTGCAAAGATCAAATATGGTCAAAAACGCTGCACCTGACACTCCAAAGTGTACAGAGCACATTTCCATGTCCTCAGGAAACAAGCTCTTTAATGTGGCTCAGTCATACATTTCCAAACTTACTTAACCACAGAAATTCTTCCCACCTCCACGACACCCCAAGTACACCTTTTAAACCTTCATGCCCTATTGGTGGTTGTTCTCTGGAGAGTACGTGCAGAAACAGTTGGTCTGGGTCTCCATGATGTCTTTAGGGTGAGAAACCTCGTGATGAATGGTTTGGGGATGGTCCTGCCATATAAACAGAGGCTAAGGGATGGAGTGGTGGGGTGGGGGACAGTGTCAGGCTGTAGGAGCAGCAGGGGTCCTAGGGCACTGTCCAGAGGACTCACAGACCCACTCCCAAGCTGAGCACCCAAGGAAGCTGCTAACGTCCCAGTCAGGAGAACAGAAACTCAGGGTAGTAGAGAAAGAATCTGGAACCAAGAATCAGATTCCAGGCAGTTTGGTCTCAGCACTATAAGTGGCTCCATTTTTTTGTTTGTTTGTTTTTGTGTTTTTTTCAGCCAAGGAATGGAAGAAACCTTGACTTTGACACCTGGTAGGATTGTCCAAGGTCAGCTTCTCTGCAACTCTTCTCCAAATAAATGTTTTATGTCAGACATGAGGGAGTGAGAGGCAGCCAGAGGGGTGATAGTTCCAAAAAGTGGGGATCCTGTGGAACCCCTAAGGACCTCTGCTCCCTCCCTTTCATGCTCTCAGCATCACGGAGACCCCACTGCAGCCTGGCATCGTCCCAGATAAGGCAGTCTTTGTAGGTGTGCTGTCTCCAGCAGCAGCTGTGAGGAGACAGACGCTTTTGTGACTTCTCGCTGGGCCCTTGTGATGAGGCAAATCCACGTATCTAACATGCTTAGTGGGGAGGAGTTTTCTATAGTGGGAGCATTTCTGACTACAGCCAGGCCAGACTATTCCCTCCATTCAAGAGCCTGAGGTGAAATCTCAGGGGATTTCTCGGCTTCTGGCCTATGATGGTGTTGGGGGAGCCTGCATGAGGGCAACTCTGGACCTTCTCTGTCTCTTACAATGATGTGATTCCAGGAACATGAAGCTGCTGCCCTTCAGGGGTGACCCAGCCTCCATCCTGGAGCACAACCTGGACCAGCCAGCAGTGTCTGAGGCCCTGGCAGGGCAAAGTGTCTGAGAGCTCTGTCCAGATGCTGGGGAGCACGCCACCCTGGCCGTACAGGGGAAGCTGGTCCCTGAGGCCATCCTCCTCACACTGACCTAATGGCCTGATCAGTTACAGCAATAACACATCTCATGAGTCCTGATTGTGGGCATTTACGCCATGTCAAGATGAGGCATTTTAAAATATGTTATGTAATAACATGCCCCTCTGCTTTGTCTCCATTCTGATAATGATTCCATCTGACCTGTACATTTTTTCTTTTTCTTTTCAGAATTCAATGGCAAAGGGAGTCTAGATCAGGCAATCAAGCAATTGTTTGGAACAAACGTCAAATTTCTTCCTGTGTGCACTATTTAAAGAGAATTCTCTTGCTCTCTCTATTCACTAGAATATTCAATTATGTAAAAAATAAAGTAGCATTGACATGACATTTTCATTTCTTACTGGAAAGTGTTGGGGGAGGGATTGGATATATTTTCAAAGTGTATGTGTGTTAGTTGCTCAGTCGTGTCCAATTCTTTGTGACCCCATGAACTGTAGCCAACCAGACTCCTCTGCCCATGGGATTTTCCAGGCAAGAATACTGGAGTGGGTTGCCATTACCTTCTCCAGGGGAATTCTTCCCGACCCAGGAATCAAAGTTGGGTCTCCTGCATTGCAGGCAGATTCTTTACTGTCTGAGCCACTGGGGAAGCTTTAAGATACATATGTTTAAAATGTGCTGGATTTGGTATTGTTTTAGCATGTCTTGATGACCTTGTTATTATCGAGAGCTGAGAGCACAGGCTTAGGAGCGCCTGGCTGGCCTCAGATCCTGATTCCACCTTTTAGTTGGAGGACTGTGGGTTGATCACTTTCATGATAAAAGGGGCTGGTAGTAACAGCATCTTCACATCATTTTTGTGATGACTGAGTAGATAGTCCATATAAGAGGCTTAGAGTAGTGGTACCCAGTGAGCACTCAGGGAATGTTGGCTCTTGTTACACTTTGGAGATGAGTTTTGTTACACAAATGGTACCAAAGGGACTTTCCCTAATGAGAGCTGCTTCTATATTGCTGACCAGGTGCTCAAAGTTACAGCATCAAGTTAACACATACCAACTCCAACATGATCCAGGAATCCCACTCCTGGGCATTTGTTCTTGTTCAGTCGCTCAGTTGTGTCCAACTCTTTGTGATCCTATGGCATATATCCAGACAAAACTATAATCCGAAAAGATACATGCACCTCTATGTTCATGGCAGCCCTATTTACAATAGCCAAGGCATGGAGGCAATCCAAATATCCACTGACAGATGAATGGATAAAGAGGATGTTGTGTACATACACAAAGGAATATTACTGAGTCATAAAAATAATGAAATAATGCCATTTGCAGCAACACAGATAGACCTAGAAATTATTATACTAAGCAAAATAAGTCAGAAAGAGAAAGATAAATACATTATGCTATCACTTATGTGTGATATCTAAAATATGACACAAATGAACTTATCTATGAAACAAAAATAGACTCATAGAGAACAGACTTGTAGATGCCAAGGGGTGGGAGAGGAATAGACTGGGAGTTTGGGATTAGCAAATGCAAACTATTCTATATAGAATAGATAAACAACAAGGACCTACTGTATAGCACAGTAAATTATATTCAATATACTATGATAAAGCATATGGAAAAGAATATGAAAAAGATTATATGTGTATAACTGAATCACTCTGCTCTATAGCAGAAATTAATACCACACTATATGTCAATAAAATTAAAAAACAAACCCAAAATCCCTGTAAAATCCCACATACCAACTCTAGACTCTTCAAGAAGCAGTGAGTATCTGGCCTTTACCTTCTCAGGTGCCTCTCTGTAAATGACATTTGAGGGGCCCCAATGATACACGTTGTGAACATAAATTGCACTCAACCTTCTTTCTTTGAAGTCTCTCCAGCTTCTCATCATATTTGAGAGTCCTCCTTTTAAAATGTCATTTAGTCATCACACTTCTAGGATTCAGTTTTTAGTTTTCTACTGTATAATAAAGGTTATTTTTACTTTCATAAGCTTTTGCAGTAAGTCTGAATCCTATTTTTTCCAAAAGAATATTTTAAGACCTATCTGTAGACCCTGCCATGTAGGATGAGTTGAGCAAGTCTACTTCCACGAGATGTTGGGCTGTGTCACTAAATGGTAGAATCAGAATTCAAACCCAGGTTGAAATGACTCCAATACCTGCAGCTCGTTACCATCGCAGGCCACTTCCCAGAGACATGGAATTAGCCATTGGCCGGGGTCAAGACAGATGATTTTCCTCTCTTGACATTTTAAAGGCATTGTGTCTTCACAGTAAGAGTTACACAATCACATATGATATTGTTTACATCAGCCATTTTATTTGAAACTTTGGACCTTTAAGAGACTATGGTTAAAGTAAAAAGAAAGGAAACAACTTTCAACTCAATGAAGAAAGATGAAAGACCAACAGTAAATGAACTAAATAAACTGGACAACTAAGTAATTTTCAGGTGTAATAAGAAGATTGTCCAAACTGCCTTAAAAACATCCTGAGTAGGACTTCCCCAGTGACACAATGGATAGGAATCTGCATGCCAATGCGGACGACATGGGTTTGATCCCTGGTCCAAGAAGATTCCACATGCTGTGGGGCAGCTAAGCCCGTGCGCCACAACTACTGAAGCCTGCACGGTCTAGAGCCTGTGCTCCACAAGAGAAGCCACCACAGTGAGAAGCCCCTGCACCACAAAAAGAGTAGCCTCCACTCTCTGCAACCAGAGAAAGCCTGCACAAAGCAACAAAGACCCAGCACAGCCATCCTGAGTAGGATTTATTTTTGAAATTAAAAAAACACACTTTAAGGGCTTCCCAGGCAGTGCTAGTGGTAAAGAACCCTCCTGCCAATGTAGGAGTCATAAGAAATGCAGGTTTGATCCCTAGGTCAGGACAATCCCCTGGAGGAGGGCATGGCAACCCACTCCAGTATTCTTGCTGGGAGAATCTCATGGACAGAGGAGCCTGGTGGGCTACAGTTCATAAAGTTGCAAAGAATTGGACGTGACAGAGGAACACATGCTTTAATATGTATTTGAAGGGATTAAAACCATCAGATCATAATGCAATATCAAGACATGATTTAGTTAATAAGACATTTCCCACTAGACCTTACTCATGCCTTCCATGCACTGATGGCTCCATTTATGATCAGATCACATCTTCTACCCAGAGTCCCTCCATCTAGAATATCTTGTCATCATTATGTTTTCCTCTAGTGCTGGGACAGTCAATGTTTGTGAATGTTTGTTAAAAGACTGATACATCTTTTTTAAAGTTAGACTAAAATTTAAAAATAGGAGTGAGATGAAATGTAGGTACAAGTTTGAGTTGTACATGAAGTTGCAAACCTACAAACCCTGCCAACTTAGCCCTTGTCTCAGGTGAGGATGGTGTTCCTGGCACGAGAACAAGGTGAATCGAGAGTTCACCGTGGCCGGGACTTCCTTGGTGGTCCAGTGGCTAAGACTCCCCATTCCCAATGCAGGGGGCCTGGGTTTGATCCCTGGTCATGGAACTAGATCCCACATGCTGCAACTAAGACCTGGTGCAGCCAAATAAATCAATTAAAAAAAAGAGAGAGAGAGTTCACCATGGCCAGGGCGATACCTGATTTGAGACCAAAAAGGAATCTGGATCAATTAGGAGAGGCTAAGCAGGGACCCTCCCCTACCTCTACCAGGAGATAGGAGATTCAGATGCTTTTCCAATTCAACATGTTTAGACTCTCAGGTTCTTAGCTTTTGTAAAGTTATTCATCTTGTGTGTCTCAGTACCTGAAAGAAGCATTTTCCTGGCCCAAATAAATCGCATCCAAAGACGCTGGAAAAATTCCACTTTGGGAAAGGGTTATTTTTTTGCTCAATTCTCTAATCTCTTTGCTGACTCTTGGTATTTCAGTTTAATATTACAACCATCAATTTGCCTCAAGAGTTTAAGCCACGATCAATAGAAACCATGAAGGAGAGGCAGTAGGAGTTATTTTATTTATACCCTTAGTCTTTGTCTTCCAGACATCAGTGAAACAGAACTTGGAGGATGACTGTAATAAAGCAGAGCCCAGGGGAAGAGGCTTCCCTTCACAACAGCTGCGGAGGTGCTAGGGTCCAGGACAGCCAGCTGGTAGACCACATGTCCACATACTTGGAGGAGGCATGGTCCAGGGAAGAGCTATCATTTGTCACCCTCCTGGGGAAAACTCACCTTGACCTGAAACAGGCGATGAGTGAGAGGTGTCTGTAGGGAGGAAGGTACACACTGCCAGCTGCCTCGGCCTCCACTGATGAAGCAACGGGTGCTTACTGCCCTGATTCCTCCCGGTCTAGCAGCTTTCCACTGCCTCCCTCTCCTCCAACGCATCCCTCTCTGGACTCTCTGAATCAGGCTAAAATCCCTCTTTATCCACCATCTCTTCCCTGGATGCTGTACCTCTCTTCCTTTCTCTTCCTTGATGACCTGGGAAGTGGTGGGAGTGGAGGCTGGGAGGCTGCTCAGTGTCCAGAGCACCAGGGATTCTGGGACACCTTGGATAAGGGGTTGTCTTCACAGCCTTGATATTCTGTCCTCTCCAGAGATGCCACACTTCTTGGCAGCTCATTTCTTCTGGCTAAGACAGCTTATCCCTTCTCCGTCCTGTTAGCCACATCTACGCTACACCCCTCTTCTCTTGAGGGGTGTGGCAATTTGTTCAGGGCCGTTCTGCCTCGTCTCCTGTCCTCCTGCCTCAAAGCCCCTGTGAGTATCTGTCTGACACGCTGGGCCTTTCTTCTCATCCACAGAGCTTTTCCTCTCTTCTCCTTAGCTGCCCCCTGAGTACCTCTCCATGTCAGCATAAGCTTCCTGAAGGCAGGAGCCATGCCTCATTCATTTTTAAGTTCTGAGGCCTAACACAGCCTTTAGCTTAAAGTAGACTCTCCAAAAATGTGCAAATGAATGGATAAGTGATTATGTAAAAGATAAGTACCAGGTCCACACTGGGCATTATTTCATTCTCTTTATGACTGAGTAATAGTCCATTGTATATATGTACCATGTCTTCTTTATCCATATCTTTGTCAATGAGGTTTAGGTTGCTTCCGTGTTCTGGCTATCATGAACAGTTCTGCTATGAACACTGGGGTGTATGTATCTTTTCAAATTAGTGTTTTCATCTTTTTAAGATATATGTCCAGGAATGGGATTGCAGGATCATATGTCGCCTCTATTTTTTAATTTTTTAAGGAACTGCCATACTATTTTCTGTAGTGGCTTCACCGGTTTACATCCCTATGTTTATTCTCTGTACTATCTTCACAACTCTACTATTCATCTACAACTGTTCTGAAATAAAAAAGCTATTTTTAAGCATACACACACATACACCCCCTCACTAAAAGAAAAGAAAAAAATATTCTCAGACGGAATGTCAGAATGTGGGAAGAGCTGCCTCTGGTAAGGAGACACACACAGAGGATTTAAGGAGATACATTTAGTGCCAGAATTAAGAATTTTATCAAGCTCACTTTTTCTTTTACAAAGGAAAAGGAAGAAAAACACAACTCCTCCAGCTATAGAGACTCTTCAATACCTGAAGCAGGAGATATTCAACTGGACTCATTAAAGAGAAGTGGATAAGTTAAAAACTAGATAACTATTACTTTATCAAACTCTACATTTCATGATAAAAAATCTTAAGTAATATTAATTAGTGTAAATAAAAGTTCCACCATTTAAATTTTTATGGTGAAGTTAGAGTTTCAGTATATAAAGGTGAAAGTGGAGAGAGCTAGGGACTGGGAAGAGAAAAGGAACCCAGGAGTGTAAGCTAAATATCCCTTGGAAGGGAATTCCTGGTTACTTTATGCTCAAGCATCAGGAAAAGAATGAACACAGCTTGGGCTTCATCAAGTAGGCTTAGAAACATAACAGAGTCCCTGGAGGCTCAGATGGTAAAGCATCTGCCTGCAGTGCAGGAGACCCAGGTTCAATCCCTGGGTTGGGAAGAAACATAACAGGGCTTCCTTGGTGGCTCTGATGGTAAAGAATCCGCCTGCAATGCAAGAGATGTGGGTTTGATCCCTGGTTCAGGAAGATCCCTTTAGAATAATAAATGGCAACCCACTCCAGTATTCTTGCCTGGGAAATCTCATGGACAGAGGAGCTTGGTGGGCTACAGCTCACGGGATCACAAAGAGTTGGACATGACTGAGGGATTAACATTTTCACCTTTTTATTTTTCATAGCCGATTAATAATGTTGTGATAGCTTTAGGTGGACAGTAAAGGGACTCATCCAACCACATACATGTATCTGTTCTCTTCCAAAGTCCCCTCCATCCAGGCTGCCACATAACACTGAGCAAAAAGTTCCATGTGCTATAGAGTAGGTCCTTGTTGGTTTTCCCTGGTGGCTCAGACGGTAAAGCATCCGCCTACAATGCGGGAGACCTGGGTTCCATCCCTGGGTCAAGAAGATCCCCTGGAGAAGGAAATAGCAACCCACTCCAGTATTCTTGCCTGGAAAATCCCATGGACAGAGGAGCCTGGGAGGCTACAGTCCATGGGGTCACAAAGAGTCAGACACGACTGAGCAACTTGACTTTCACTTTCTTGGTTATCCATTTAAAATATGGCAGCAAATACCGTCTTCTTATAAGGATGCTTGTCATATAGGATTGGGCTTCCCAGGTAGCACAATGATAAAGAATCTACCTGCCAATGATAAACAAACCAGGAGACATGGGTTCGATCCCTGAGTCAGGAAGATCCCCTGGAGGAAGAAATGGCAACCCACCCCAGTATTCTTGCCTGGAGAATCCCACAGACAGAAGAGACCGGTGGGCTACAATCCATGAGGTTAAAAAGTTGGACACAACTTAGTGCGTGTACACACACAGACACACACACACACACACACACACACACACATACGGTTACCTCTTATTAAATCCTCAAATACTGTCACATTCTGAGGTACTGGGGATTATGACTTCAACATATGAATATGGCACGGGATACAGTACAGCCAATAATCCCTTCCTGTACCCAGCGCAGGAGTGAGGAGACGTACTGGGAAGCGAGGAAGGGAGCCCACTGCTAGGCTATTACCCCTTCCTCCCTAATAGCACCTCACCCCTTCTGTGTTGGGTTTGGCAATGACAGTGGAGGATAGAAGGGAAACACTCTTTTTGCCGAATGACCAACAGCTGGTGCCTCTGCTGCTTTTCTTGCCACAGTGGCCTGGTCTTGGACTCTTCAGGAAAGGGTACCCCAGTGAGCTCCTCAGAGGTCTGTGCTGAGCAGTGCTCCTGCCCAGTGCCCTGGGAGCCAATCTCTTCACCTCGGCAGAAGCCTCAGTGCCTTTCAAGTGCCAGAGACCCCTCACCAGATACTCAGCCATCTCTGAGAGTATCAGGCACAAGGGTCTGTGCTTAGATGACTTCTGGAAAATGTGTTTCCTTGGCAACCAAATGATGGCAAGGCAGGCTGCTCCAATTCCCTACTCAGGGTGGCATGGGGGCAAACTGCTTGTCATCAGCAGACAGCTGACTAGTTAATAAAATGCAAATGCAGGTTTGTGTGTGTGGGTTCAGTCCTATTCAGCCCTTTTGTGACCCCACAGACTGTAGCCTGCCAGGCTCCTCTGCCCACGGGATTTCTCAGGTAAGAATACTGGGTTGCCATGCCCTCTTCCTGCAGATCTTCCCGACCGTGGGATAGAACTGGTATCTCTTGCACCTCCTGCATTGGCAGGCAGATTCTTCACCACTGCACCACCTGGGAAACCCAAAGACAGGTTACCTACATCTTAGAAAGTCCAAGGGAGGGCTCTGAGCCCAGCTGATTAACTCTTTAGATCAAGAGGAGCTTACTTCCCTCTGGCCTTCCTGGGCTTGAAGCACCAATCCCCAGACAGTAGAAACAGGACCACCCCCCTGCACCAGCATGACCATGGCCCAGGGAGCAGTCAGGACGCAGCACTGCTTGTTCATCCCCAGGACTGTGAGTCCTTGGGAGTCCAGAAAGTGAAAATGCCAGCCGCTCAGTTGCATCCAACTCTTTGTGACCCCACAGACTGTAGCCCACTGGGCTCCTCTGTCCATGGGATTTCCCAGGCAAGAATACTGCAGTGGGTTGCCATTTCCTTCTCCAAGAGATCTTCCTTGACCAGAGATCGACCCTGTGTCTCCTGAATTGGCAGGTGGATTATTTACAGCTGAGTTACCAAGGAAGCCTTGGGAATCCAGAGAGGTCAGTTAATAGGGATCAGTGCTGGGGAGGAGTTAAATATGGGAGAATCTGAACCATATTTTGAGACTGACTTACAATAATGATTTCTGAATCTCTACCTTCTTTTCTTCCATCCTACCATGACTCATCTTGATATTTTAAGTCATTCATTTATCAGAGCTCAATAATGGACTTCAATGCACTTGTGAAGCTTCAAAAAGCATTTGACATGACAAAGGAGCCTGTGTTCATTATTATAAAATGGATTCTAGATTCTCCCCTAACAAAAAAACCCAGACAAGGCTTGCCTCTTTTCTTATATAAATGTGAGCCAATAACAGATTTCATGGAGAATTTCAGTGACAGAACCACTGCTAAGAATAACCCTGGACTTGGTTTCAGGAGACCTTGATGTATTCCTCCCAACCCCTCTATCTTCTGTCTTCAGCTGCAAGACATTGAGCAGTAACCCAATAAAAGGAAAATATCTACTATTTCACGTGGTTGCTATTACATGATTAGTTGGTAAAATGCATTATTTGGTACATTAAAAAGAAAAGAAATCCATTCCAGTGATTTCTGTCATTGTTCTCCCTTCAAATCCAAGTTATATTTAAATCTGTGTCTCTGAAATGTTCGCAGACATCAAAACTGTGTTCAGTACCCTTCAACTGACAGCTTATAAAGCACAAAGTCAAAATATTCGATACTTTTGAAAGTACAATGAAATCAATTTTATTGTGTACATGTCGTGAAGAATGTCTAATTTAATCCTATAAATTAGAAAAAAAAAAAAGAAAGAAGCAAAGTAGGGTGGAAGTTAGGGCTTCCCTGGTGGCTCAGTGATAAAGATTCTGTCTGCAATGCAGGAGTTGCAGGTTCAATCCTTGGGTCAGAAAGATTCCCTGGAGGAGGGCATGACAACACACTCCAGTCTTCTTTCCAGGAGAATTCCATGGACAGAGGAGCCTGGTAGGCTACAGTTCATCAGGTCACAAAAAGCCAGACATGACTGAAGTGACTTAGCATGTACACAAGCAGGGTGGAGGTTAAGCATCTGTGCTTTGGAGTCAGAGTGGTAAATCCCAGCTAGGCTACTTACTAGCTGTGATACCTTTAGCAAGCGATTGAGTATCTCTGTGCCTCAATTTTCTCATCTGTAGAATGCGCTGATAGAATCTTTGCCTGTTGTGAGGATTAAAGAAATTAGCACACAGGAAACACCCATGGCACGTCAAACTCAATCAGTGTTAACTATTGTTATCAAAGGCAGATACTCCTGGAGGACGGGATGATGGATCAGTTTCCAGTTTAAAGAAAGTCCACGAGATCAATCCTGAATATAAATTTGAAGGGAACGCAAGTAGAGACCCTGGCATGTGGGTGTGCGTACTCAGTTGTGTTCAACTCTTTGAGATCCCCATGGGCCATAGCCTGCCAGGTTCCTTTGTCCAGGGAATTTTTCAGGCAAGAATACTGTAACGAGCTGCCATTTCCTACCCCAGGGAAGCTTCCCAACCTAGGGACTGAACTTGAGCATTGGCAGGCAGATTCTTTCCCCCTGAGCCGGCTGGGAAGCCCCAGAGGCCCTGGGCATATGATGTGTCCAGAACCCCCTGGAGGGCTGCTTAAAATACTGGCTTCTGAGATTGCTCTGAGGGCTTGGAATTTGCATTTCAAACAAGCTCTCTTATGGCACTGATGGGGCTGGCTGGGGACTATTCTTTGAAAGCCTACAGCCATATTCCTCATAGGGCTTGGGGGCCGCACTGGGTTTATCAGGGAGGTACATAAGTCCCTGCGAGGAACACCCCACAAAGAGAGATATGAAAGGGAAGGACAGGGAAGTGTTTGGGGCCAGGCTGCCCTGCAGCCCTTCTAGACTACCTCTGGAAAGAACTGGTCCCTTCTGGAAAGAACTGGTCTCCCAGCATGACCCTGAAAAATCTTCTCTGAAGCCAAGCATGAAATCTCATGTGTCCCTGGACTTGTCCTGGGGGGAAAAAAGAATCACTGGCCTATTACTGTTACTGTCTATTACTGTGCTACGAGTGCTAACATATAACACAGACGACACTTGATCACACCCCCTCATTTACAGGACTACCTGTTAAATAGCAAGCACCTTAAGAGTAGACATGGTGTTTTATTCATCTTTGGACGTATAACATCTTCTACTGAACAGAGCATGGTAGAAACTTGATTTGTGTTGAGTTCAATAAATGTTCACTATGCTTCTAAATGAATATTGACACGTTCTAATCAATTAACTATTGATTAGATGATTTGTTATACAAAGATGAAAGACAGCATGCAATGTTTCTTCTTTTATCCTATTATTTCCAGATTTTGTTTTCCACAAAAGATCTAAAGATCTGTGGGGAAACGACCCCATTATGAGTTTGGTTATATCTGTCTATTCTGTTCAGCCACACTTCTACCATATCTTTGGGTGTTCCCAGATCATTGTCCAGGGACATCACAGAAAAATCTGCTGTGTCATTGGCGTATTGACTCAGGAAGTACAGTCTTTGTTCCTTCAAATCACTGGATCCTTCCTTGGTATCAACTCCCCTGAGTTCACACACCCTTGGACTGATGCCACTTACCTTGGCTCAGACTCCACCATTCCACGGAGCACCCCTGCTGTCCACTGCCCCTGGGCCCTGTGTACCACGGAAAACAGAGTGGACTAGGCAACCAGTTTTAGAACTTTAGTCAAGTTCTGCCTGCATCAGACCCCTGGTTTGCTGGACACAAATGTTCAGGATAGAGACATGGAGCATGCCAAATCTGGCTCCCTTAACTTAACTTAGGGCTTCCCCTGTGGCTCAGATGGTAAAGAATCCGCCTGCAATGCAAGAGACCTGGGTTTGATCCCTGGGTTGTGAAGATCCCCTGGAGGAGGGCATGGCAACCCACTCTGGTATTCTTGCCTAGAGAAATCCCTTGGACAGAGGAGCCTGGGGTAGGGGGGGCTGCAGTCCATGGGGTTGGCAAAGCGTCAGACACTACTGAGCCACTAAGCACAGCTAACGTCACTTAAGGAGAAGTTAGAGGTGACAAATGTTTATTTTGAAAATGAGCAAATTTTATCTTACTCTCCTAGACTAACTTTATTTTGAGAAGCACAGAAATGAGCTTTAAGAATATTGAGAAAAATTTTAAATGTTGATGTGATTAGTTAGCTTCCTTCCTTCATAAAGGTAGCTAAACACTTTTCCTTATTGAATATGCACAAGTGCTAGGAAAAATAGAGGCATTTAAGTAATTTTCCCAGTAAAATGGAATTGCAAAGCAAAAGAGGGGCATGGTTTATTATAAGTGCCTGCAGGAACTATGAAATTCCAGGAATTTAAAAGCCTTATCTGAGATGACTGATACAGGGGGAAACAGCTAGGTTTCCTTCATGTTTATTTTGAACAGTGGATGCGTTCAGTTCAGTTCAGTCGCTCAATCATGTCTGACTCTTCCGATCCCATGGACCACAGCACGCCAGGCCTCCCTGTCCATCACCAACTCCTGGAATTTACTCAAACTCATCTCCATTGAGTCAGTGATGCCATCCAACCATCACATCCTCTGTCATCTCCTTCTCCTCCTGCCCCCAGTCCTTCCCAGCATTAGGGTCTTTTCCAATGAGTCAACTCTTTGCATGAGGTGGCCAAAGTATTGGAGTTTCAGCTTCAACATCAGTCCTTCCAATGAACACCCAGGACTGATCTCCTTTAGGATGGATGGGTTGGATCTCCTTGCAGTCCAAGGGACTCTCAAGAGTCTTCTCCAACACTACAGTTCAAAAGCATCAATTCTTCGGTGCTCAGCTTTCTTTATAATCCAACTCTCACATCCATACATGACTACTGGAAAAACCATAGCCTTGACTAGACAGACCTTTGTTGGCAAAGTGATGTCTCTGCTTTTTAATATGCTGTCTAGGTTGGTCATAACTTTTCTTCCAAGGAGTGTTTTTTAATTTCATGGCTGCAATCATCTGCAGTGATTTTGGAGCCCCACCAAATAAAGTCAGCCACTGTTTCCACATCTATTTACCATGAAGTGTTGGGCCCGGATGCCATGATTTTAGTTTTCTGAATGTTGAGCTTTAAGCCAACGTTTTCAATCTCCTCTTTCACTTTCATCAAGAAGCTCGTTAGTTTTTCTTCACTTTCTGCCATAAAGGTGGTATCATCTGCATATCTGAGGTTATTGATATTTCTTCCGGCAATCTTGATTCTAGCTTGGGCTTCTTCCAGTCCAGCATTTCTCATGATGTACTCTGCATATAAGTTAAATAAGCAGGATGACAATATACAGACTTGACGTACTCCTTTTCCTATTTGGAACTAGTCTGTTGTTCCATGTTCAGTTGTAACTGTTGCTTCCTGACTTGCATATAGATTTCTCAAGAGACAGGTCAGATGGTCTGGTATTCCCATCTCTTGAAGAATTTTCCACTGTTTATTGTGATCTACACAGTCAAAGGCTTTGGCATGGTCAATAAAGCAGAAAAAGATTTTTTTTGGAACTCTCTTGCTTTTTCAATGATCCAATGGATGTTGCCAATTTGATCTCTGGTTCCTCTGCTTTTTCTAAAACCAGCTTGAACATCTGAAAGTTCACAGTTCATGTATTGCTGAAGCCTGGCTTGGACAATTTTGAGCATCACTTTACTACCGTGAGATGGGTGCAATTGTGCATTCTTTGGCATTGCCTTTCTTTGGGATCGGAATGTAAACTGACCTTTTCCAGTCTTGTGGCCATTGCTGAGTTTTCCAAATTTGCTGACAATTGAGCGCACCACTTTCACAGCATCATCTTTTAGGATTTGAAATAGCTCGACTGGAATGCCATCACCTCCACTAGCTTTGTTTGTAGTGATGCTTCCTAAGGCCCACTTGACTTCACATTCCAG
Source organism: Antilocapra americana (assembly GCA_007570785.1). Classification (NCBI taxonomy): domain Eukaryota; kingdom Metazoa; phylum Chordata; class Mammalia; order Artiodactyla; family Antilocapridae; genus Antilocapra; species Antilocapra americana. The sequence goes on from ML662448.1 coordinate 5,670,276, forward strand.
GACATCTGGCTTGTGATCACACCATCATGATTATCTGGGTTGTGAAGATCTTTTTTGTATAGTTCTTCTGTGTATTCTTGCCACCTCTTCTTAATATCCTCTGCTTCTGTTAGGTCCATACCATTTCTGTCCTTTATTGAGCCCATCTTTGCATGAAGTGTTCCCTTGGTATCTCTAATTTTCTTGAAGAAATCTCTAGTTTTTCCCATTCTTTGTTTTCTTCTATTTCTTTGCACTGATCACTGAAGGCTTTATTATCTCTCCTTGTTATTCTTTGGAACTCTGCATTCAGATGGGAATATCTTTCCTTTTCTCCTTTGCTTTCACTTCTCTTCTTTTCACAGCTATTTGTAAGGCCTCCTCAGACAGCCATTTTGCTTTTTCACATTTCTTTTTCTTGGGGCTTGTCTTGATCTCTGCCTCCTGTACAATGTCACAAACCTCCTTCCATGGTTCATCAGGCACTCTGTCTATCAGATCTAGTCCCTTAAATCTATTTCTAACTTTCACTGTAGAAACGTAAGGGATTTGATTTAGGTCATACCTGACTGGTCTAGTGGTTTTCCCTACTTTCTTCAGTTTAAGTCTGAAATTGGCAATATCCAATTCATGATCTGAGCCACAGTTAGCTCCTGGTCTTGTTTTTGCTGACTGTATAGAGCTTTTCCATCTTTGGCTGCAAAGAATATAATGCATTCTTAAGTTATAAGTGGATGCATTAAACACTCCTTAATAGTTAACTGCCTCTTCCTCAGTTCCTATGCTCACCCACCAGAGATCTGTTTTCCTTGGCACAAATGCTTTGTATGTTCCTATCTCCCATGTTCCCTTAGTCTGCAATTTCTCATTTTCTTATTTTCCATCGTACTGTGTTGAGCATATCTTCAAAATCTATCTTTAGAGGAAGACAGGTAAAAATCCATTCAAGTAATAATGCCAGCAGCTAATACTTACAGAATTAAGCACCGAGGACTGTCCTAAGCATTCACTCAATACTTAACAGTGCCCTTATGAGGCAGCTACTATTATTATTGTACCTATTTTGCCGATGAGGAGCCAGAGAAGCTAAGCAGCTCACCCAAGGTTACTCTGGCAGTGAGCATTGGAGCTGGAATATGTCCCCAGGTGTTCTGGCTCCAGACAGGGGATAGAATTGTGACTGCATCAAGGAGGGAAAATGCTGGATAGGTGAGGATCCCTGGGTTTCTAAGAGAACCTCAGTTACCCACGTTGTTGTTATGTGAAGAAAGCCTTGAGATGTGTGTGTGGGTGTGTTAGGATACAAGCATGTGTATTTGTTATGATATATTTTTAAAACTGGGGTAGAGTTACTTTCAATGTTGTGTTAGTTTCTGCTATACAACAACGTAAATCAGTTATATATACATATATGCACTCCCTCTTGGACCTTCCTCCCACCCCACCACATCCTACCCTCTAGGTTACCACAGAGCACCAGGCTGAGCTCCCTACGCTATACAGCAGGTTAGTACAGCTATGTGCAAAAGAATGAATTTAGAACGCTCTCTAACATCACTGTTGTTTAGTCACTCAGTCATGTCCAACTCTTTGTGACACCAAGGACTGTAGACCGCTAGGCCCCTCTGTCCATGGGAATTCCCAGGCGAAAATACTGGGGTGGGTAGCCATTTCCTTCTCCAGGCTATCTTCCCGCCCCAGGAATTGAGCCCACATCTGCTGTGCTGGCAGGCAGGTTCTTTACCACTGAGCCACCTGGAAAGCCCTCTCTAACACCACACACAAAGTAAACTCAAAATAGATTAAGGATCTAGATGTAACACTGAACACTATGAAACTCTTAGAGGAAAACATAGGAAGAACATTCTTTGACATAAATCACAGCAAGATTTCTTGAACTCACCTCTTAGAGTAATGAAAAGCAAAAATAAACAAATGGGGCCTAATGTTACAATACTTAAGCAAGCCGCTGTTGGGTGGGGGCGGCTCTAACGCCTCAGTAGCTTGTTCAAACACCCTAAAACCCAGGAGTCATGAAGACCTCTCCTGGTGTCTGGATGCAGCACTGAAATGGAGCAGGACCGCATGGTTCGTGCCCCCACCCCCACCACGTTCTCTGCCTGCCTTTTGCCAGCGGAAAACTTTAGTCAAAGCATCAGTTTAATCAGAGAAGTGAGAAATGCTGAAACAAAGGGAAACAGTCAAAGGAGACTAAGTAATACTAATGTAGTCATTAAGCACAGTCAAGGACCTTTAGTTCTTTCTTCAGGTCTGTAGGTAATATTCTGAACCATATCCTGTGAGCTGTCTTATAGATACAAAAACCCCAGGTGGAGAAGTTAACTGTACCTAGGACTTGAGCTGCCATAGTTCCGAGAATTGACCACAAAGGAAAGGGAGCAAATGGGCCCTGGAACTAAAGATTAATTGCTCCTAAAATAATCAAGATGATGTTAGTCAGACCACTGATGACCAATTTGAAGATGATGGTTAGAGATGACTGTACTGTTTCTGCATGTAGCTCCCCCCATCCCAACTCTGTCTATAAAAGTTCTCTCCCCCTGCTTATCAAGGGCTTCTCTGGTGGCTCAGAGGGTAAAGCATCTGCCTGCAATGTGGGAGACCGGGGTTCTATCCCTGGGTCGGGAAGATCCCCTGGATTTGGAAATGGCAATCCACTCCAGTATTCTTGCCTGGAGAATCCCATGGATGGAGGAGCCTGGTAGGCTACAGTCCACAGGGTTGCAAAGAGTCAGACACGATTAAACAACTTCTTTCTTTCTTTCTTTCTTTCTCTCTCTCCTTCCGTCCTTCCTTCCTTCTTGTCAAGGGGGAAGTCAGTCTTTGGACAGATATCAACCACCTCCACCACACCCCCCACTAGCTGCCAGCATCTGAAATAAAGCAAACTTTCCTTTCCACCAACTCAGCCTGCTTATTGGCTTTTGAGCAGCGAGCATCCGGACCCGCCAAGCATACCTTTGTAACAGCAGGACTGAGGGCTGCCTGCTGAGATCCCAGAAAACAGTTCTGTGGGGTTGGAAGCAGCTGTGAAGCTTCAGGTTTCACTGGTCTGTGGTTAATTTAGGGACCTCTCTGCCAGGCATCAGCACCTGTTCTACAGGGAGGGCCGGGTCACCAGCAAGGATGACCACCGTGGTCCATGGGTGGCGACCCCGGCTGCTCTCTGTGCTTCTGGAAAATTGCCAGGATTCTCCTCCAACCCGAGGAGGGCAAGTCCAGGAAAGAGGTCGAAGTCCCTCTAGCCAGAAGTCAGAGTAAATGTGACCTGGAAAATTGAAATAGGTACCATTTCTTACACGGGTTTAAAAGAGAAAAGAAAAGAAAAACAAATGATACAAATGGACTTACTTAACAAAACAGAAACAGACTCACAGACTTAGAGAATGAATTTATGGTTACCAGAGTGAGGAAGAATGGGGATAAGAGATAGTTAGGGAGTTTGGGATGGATATGTCCACACTGCCGTATTTAAAATGGATAACCAACAAGGTCCCACTGTAGAACACAGGGAACTCTGCTCAGTGTCATGTGGCAGCCTGGATGGGACAGGACACTGGGGGAGAGTGGATACATAGGAATGTGTGGCTGAGTCCCTTTGCTGTCCATCTGAAGCTATCACAGCATTGTTAATCAGCTATACCCCAACACAAAATAAAAGTTAAAGAAATAAAGAATGCATGTTAATACCTAAAAGAGAAAGAAGAAAAGAATTGCTAGTTGTGGGGTTTCTTTTTTTTTTTTTTTACTGAATTCATAAATACAACTTAATTAGACTTAGATGAAAAGCTAATCAAATTAGGTGAATTGGCCCTAAAAACCTAGCCTGTGCAAATCAGGGGAAGTAAGGAGAATCTCCTCTTTTTTGAGGGGGTTTCAGAACCAGCAGGTGATGCAGGAGTGGGGTTTTCAGACTTTGATATGCTTAGAAGGCAGAGGAGAGGCTCCTGGGGGTTTTCCAGAGGGCAAGCCAGGACCCCAGGCTCAGATGGGGAGAAGAGTCTCTTCTGAGTCTGGAGAAGACTGAGCCAAGGGTCTCTTCACAGCACATTGAACCTGTATGGGAGAGGGGGCAGTCTTCCATGTTACAACCAAGCATGAAAGCTGCTGCCACTTTAAATTCCCATCCTCCAAAAGCATGAAGTGCCAAGCACCCCTCTTGGTTTCAGGGACACAGCTTCCATAAACAGGCTCATCATTAGTGACAGAACAATAAAACACAGTGGCCGTAAGTTCTATGAAGGCAAGTAAAAGGGGGTCAGAGAGACATGGAGTGGGGAGGCTGCTCCTTTAGAAGGAGCCATGAAGAAGGCTTCTCCAGGGAGCTAGCTGAGTGAAGAACTCAAGGACATGAGAAGTGACCCCCCACAGAGATCTGGGGCCAGGTTTCCAAGCAGAGGAAACAGCAGATGTAGATGCCCAGGCAGGATCATGCTTGGCACGCTGGCAGAGCAGCAAGAGGCCAGTGTGGCTGGAGCATGAGGAAGAGGAGAGCAACTGGGAAGCTGGGGAGGGACCTGAATGCATGGAGACTCTGGAGTCTAGTCTACATAATAACGTGGAGCCACAGAAAGGTTGATAGAAATAACATGATCTGCCATCCTCATTGGACAGGAGCTTTTATTCTCTGGGGAGAACCGACAGTGGAGTGGGAAGTGGAGTAGGGAGGTCCATGAGGCCATTGCCGCATCTGGCAGAGCATGAAGGTGGCTTGATGGGATGGGGAGGGGATGACAGAATGTAACACTGGATTCCATGCCAGGTATCAGGGAAGTGGATGCTTTGGGGCAGGGCCCAGTGATACCTGGATAAGAACACTGGAGTGTGTGGAGGGGGGAGGGGAGACTTTCCTGGTGATCCAGTGGCTAAGACCCTGTGCTCCCAATGCAGGGGAATCAGGTTCAATCCCTGGTCAGGGAACTAGATCCCACATGCTGCAACTAAAGATCCTGTATGCCGCAATGAAGACCTGATGCAGCCAAACAAGAACAAAAAAACAATGGAGGGAAAGATTGGGCCTGGGGTAGCCAGAGTTCTGGGCTAGTTTATGTTAGATTTGAGAATCCAGACCAGGCCCATGGATTTAGGGAAGAGTCAAAGGGGAAAAGTTTTGTTTCCAAAACCTGCACCATGCACACGGCGTTTGTCTTATAACCATGACCCCTGCTGAGATCACTCAAGAAAAGAGTGTAGAGAAGAGGACTGAGAACCAAGTCCTGCTGAAACCCAAAGCTCTGAATTTAGGAAAGGAAGAAGGAGCCAGTGAGAGGACTGAATGGAAGCAGCCAGTGGGGGTGGAGGGGTGGGGTGCATCAGGAGAGCATGTGGTCAGGGAGCCAAGCCAAGAAAGGGTTTCCAGAAACAGGGAACAAGCAACCCATCAAATCCACTGAGAAGAGAGGAAGAAGCACACAGAGAATGAGCTAGCTGCTTGATTTCCCAATTGGGGTCAAGGGTGACCTCAACAAAAGCCTATTGAAGGAGTGGACAAAAGCCTGACTGAATTGAGCTGAACCTAGTGAGAGGGAGGAGGTGGAGACAATGAACACAGCCCTCCGGGAGCTGGAAAGAGGCTCTGAAGAAGGTTTTTGTAGCCGGTGGGGAATAAGGGGTCATGGAAAGGTCTTTGTCTTTGGTACTGGAAGTATGTCAGCATGTCACATGTTGATGAGAATGCTCCACTCTGGAGGAAGAAGTCTACAGTGGGAGCAAGAATGATGGCTGGAACAGTGTCCAACTGTGGACCAAAGATGGCAGGGACTCCATGCATGGAGGGGTGTCTCCTTTTCTCACAGGCTTGGACAGGACCATCTCAAGCAGAAAGATGAGTCTGCATGCATGTGGACAGGTGGAGCTAGTGGTGGGAGCCCGGGACACTCTCTTTTTGCTGCTTTTCTTGATGTAATAAATGCAACATCATTTCCTCGGGGTGCATGGAGGGAGAAAGCATTGGGATTTTGAGAAGAGAGAAGGTGGGAAATGTTCTCTAGGATAGGGGGAGCATGAACAACAGGGAGATGTAGTATTGCGAGCCCACTGGGTATGTGTGGTCATACTTTAAAAAAACTTTTTTATTGGAGTGTAATAGTACAAGTGAACCTATTTGCAAAGCAGAAATAGAGACACAGCTGTAGAGAACAAACTTCTGGATACAGGGAGCGGGAGTGAATTGGGAGATTGGAGCGGACATATATACGCTATCAATACTATGTATAAAATAGGAAAGTAATGAGGACCAACTGTATAGGACAGGGAACTCTATTCAGTGCTCTGTGGGGACTTAAATGGGAAGGAAATCTAAAAATGAGGGGATCTCTGTGCATGTATAGCTCATTCACTTTGCCATACAGCTTAAAGTAAGACACGAATTGGTTGTGTGTGTTTCTACAGCCATGCCTACCTGCTCAGGTTGAGGGCCGATGTGGACAAGGGGTGGCATGTAACTAGTACTGGAATGTGGTGTGCAAGTCTGATGAAGAGCAGGGGGCCCAGAGGAATCAGAATGAAGGGTCATGAACCCATTCACTTCCTCCTTCCAGTCTGAGCAGCTCGAGAAACAGGAGGCAGGTTGACGGGTCAGAAATGGTTGGCCTGGAGACCCCAGAGGGAAAGATGTGAGTGGGGCTGAGGGAGTGGAGCTCTTGGGCCATCTTAGGTCTTGCTTTAGTTTGGGGTGGAGTGTGGGTGAGGGGGCATCTTATCTGGGGCAGGTGACTCCAGACAGACCCTTCAGGCCTGTCAGACAAGGGGAGGCCAAGAACATTCTATGAGTTGTTGCACTTGGAGTTTAAGAAGAACTCTGTTTATTTTATGGTAACATAAGTCCTGCAACATGGCATCATAGAGACGGTCCACACGGAACCCTCACCACGTGCCAGCATCACTGTTCTGAGATTACATGCCTTAAATCATGGATTCGTTTTTTTTTTTTAAGATTCTTTCAGACATAGGCCATCGCCAAGTGTTGAGTAGAGTTCTCTGTGCTATACAGTAGGTCCTTATTAGTAGGTTCTCATTAGTTATCTGTTTCATACATAGTGTGTATGCATGCATGCATGCTAAGTTGCTTCAGTCATGTTCAACTCTGCGGCCCCAAGGACTGTAGCCCACCAGGCTCCTCCGCCCACGGGATTCTCCAGGCAAGAGTACTGGAGTGGGTTGCCATGCTCTCCTCCAGGGAATCTTCCTGAGCCAGGGATGGAACCCACATCTTTCACGTCTCCTGCATTGGCAGGCAGGTTCTTTACCACTAGCACCATCCGGGAAGCCCAATAGTGTGTATACATCAATCCTAATCCCAATTTATTCCTCTCCCCCACCGTATCCCCTAGTAACCATAAACTTGTTTACTGTATCCATGACTCTATCCTGTTTCATAAATAAGTTCATTTGTATCTATTTTTTCTTTTACACTGTTGGTGGGAATGTAAATTGGTATAGCTGCTATGGAGGACAATATGGAGATTTCTTAAAAAGCTGAAAACAGAGCTACCATATGACCCAGCAATCCTACCCCTGGGCATTTACATGGAAAAAACCATGATCTGAAAAGATACATGCCCCCCTCAGTGTTCACTGCAGAACTATTTACAATAGCCAACACATGGAAGCAACGTAGTGTCCATTAACATAGGAATGGATAAAGAAGATGTGGTATGTATATACAATGGAATATTATTCAGCAGTGAAAAAAAAGAAAAAATAAGGCTTTCAGTCATGGACTCTTTACAAAATCCTTAGGAGTCATGATCCCCATTTTACAGATGAGAAAATTGGTAAAAGAGATGAGCTGTCCTTTCCTGGGGGTTAATTCTTACATATAAGCCATGATCATTGTTTGAACTAGTTTGATAACACTGACACAGCACAAAACTATTTCCCTGTGGAGAGAAGAAAGGGGCTCCTGAAAGGGGGAGGCCATTTATTGGGGGAAAATTATACCAAGGACATAAAAATGCTATGTTTTAGAAAATACATCTTTCTTTATATTTTCATACGTTTTTCTTTACATTTTCATATGTTTGTGCTAAAAAGATACATACGAAGATGTTCAGAAGAGGACTACTTGAAATAGCCTCAAACTGAAATCACCCCAAATCTCTATCAGTTAAAAAACAAAACAAAATTTTCTGGCATAGTTACACAGTCCAGCTGCATAAACTATTATACATCAATAAAAATGAATAAATAATGTCCTTGTATAATAAAATTAATCAATTTTAAAACATAACTTTAAATAAAATATTAGACAGAAGAATGTATACTATGTGATTCCACTTATATAGAGGTCAAAAATAAGGAAAAGTTTAGAAATGAGTGCTTGGATGGTTAAAAAATTTCGTTACAAAGCAAGTAAATGGTTATTGTAAAAGCAGGATAATGGTCAACCTTGGGGAGAATTGGCAGTGACTACAGGAAGGCACAAGAGGGGTGTCTATGCGTTAGAGGAATTCTGTGTCTTCATCTGGGGGTGGACACATGGGTGTACACTGTGATAAAGCCATGTGCTGTGTGTTTTTATTATGTCCAGTTCTCTGTATGTAATGCTTCATAACATGTTTACAAGAAGAATGTACTATAGACATCTTTCCATGCTGATGAATATAGAGAAAAATCTTTACAAAGAAAAAAAAAATGTTCTTTTTGTTGACCGTGTAGGATTAGTGATTGATTTTGAATTTATCAGCACAACAAAGCAATAGCTTCCAAGGAGGGCAGGGATAGCTCCTAGGGAATATCTCAGAAATGAGTCAGAATTGTTTTTGTCGCTTTGATGATTAGATAGGATGAAGAGTCTAGGTAGCACTCAAGGATGGAGCTGAGAAATCTAGGACTTGCACGTAAAGTCTGCTTAAATTAAAGCATACATTTTTGTCCAGTTTGAAGTGAATTTTTCTAGCACTACTGCAAATTTTCTTTTCTTTTATTGGAGTATAGTTGCTTTACAATGTCGTGTTAGTTTCTGCCCTACAGCAAAGTGAATCATCCACATGTATACATGCCTCTCCTCTTCCTTGGATTCCCTTCCCATTTAGGGCACCACAGATCACTGAGTAGATTCCTTGCGCATGAGCAGGTTCTCATGCATGCATGCTCAGTCATGTCCAACTCTTTGTGATCCTACGCACTGCAGCCCAGCAGGCTCCTCTGTTCATAGGATTGTCCCAGGGAGCATACTGGGGTGGGCTGCCATTTCCTCCTCCATGGGATCGTCCCCACCCAAGGATCGAACCTGCATCTCTTGTGTCTCCTGCACTGCAGGCAGATTCTTTACTTCTGAGTCACTGGGGAAGCCCAGGTTCTCAGTGGTTATCTATTTTATACATATTAGTATTTATATGTCAATCCCAATCTCCTAACTCATCCTACCCTCTTTCTCCCTTGGTGTCCATATGTTTGTTCTCTATTGTGTCTCTGTTTCTGCTTTGCAAATAAGTTCACCTGTCCCATTTTTCTCGAGTTCACATATATGTGTTAATACATGGTGCTTGTTTTTCTCTTTCTTTCTTCACTCTGTATGACAGTCTCTAGGTAGGACTATAACAGAACTATAAGATCAGTTCTCTTTAAAACGGAGGGAAGACTGTACTTTGTTTTGGTTGGAATTTTACCGAGTTGTTCACCATTTTAGAAAACCATCACTGTGCCCATAATATCTCAGTTACCATGGCAACATACCTATTAGCCGACATTACTAGCTGTGTAATCGCAGTGATTCTATTTGAGTATAGACAAATATATTTATTTAGCTCTTTTTAAATGTTAGAAATAGAGAAAAAGGAATGCTTTTTATTACAATTGGTAAATCACCTGACTACTTGATTTTATATTCTAGTGTGGCCAAACTGAAGAATTCACATATTGAAAATGCATTATTCTACTTTATAGTTAAGGCATTGTGCTGACTTTTAAAATGATTGTTTGTAGTTGTCTTTCCACTGAATTACAGAATAAGAAAGAGAATATACGTAATATTTGTTACCTAAGGGATATGGGATCTGGCATGCTTGAGAACAACTGTGGCTATGGTAATAGCCAAAGTGTGTAAACGACACGAATGTCTCTCAACTTGTGAATCAATAAACGAAAGGTAATATATCCATATGATGGAATTTTATTCAGCCATGAAAAGGAATGAAGTGGTGATACATGCTACAATAAGGATGAACTTTGAAACATCACATGCTAAGTGAAAGAACCCAGACATAAAAAGCTACATATGTATGATTCCATTTACATAAAATGTCCAGAATAGGCAAATCCACTAAGATAGAAAGTAGATTAATGGTTTCCAGGGTCTCAGAAGAAGGATGGGTGGGGAATGAGTGCTAACAGGTGTGAGGTGTTCTGGGAAGATAGAAATGTTCTGGAACTGATAGTTACACAACATTATAAGTATACTAGAAACTTAAGCATTGATGTCCCTTAAGATTGACTGGTTTCAGGAGTCTTCTCCAGCACCACAGTTTGAAGGCATCATTTCTTAGGAGCTCTGCCTTCTTTATGGTCCAGCTCTCACAACTGAATGTGAACACTGGGAAGAGTATAACCTTGACCTTTGTCAGCAGAGTAATGACTTTCAACATCCTGTCTAGGTTGGTTAGAGCTTTCCTGCCAAGAAGCAAATGTCTTCTGATTTCATGGCTGCAGTCACCATCTGCAGTGATTTTAGAGCCCAAGAAGAGGAAATAAGTCACTACTTCCACCTTTTCCCCCTCTATTTGCCATTGGCTAATGGGTCCAAATACCATAATCTTAGATTTTTTTAATATTTAGTTTTAAGCCAGCTCTTTCACTCTCCCCCTTCAGCCTCAAGAGGCTCTTTAGTTCCTCTTTGCTTTCTGCCACTAGAGTGGTATGGTCTGCACATCTGAGATTGGTGATGTTTCTCCCACCTATCTTGATTCCATCTTATAACTCATCCAGCCTGGCATTCCTCGTGATGTGCTCAGCATATAGATTAAACAAACAGGGTGACAGCAGATAGCCCAGTTGTACTCCTTTCTCAATCTTGAACCAATCAGTTGTTCCATAGGATTCTAACTGTTGCTTCTTCACCCACATGCTGGTTTCTCAGAAGACAGGTAATGATCTGGTATTTACATCTCTTTAAGAGTTTCCCACAGTTTATTACCATCCACACAGTCTATCATCAATTCAGTTCAGTCACTCAGTTATGTCAGACTCTTTGAGACCCAATGGACTGCAGCATGCCAGGCTTCCCTGTCCATCACCAACTCCCAGGGCTTGCTCAAACTCATGTGCATCGAGTTGGTGATGCCATCCAACCATCTCATCCTCTGTCATCCCCTTCTCCTCTTGCCCTCAGTCTTTCCCAGCATCAGGGTCTTTTCAAATGTGTCAGTTCTTTTCACCATGTGGCCAAAGTATTGGAGTTTCAGTTTCACCCTGTCAGTCTTTCCAATGAATATTCAGGGTTGATTTCCTCTAGGATTGACTGGTTGGATCTCCTTGCAGTCCAAGAGACTCTCAAGAGTCTTCTCCAACAACACAGTTCAAAAGTATCATTTCTTCAGTGCTCAGCTTTCTTTATAATCCAACTCTTACATCCATACATGACTGCTGAAAAAACCCACAGCTTTGACTAGATGGACCTTTGTTGGCAAAGTGATGTCTCTGCTTTTGAATATGCTGTCTAGGTTGGTCATAACTTTTCTTCCAAGGAGCAAGTGTTTTTGAATTTCATGGCTGTATTCACCACCTGTGGTGATTTTGGAGCCCCCCCAAATAAAGTTTGTCACTGTTTCCACTGTTTCCCCATCTATTTGCCAAGAAGTGACGGAAAGGATGCTATGATCTTAATTTTTTGAAAGTTGAGTTTTAAACCAACTTTTTCACTCTCCTCTTTCACTTTCATCAAGAGGCTCTTCAGTTCTTCTTCTATTTCTGCCATAAGGGTGGTGTCATCTGCATATCTGAGGTTACTGATATTTCTCCCAGCAATCTTGATTCCAGCTTGTGCTTCATCCAGCCTGGCATTTTGCATGATGTACTCTGCATAGAAGTTAAAGTCTATCTTACATTATGTAAGTGCTTATGATCATCATCATGGCTATCATTCTTCAAGGCCATGTAGAACTCCAATGAAACACTGAAGTCAGATGTCACAAAATGTGATCTAAGGACGATCATCTGAAAGAGGTATCCAAAAGGCAGATTGTTGATCTCCACTCCACACCTACAAAACCAGAAGCTCTGAGCATGGATCTTGGAATCTGCATTTTTAAGATTCCATGGAATAAATAAATACTCTCCATGGAAGTTTTATTTACACCAAGATTACTGAACACTCCTTATGAAACCCAAGGCTGAAATATTAAGTTCTATCCCAAACTATTCTACGTCAATTTCAATCTTCCAATTTATCCCTCCCCATCTTACCCCTTGGGAATCTTAAGTTTCTTTTTTACATCTGTAATTCTAATTCTGTTTCATAGATAAGTTCATTGGTACCCTTTTTTAATATTTCACATATAAGCAATACCAGATGATATTTGTTTGTCTGACTTATTTCACTCAGGGTGATAATCTCTAGGTCCATGCATGTTGCTGTAATGTCATTCTTTTTTATGGGTGAGTAATATTCCATTGTATACATGTACCACATCTTCTTTATCCATTCCTCTGGGACATTTAGGTTGCTTCTATGTTCTGGCTATTGTAAATAGCGCTACTATGAACACTGAGGTGCATGTATGTTTACAAATTATGGTTTTCTCTGGATATATACCCAGGAATGGGATTGCTGGATCATATGGTAGCTCTGTTTTTAGTTTTCAAAGGAACTTCCATACAGTTCCCCATAGTGGCTGTTACCAATTTACATTCCTACCAACAGTGAGGGAGGGTTCCCTTTTTCCCACACCCTCTCCAGCATTTATTGTTTGTAGATTTTTTTGATGATGGCCATTCTGACTGGCCTGAGGTGATACATTATTGTAGTTTTGATTTGTATTTCTCTGATAATGAATGATTTTTCAGAAAGCTGTTCTATCTCTGCATTTTGCTCCTTTCTCTAGAAAAGTATTCCTGAAAACGAATAGCTATAGCTTTCTGGGAAAACAGCTCTCCCCATGATCATGGTCATGGTTACCAGAGTTTCCCCCAAAAGTTTCTTTCACAACATATACCTCACTGGGGTCAATAATCTTCAAGGTTCCAAAAACTTCTAAATGTTTTCACTGCAGATATCATCTCAGCACCTAGTTTTTTCTGTGTGTACCATCTCTCAATCATCTGACCTTCTAACCAGTCTCACGACTGACAGAAGCTGGCAGCCATGCAATCATCTCCTCCAATCATTTTCCTTTCTTCTTCTTCTTTTTTTTTTTTTAAGAAAAAGAATGGCTTCCTAGGTGGCTTAGTGGTAAAGAATCCACCTGTTAATGCAGGAGATGCTGGAAATATGGGTTCAATCCCTGGGTCAGGAAGACCTGCTGGAGAATGGCAACTCACTTCAGTACTCTTGCCTGGAGAATCCCATGGACAGAGGAAGAGCCTGGAGGGTTATAGTTGGAGGTGAGGAGGGGAGAGGGTCGCAAAGAGTTGGATGTGCCTTAGTGACTAGCACACAGCACACACAAGCAGAAAATGAGAGGCAATGAAAAGAAGGGGAATTGAGTGCAGTGTTTCACTGAGAAATCACACAAGCCAGTGTTGGGATGATGGCTGCCTGAAGATCAAACAACAGTAAAGTTTGGAAGATGAGCTGTGGAGTCCCAGTTTTGATGATAGCTCATTGAAATTGCTCTTTGAAACACTCAGCTGAATCTTCATATGCAAGCCTTTGTCTTCAAAAAAGAGGAGATTCTCAGATTATCTAATGATGTGAATGTATTCATCTTCTTCTTCTAGGATGAGAAAGAACAACCGACTAAAGACATCATTTCTATATCCAGGGTCTGATAAGGCAAAAACTCACAGATACCATGTTTTGATGCCAATTGCAGCTTTTGCAGCAATTTGAGCAGGAGTCATTCATACCAGGCATTTTGCTCAGAAAATACCTGTACCAAGGAATGGTAATATCCTTTGTGGTCACATATTACAGGATAATCCTATGTGAAGTATGTTAAGGTATGAGTCACATTTTTTAAAAAATGCAGATTCTTGGTATATTTCTATCCATGGCACTTGGCCTACATTTTAGTAAATCCATATGATACATTTAATTTTAAAATTAGTCTCTCTGTTTTTTTAAGTCTGTTCATCATTTATCAAGGGGTCAGGAAGATCCCCTGGAGAAGAAAATGGCAATCCACTCAGGCAGTATTCTTGCCTGAGAAATCTCATGGACAGAGGATCCTGGCAGGCACCAGTCCATGAGGTTGCAAAAGAGTCAGACACAATTTAGTGACTAAAATGTCATATCATGTATCAAACAGATAACAAATAAGGACCTAATATATAGCATGGGGACCTCTACTAATACTCTGTAATGGCTTATATGGGAAAAGAATCTACAAGCAGTGAATATATGTGTAACTGATTCACTTTGCTTTATAGCAGAAAGCAAACAACATTATAAATGAACTATACTCCAATAAAAATTTAAAAAAGAAAATATCATTTCCAGGCCCCATGGCTAGAAATTTAAATTGGGGATGGGACCCCAGGGTAGCTGCAGTTTTAGAAGGCTCACAGATAGTGAAGGACAGGGAAGCCTGGCCTGCTGCAGTCCATGGGCTTGCAAGGAGCAGGACACGACTGAGTGAGCCACAGGTGCTTCTAAGGTAGCCAAAGCTGGGAGTCCGCCTACCCTACATTTGTGTTGGCCGCGTTAGCTGTGTCCGCTACTTCACCACCTAGCTCAGGCGTCCAGGGAGGGGTACGGCTTTAACTCAAATTCGGAGTGCTGCATACACAGAAGCCTGAGTCTCAGCCCCTGCATTTTTCAATTTGGACTTGCATTTCTACTCAGTGCCTCCCGTGGGGCTCAACCAGGTGAAGAGACGTTCACGTTTCTGGTTTCGCCTGTGCGATTCCCGCCGCGTCCGCGGAGCCTAGAACAGTGTTTGGTACGTAGCAGGCGAACTGTTTTATGCGACACTTGAAGGACAGTGACTGAATTCCAGGTAATCCTGCCTGCTTTTGAATCCTACCAACCAGTGAAACGGGTTGCTACCTCTGACTTCTCGGGCCGAGACCTCCGACACCACTGGATCCGTGCCTGGAGATGACACCTCGCCGCCGGGCACCTCCCCGACTCGGTCCCGGCGTGCGGAGGCCGAGGACGTGCCCTAATAAGGCTCAGCTCGGCAGCGGCCGGGACGAGCTCGGAGCCACGCGGGCAGGCGCGCCCCGCCTCTCGCCCGGGCGCAGCCTCAGAGGAGAGCGCGCCGCCCCGGCCCCGCCCCGAGGGCGGGGCCAAGGGCAGGTCGGGAGAAGGGCGGGCGGAGGGCGGAGCCAAGGGCAGGTCGGGAGAAGGGCGGGCGGAGGGCGGAGCCAAGGGCAGGCCGGGAGAAGGGCGAGCGGCGCCTGCGCGCGTGCGCGGTGGCGAGCTCCCGGGCCGGGCGGCTGTGGCCGGCGGGGCCTCAGCGACCTGAGAGAAGATGCAGGTGAGCGAGCCGGGGCTGCGGCAGGGCGCTCGACGCCTGGAGGCTGCGGCAGCTCGTCTGCCCCGCTCGGTCCACGCGGGCGGCTGCCTGTCCGTGCCGGGCCGTCGGAAGCGCCGGGCGCCTCAGGTTCGGGGGGCCGCGCGAGCCGAGGCCGGCGCAGGCGCAGGCGCGGCGCGGGCGGGCGGGCGTGGTCCCGCGGGTCCGCGGCCGGGCGTGCCCGCGCCCCTCCGTGCGTTCCCCCCGCGAACCTCGTCTTCGAGGGTCGTTCTCCGTGAGGCCGGCTACCCTGGGCCTGCGGGGCCTCTCCGGATCTTACCTGACAGGGCTACTTCCTCCTTGTTAGCTCTCGTAGCGCCGGAAGGGTCCTGCCCCGAGGGGGTCGCGTGACGTAATTCGTGCTCTTGACCCTGCGTTGAGCCGAGTGGGGGGTACGACATCCTTCCCTCTGTGCCTCCCGATGTTGGTGTACAGGTTGAGGTGCGCCCCCTGTGGGCCCCCGAGTCCAGCCTGAGGGTCCCGCCGCCCAGTTTTTAATACTTTCCCTTTTTTAATACTTTCCCTTTTAAAATGGGTAAGACCAAATCCCTCAGTTTTTTTTTTTTTTATTGTATCAGGAATTTACTAATGGAATTTGACTAAAAACCCATGGAAAAGTGGAAAAAAAAACGACTGTGGAAATGGATGCTTTTATGAGAGAACCTCTGACGACTCAGTTTTGTCCCTGTTAAAGGACCCTCCTTCAAAGGTCATTCTGCTGTCTCCTAGATCTCCCTGTGGTCCGAATCCTGATGAACTCGTCTTTGACTCAGTGGCAGAAGGGAAATGGAGTTAGTGTGGGTTTGACTGGGATTGGAGAGGTTTGTTGCTGTTCAGTCTCTCAGTTGTGTCAGACTCTGCGACCCCATGGACTGCAGCAGGCCAGGCTCCCCAGTCCTTCACCATCTCTTGGAGGTTGCTCAAACTCATGTCCATTGAGTTGATGCCATCCAACCATCTCATCCTCTGTTGCCCCCTTCTCCTCTTGCCTTCAGTTTTTCCCAGCATCAGGGTCTTTTCCAGTGAGTGGGCTCTTTGCATCAGGTGGCCAAAGGACTGAAGCTTTAGCATCAGTCCTTCCAATGAATATTCATGGCTGGAGAGGATGATCATCTCCAAATACAGTGTATCTGATTAAGAGGAAACTCAGGGCTGCCCTCGCCTCCTTTGTGTTCTCTGTCCTCAGGCCCCTGCTCAAAAATGTCGTGTCTTAAGAAGCCTTCCTGACCACCCTTGGGATTCTGTTTGTTTCTCTTTGATATATTTCAGCAGGACTGGCCAGGGAACTGGGGGTAGAGCCTGGTTATCCCAGTGCCCTTTCCGCAGCTTCCTGGTTTCATATTCCAGACCTGCCAAGACATGCCAGACCAGGGTTTGGGCAGCTGTGTTCTAGAGCTAGGAGCCCACCTTGGCATTTCTTTTTCCTATAGTTGATCCTGGTAAGTTTGACTTGTTCCAGCCTGACAGTGTCTTCCTTAACGCTATGGCTCTCCCAAGTTTGTGAGGATTAACTAGGTAGGTACAGGTAAAGAACTTTGTGGTGTCCCCTGCATGTAGGACTCAGTAAGCATCAACTGTTGTGAACTTCTCCATGGCGTCTCAGCTCTTCCTCTTAGCCTTGGCCTTTAGGGAATCAGTCAGGCTCTCTTCCTTCTGATTTTCTTGCAGCCACTCAAGACTTTGGAATACTTGATATCTTGTTTGCACAAGCTGGTCCTTCTGCCTGGAAAGTAATTTCCTAAATTTTCACTCCTGTGTCTGGTTCCTTCTCACCCTCCAGTCACAGTTAAATGTCACCTCTTCTGAGAGAACGTCTTTGCCCATCCTGTGGACTGCATGCCCCCTGGAAGTCTAGCTCAGCAGCCTGGTCATTGCATTTGTCATAATATATAATCTATCTCTTTGTATATTTAATTATTCATTGCCTATTTCTTTCTCTCACCTGTAAAACTGGTGACTTTGGTATTCACCATGCTTCCCTACCATCTAGTACAATCATTTACATATAGTAGGTACTTAATAAATATCTGTTGAATGACTCACTCCAAGTCATTAATGAATATTGACCAGAAGCCAGATCAGAGCCTTGGTGTCAGCATGGATGTCAGTCTGGACATCATAGCCTGATTTTTACCTTAAGACAGGAAGATTGGGACAGAGGTTGTGTGTCTTTTGCCAGATTCCCAGAAGTAGACCTCAGGATAATTTGGTATGAAATCCCCTTCTTACCACTTTCCCATTTGAACCCTTCCCCAACATGGCGCCCCCGACAGTGGACTTGGCCCTCACAGTATCCTTGGTCCACCTGCTCTAGGACCCCAACGCAGACACCGAGTGGAATGACATCTTACGCAAAAAAGGCATCTTGCCCTCAAAGGAAGATTTGAAAGATCTGGAGAAGGAGGCAGAAGAAGAGGAGCAGCGGATCCTCCAGCAGTCCATTGGTGAGTTTACCTGTGTTTGTGATTCTGTGTCTGTCTGCTTAGGAAACGCTTGGCAAGCCTCTAACTGCTTCAGTAGAAGGATCCTCTGAGCGAGAGTTGGGAGCAGGGATTGAAGTGCTGGGCTGGACCCTGCCCCTGGGCCCTCCGGCAGGGCATCTCTGGCTTCATCTTCCCGGGCCACAGAACTGGGGGCACTTCAGAGGCTCCTTCCATTTCCACAGTCCTTGTCTGTGTCTTTCTTCGGGTTTATCAGCGCATGATAACCCTGAAGAAAATATTTCTGAGTCTCCAGTTTTTGGTCGGTGATTCAGTTTAGTTAATGTCATGGAAATCTGACCAAAAGTTTTTACTGTTTGTAGTCTCCTGAGCTTATGCTTTATCTTTGTGGTTTGATTGAGAATATTAAAATAACTTGATTTGGGGAAACATAAGATGCTTGTAGTGTATGCAGTCTGAGGTCTTTCTCACATGTAGGTATACCACTTGAATTGGAATCCCTTATGGTGCTTGTCATAAAAGCAAACAAACAAAACACAACAACACACAGTCCCTACTGAATCAGAATTTCTGGGGGTAAGGCCCAGGAATGTGCATATTAAGCCAATGCCTTAGAGAGTTTCTGATTCACACCAAAGTTTGAGAATCATTGATCACAGGAGCTAGGACTTCTGTCCAGTGTTGACATGTTAGGGCTGATTTAGAGGAGGATTTTGAGAAGGCAATGGCAACCCATTCCAATACTCTTGCCTGGAAAAATGCCATGGATGGAGGAGCCTGGTGGGCTGCCGTCTGTGGGGTTGCACAGAGTTGGACACGACTGAAGCAACGAAGTGGCTTAGCAGCAGCAGCAGCAGCAGAGGAGGATTTATTACACAGCGTTTATCTAGCAAATGTAATAAATTCTCTCCAGTTACTAAAGGACTGCTGTGTGCTGTGTTGTTTTCTAGGCACTGGGGCTTTAGCTGTGCGTGGGCCAGCCAAAATACCCTATCCTCTTGGAGCTTACATTCTAATGGAGGAGACAGACAGTAAATGATACATGAGTGAAATATAGGAAAATAAGGCAGGAAGGGGTTGGAGGAGAAAGTGAAAGTAGCTCAGTCCAACTCTTTGTGACCCCGTGGACTGTAGTCTGCCAGGCTCCTCTGTCCATGGGATTCTCCAGGCAAAATACTGGAGTGGGTAGTGAGGATCTTCCCAGCTCAGTGATCGAACCCAGGTCTCCCTCATTGCAAGTGGATTCTTTACTATCTGAGCCACCAGGAAAGCTCTGGTGGGTATAAGGTTGGAGGAGGGGTGAGTATAATTCTAGAGGGTCAGAGAGGGCCTCACTGGAAGTGACATTTGAGTAGACCTGAGGGAGGTGAGTGAGCAAGTGGGAAGCATCTTGGAGGATCTGCCAGGAGGCCAGTGGGACCAGGAGACAGAAGCAGGAGGTTCAGAGGGACAACCAGGGGTCAGACATTTAGGACCTTGTAGCTTCTAGTGTGGACCTTGGCGTCGATGTCTAGTGAGGTGGACATCATTGGAGGTTTGAACAGAGGAGGGACGTGCCCTCTGTGTTGACAGCACCTTCCTGTTGTCTTACTGAGTTCGGACTGTGGGGGCAGGGCCGGAAGTGGGGAGACAGGTGAAACGACCGCAGTGGTACCCTTGGCAAGCGGTGCCATTGGCTTGGACCAGAGCGGTTGGTGGAAGTGGCCAGATCTGGGTGTGTTTTGATGGTAGGGCCAATGGGATTTGCTTATGGATCCTGTAATGGGTGTGAGAGCAAATGAGCGAGGCTCTGGGCTTGAGTGGCCAGAAAGATGGTGTCACCACCTGAGATGAGGAAGGCTCGGGCAGGAGTAAGTTTGGAGGTGAA
The DNA here is from genome assembly GCA_007570785.1 of Antilocapra americana. NCBI lineage: Eukaryota > Metazoa > Chordata > Mammalia > Artiodactyla > Antilocapridae > Antilocapra > Antilocapra americana. Next base: position 5,690,198 of record ML662448.1, read on the forward strand.
GATCAGGAACTCAATTTAGGACCTAATCACTTTGAGATTTCTTATTAGACAAATACAGATGGTAGGTGAGCAGTTGGGAATGCTTTCTTAAATCAGAAGTAAGGGCTAGAGGCATATACATTTGGGAGTTGTCAGCATGTCGGTGGGGTTTAAAGGTGTGAGATGCAGTCACTAAGGGAGAGGGTATAGATGAGGAAGGAAAGGAGTCCAGTCAACAGAGGGTCCAGGGGAGGGGCCACCAGGAGGGAGAAGGAAAAGAGGCCAGAGAGATGGACTTTCAGAAAGGAGGCAGTGATGGATTAGGCCAGATATGCTCATCAGTTGAGAAAAGAGGTCATTACTGACTTTGGTAAGAGTAGGTTTGGGTCATGATAGGGTGGGGGTCAGGGGACAAAAACCTGATTGGATGTCAAGAAGCAAGAGTCTTTGTGGCAATAAAAACAAAATACTGATTTTTATAGCCATTGATAAAAAGAGAAGAGAGAGCTGCCTACCACTCACAAGGCCAGGTGATAATCCCTTTACCTCTAGCAAAGGTGTACTGGGGGAGGACCCCAGAGGGTATCCTCACACCTTCTTGGAGGCATGAGAACTGTTCTGCATCTGTCCCTGAGCATCAGGAACTTGCAGATCGGGCCACTTGAGTTCGGGCTAATACACCTCTCTCCTTTTATAAATTTGGGAAACTTTGTTGTTTGTATCCTTATTGTTGTGTGAATGTAAGAGAGCCAGGCTGGCTGATCTTTTAAAAATGCTATCTTTTAAAAATGCTCTCCCCTTTTTAGTTACTGTGTAACACCTTGGGTGTGTGCATGCATGCTTCAGTCATGTCTGACTATTTGTGACCCCATGGATGTGTAGCCTACCAGGCTCCTCTGTTCATGGGGTTCTCCAGGCAAGAATACTGGAGTGGGTTGCCATGCCCTCCTCCAGGGGGTCTTCCTGACTCAGGGATCGAACTCACATCTCTAAACATCCTGAATTGGCAGACGAGTTCTTTACCATTAGTGTAACACCTTAATTACTTTTTATTTTGGTCTTGATGAGCTAGGAGCCTTTTGGTATTGTATGGTCTCCTTTAGGAGAAAAGTGAAGGAGAAAAGACCCAAAATGCATCTTCGTTCATCTTTTACATTTTTATTTTTTCACCACCTCGACGACATTCAGTGAAAACATATGAAGACATGACTTTGGAAGAACTGGAGGATAATGAAGACGAATTTAATGAGGAAGACGAACGTGCAATTGAAATGTACAGGTTAGTGCCACCCGGAGGGACTGCTTGGTTTTTCATGTGGCGCTATAATGTGCATCCTTTGAAATAAACCTGGCAAATAAGTAAGTAAACCTAGACCTTTACAGAGTTTGCTGTATGTGAGCACATGTTTGTAAGATGTCTCTCTCCCCTCCATCGTGCAGGCAGCAAAGACTGGCCGAGTGGAAAGCAACTCAACTGAAGAATAAATTTGGAGATGTTTTGGAAATCTCGGGGAAGGATTATGTTCAAGAAGTTACCAAAGCTGGTGAGGGCTTGTGGGTCATCCTGCACCTTTACAAACAAGGGTGAGCTGCTCTGATGTGTGCGTGCTCAGTGACTCAGTCATGTGTGACTCTTTGTGACCCCATGGTCTATAGCCTGCTAGGCTTCTCTGTCCGTGGGATTTCCCAGGCAAGAATACTGCAATGGGCTGTCATTTCCTTCTCCAGGGGAATCTTCCTGATCCAGGGATCAAACCTGCATGTCCTATGTCTCCTGCATTGTCAGGAATGTTCTTTACCTCTGAGCCACCTGGGAAGCCCTGATGCCTGTCCTTAAATATTAATTTGAATTTATGTCTTGAACATCTCCGCCTTACTTCACACCAGCGGGTTTTTTTTTTTTTTTTAACTAATGTTTTATGTGTTTTTGTTGCAGATTTGTCCAAATGTTACTGTCTAATTTTTGTCTTAAGACTTTCAAATTAATATTTGTGACTAATACGAATGCCTTTATTAAATTGTAGCAGAACAGATTTTTTTTTTTTTTTTAAGTTGTAAATGAATTCCTCAATCACTTGTCCCTCTGAAAAAACTCTGGTGTTTCACGAGTCCGTGTCGTGAGTCACTCTCCTTGATGGCGCTGGTGACCTTTGTGAGCATTGTCCATGGCGAGTGATGCAGAGAGCCCCTAGGGCCTCACCTTCAGTTTTGCTCCCACCGTGTGGAGTCTGGCGCTTGTGTAGGAGTTTCTTTCAGGCAGGAAGCGCATTCTGAATCACACATATTAAGCCTTGAATGTTCTCTCCTTTAGAAAAGCAAGACAATTATCTTTTACAATGGAGCTGCTTTTCTGACTTGGTCAAATTAAATTGGACTTTGGCTTTTGAACACTTTGCCCAGACCTATTAGAAAGTTTTTAAAAACCGTTTGTTCATATTGGCTGGAGTAGCAGAAGCACTTGTGAAGTTGTCATGAGGTTTTCTATGGGGCACAAGGGCGATTAAGGTTTACTGTATGCAGACACAAACTCACAATTGCTTCTCTTTATTTCACAGGATTCCCCTCTGTGCCCTGATAAATCAGCACTTCAGTGCACTTGCCAGGAAGTTTCCTGATGTCAAGTTTATCAAAGCCATTTCAACCACCTGCATACCCAATTACCCTGATAGGAATCTGCCCACGATATTTGTGTACCTTGAAGGTGACATCAAGGCTCAGTTTATTGGACCTCTGGTGTTTGGTGGCATGAACCTGATGTTGGACGGTAAGGACTCTTTGAGGTACACGTGAGAGATGAGGAGGGAGTGCGTCTGTTCTTGAGGGTGCCTGTTTCCTAGACACAGGTGGGATGACTTGTAGAGTCACCTTTGTCCAGTGAGAGTGATTGTGAAAAGGGCAGAACAGTGAATCTGTCATCTTGGGTGAGTCATTGGGAGCAATTACAACTGGACTCTCAGTTAAAAGAGGGCACAGTGGATTTTAAAATGTTTATTATTGCCTGTGCTATTTTATTTGTCCCTACAGTTGAATATGTTTGTTTTTTAGTTATAACTCAAGATCACATCATTCATTTCTTATTTAATTCACCTAAACATATTAGTGACAGATGTTTATATGTAAATATACATAAATATATGTAAATATATACATATATAAATCTCTATAAAAGTATTTTTTCAGTTGAAGCTTTTAAATGAAAAGTTTATTCAATTCTGCCTCTTAACTCCTGAAGGATATATCTTTTGTTTTTTTCTACTTGTGAAATAGGAGGTATTAAATGTGGGAGAGAAGCTGAGGCCTGCAAGCTTCCTACTAGGTCAGATTCTTTATTTCTTTAGTGCAGTGATACATCCAACTATGCTTTAGTTAGTAACCTTTAAAAACATATGTTAAAATATGACATTATATTCTACTTTATATAACTAGATAAGATACTCAACTGGGAAACGTGTAAACAGATATATAGATGCATATATATATTATATCAGTTTTGCTTTATTCCAGTGTTCAAAAGGCATATGATATTTCAAACTAAGTATGTGTTTTGCCTTTTTATTTTGATTTTTGAACATGGGAGAGAGATAGGTGTACAATAATAATTATAGTCTTTGTTTCTAGAAAAAGTCTCATTTGTAGGCCAGGCTCCATGGAATTCTCCAGACAAGAATATTGGAGTGAGTTGCCATTCCCTCCTCCAGGGGATCGTCCCAACTCAGGGATCGAACCTGGGTCTCCTGCATTTCTGGCAGATTCTTTACTGTCCGTCTGAGCCACCAGGAAAGCCCCATAAAAATGAACATTAACATTAAATACATTCATTTACACATATACATGTACGTGTGAATCCAAATATACCCTTAAGAATCAGAAATCCTAAGAATTTTTTTTTTGAGAAATTTATTGAATTTTTTTGTTGTTGAACCAAGATACCTAGAGCTGAAAATATTGATGCTGTTCATCTCCATAGAACACTTTGAATTAATACGATTTCAGTAAAATTGGTTTTCAGAGTTTTAAAAAAGTTTTTTGGGCTGCGCTGGATCTTAATTGTAGCATTCAAGGTCTAGTTCACTGACTGGGGATGGAACCCAGGTCTCTTGCATTGGGAGCATGGAGTCTTAACCATTAGACCACCAGGGAAATCCCTGCTTTTCAGGTTTTAATAGAAGTTTCCTAATTAGTAGAGCATCAGTTTAAACCAGACTGTTTGGTGTAGAATCTTTTCGATAGTCTCTTACTCCTGCCTGGGTAGAAAAATATATCACTTGATTTTGCTTCACAGTGTCTCACACCAATGTGGATTTTCACTGATTATAAGAGGGTAAATTATAGGAGCTAAGCCTTTAATCACTGATTCTTTTTTTCCCGATGCTTTTAAGACTTGGAACAAATGTATCAATCCTTGCATGTCATCATACATGGAGCCTTTGACTCTAATAGGTTGAGATATTGGACATGAGGTTTAAGAATTTCCTTTTGCTAAATAAAACTGGATTTAATAATTACATTGCCAGCAAGACTGTGAGAAGTATTTTCTTAATATATTCCATGCTGATTTCTTTCCTGGGACATTCTGCAAGCCAAGAAGCTAGCCATGACAAGATAGGTTTAGTCCTTGGTGTTTTATTTGTTATCCTGGAGGTTCAAGTGTATGTAATATTTCATTTATCTCATTTTATGAGAAGTTTTTTGCAGGTTTTTTTGTTTTCCTTCTTAAGGGTCTGATTTTTTTTTCCCTTTCTTCCAGGTACCTTATAATTATGACCCTCAAATTGTCATCAAGTGTGGATGGTCATACTTGCTGCTTAGAAAAACACTGGGGTTCCCACTCAGGCTGAGTCTTAGGCAGTTTGCTTTTTCTTTATCATGCAGAGTTGGAGTGGAAGTTGTCTGAGTCTGGAGCCATCAAGACGAGCCTGGAGGAGAATCCTAAGAAGCCTGTGGAAGATGTGCTGCTGTCCGCGGTGCGGTGCTCCGTCCCCGCCAGGAGCGACAGCGATTCTGAGGATGACTGAGGCCGTGGCCCGGTAACCTGCTGAAGTTTCTCGGTGTGATACAGCATCTGAACTTTTTTTAAAGGAAAAAGTAGGAACGTATACTGTGGGTTTTTTTAGTCTTTTATATTATGTTCTGAATCTCATAGATCTCAGAAAAAATCATTGCTGGGAATCCTTTTAAATTTTTGGAAACTCTCTTTTTAAATTAATAGTATTTCCTTAAGAAAAAATAAAAGATATTAGTTTGGCAGATGTCTATGTTTTCCTCGCTTATATTTTAGGTCAGTGATAAGACTATTCACTGTTCGTTCACATAAAACTATTAAAGAAAGAGGTGTTTTTTTTTTTAATAATGTGAATAAATTATACAGTGGAAAATGCAAGCTAAGCTTTGCATTTATATTATTTGTTTTTATTCTTCTATAGAGCTAGCAACAGGATTATTAACTCAAAGGAATGATTGCTAGGAAGAAGTCTTAGTATTTATCCTGTTTAGAAGAAATAGGCAATAATTTTTTGTGAAATACTAGCTTATTTCTTAATCCTAAATGATTAAGCTTATCCAACTAAAAGATTCCAATTTACTGCCATTTGTGATCAAATAATTTTTCTAGTTAAGATAATTTTTTGTTTTCAGACTGTTGAGATGTGAGCTAATCTCAATTACTGTAAAAGGTGTCCCCCGAAACTTTTTTTTTGGAAATAAATAGATATAAGTCCACACAGAGATAGACAAAGTGTAACTCAGTCAGTCAGTAAAAAACATAACAATGTTTTCTGAACCAGAATCCTCTTAGCATTTTCCACTTCTCGTCAAATTGACATTAACAGAATAGTCAGGGGACTGTTACTCCCTTCTACTTGTGTTGAGTGATGTAGTGCTCACTACGCTGCACATAGTAAGGACTCCTGGTTTGAATCTTTAAAAAGTATGAATCAGGGCACAGAGTTCCTTCAGATTATTGCTGTTTATTTTTGCCACCATTCAGAGAGAAACAAGCAGCTGTGACCCACTGGATCTGTCAGAAGTGTCTGCATTAGTGACTTTGTTTTCCTGTACACATGAGAGCCAGCCCTTCTGATGGAAACATACTCTGTGTCACAGTCTGCCTTGAAGGATGTCTCATGAAGTTTTAATTGCAGGCTGGAAATGAGCTTGGTCAGTCCTGTCACTCACCTGCGGGTCCCATGGCTTAGGTTTTCTGTTGTCAGCCGACAGCAGAGCGAAATGCAGTGGTGAGGCTGTGACTGCCATGCTGGTCAGGAGCTGTGGTCTGTGCACTTCCGCAGACGGGAGAGGTGTGTGAGCGTGGCGGGGGCTGAGTCCGCCAGACGCGGCAGCAGGCCTCATGCCACCGAGGAGCCCGTTCAGGGTGTCATTCTCAACATGCACTGTGCCACTTGGATCTTTGTTCCTGTGACATCTTTCCTCCATGCCAGACTAAGGTGTTGAGTTTGTGCTCAAAGGCTCAGGTGAGATCCGCAGACATGGAACCCGCAAACAAATCTGCTGCTGTGCTGTGCTGAGTCGTGTCCGACTCTGTGACCCGTGGGCTGTAGCCCGCCAGCCGCCTCTGTCCATGGGATCCTCCAGGCAAGAATCCTGGAGTGAGTTGCTGTTTCCTCATCCAGGGAATCTTTCCGACCCAGTGATCCAACCTGTGTGTCGTGTCTGCCCTGCATTGGCAGGTAGGTTCTTCACTGCTGAGCCACCTGGGAAGCCGACTGTAATCACATACAGTGGATTTTTCCTAGTTTTCTTATTTTGTGGAGAGGAAAAAGGACACAGTTAGGATGTACACAACTACCTCATTGCAAACCTAAATTTATACCCTCCTGTCCTGACATTGTCAAAACAGTGGCTTCCTGGGGCATCTTCTTTCCGAAGTGCCTCGGAGAACTCGTCTTGGATGCAGCAGACACTTTGTGAGGGACAGAAAGGGCTTAGAAGGGGGTCCTTTGTCCCTACTGCCTCTGTTTTTCACCATTTATTGCCTCCAGCTTTAAATGTACTATTCTTATATAACAAACCCCAATTTTGCCACTGCGGTTTTCAAGTACGACCGGCCAAATGTGTTGTGACTGGGTTGCCTAATTTAGAAACATGTTGTGTGAAAGTGGTTTTGTCCTCCTTGTGGAGCCAGCTGTTACTCATAAACAAACACAGCCTTTTCAACAGGTGGGCTTCACCTGTCGCTCCTGATGTTTATATTCACTTTGGCCTAGGGTCCCGGCTTCCCGCCCTCTGCGCGCTGCCCCCACTCTGACTGCACAAGGGATCCTTCTCTCTCGTGCTCCCAGGAGTTCCTTGGGCCCATTCTCACCGCCCATCCCTGCAGCAGCCTCGTCTTCCGTGCATTCAGTGTCCCATGGAAATGGGCCTGCTTTCCACGGCCAAGTTGTCCTTCTACACTTTTGACCCCGTTTTCTCCCACATTCTTTCAGAACTAAATTATTGCCTTATCTCAGACTCTCCCTTGATGTGGGGCCCCGGGCGGTAAGTGTTGGGGTTGGTACAGAGACTGCTCCCTGCCTGTCAGGGACCAGGATTCTCCAACTCCACTCCAGCAGCCGAAGGATTAAACTCCCAGCCTCCGTTGGAGCTGCGGGTTGGCAGAGGGAGGTGGGCAGAATTTGGCTGGGAGTCCTGGGCACACTTCTTTAGAAAGGGATGTGACTGCAGCCTACCTGTGCTTACAGAGCCAGAGCATTGAGGGCGGTGTCTGTGACGATGTTGTGGAGCCTCTGTAACCTGGCTCCCGACTGCCCTCTCTGGGCCCTAACTGGGAAAGAAGCTTTCACCGTGGCCTCTCTTAGAAGCAGCTTATGCATCTCCTGCTAAAGCCTCCTGCCCATTTTCTGCCAAAACCACAACTGTCCTGGCTTTCTGCTCCGTGCTTTCAGGCTGCTCAACAAAGCAGAGCAGTGTCTGTTCCCATCTTCTCTGTCATCGTCATCATCACCCTTCAGGAACTTCATGAGCCAGACCAGGACTTCCACTTTCACCTGTGAAAGACCAAATACTCTGAACAGCCACCACCCACCTGGCAGTAACTCAAAATTGTTTCTTTAATGTTCGTAAAATGGAAAGGAATCCATTCTCTGAGGCCAAAAATGACATGAAAACAAAATTGTAGAAAGACAAGCGAGCCCTCAGCCCATGTACTGCCCTGGGCACCTACCGAATCTTGGTGACACTGAGCACCTATGAGGATGGACTTGGGGGGTTAGCAGCAGATAAGCCTTCAGGGAGGCCCCCTTGCAAACAGCTGGACTTCAGTCTTGGGGGGAACTGGCACTAGTTGGAAAGGAAAACAGTTCCCCTCGGAAGTCACTTACATACCTTCCCTCCTGTGGGTTTGAGTTCTCATGGTACCTGTGGTCTAAGCATTTCCCATGCAAATTCTTAAACAGGTCCCATTGTAATGCGCCTGGCTTCAAGGTCAGAGCAGCTGTATATGCACATGAGAATTCAGCTGTAATTTAGCACTCGACCCTCTCCACAGGGACATGAGCCGAGAGTGACAAATCACAGGATGCCTCAAATAAGGCATCTCAGACGAAACCCAGCAGAAGAGAGTGCAGTCATCCTGCAAGGAGTTAAGAGTAGCAGAACTTTCAAGACCAAAATATGAGCACATTTAATAGTTGTAAATAAGTAAAAGAGTAAAGAAGGCTTGCTTATGTAAGTCCCTTATAAAAATAACTAATGGAAGAAAGAATTAATAAACTGGAAAGCAGAGCCAAGTAATTACCCCATAGGCAGCACACAGAGACAAGTAGGTGGAAATAGAAATTAGGTAGATGTGGAGAAGTGGCGAGAATGTCTAACACATCTAAAATTTTAAAAAGCATTAGAAATAAGTAAGTAACATTTGCAAAGATGAAGGTGGATTTTCCAGAACTGATGAAAGACATCAACCCTCAGATACAGAAAGCTATACAAATTTCAAGTGAGTTAAATGAAGTAAATCCACACCTTCATGTCTGTGATAAAACTAGAATATCAGAAAAATTTGTAACACAGTTGGAAAAGTCAGATTACCTGTAACAAACAGCACCAATAAGGCTCACTGCCTTCCCAGCAGCATCAGTGAAAGCCAGAAGACTAATAGTATCTGTGGGCTACAAAGATGCATCAACAAAAACTATCAACTAAATGGTGAACACCCAGTGAGGCTCTAGTTTTTGAACTATTTTATATTGGAGTATAGCCAGTTAACAATGTTATGATAGTCTCATGTGGACAGAAAAGGGACTCAGCCATACATATGCATGTCTCCATCCTCCCCTAAGTACCGGTTTCATCCAGGTTGCCACATCACGTAGTGAGGCCCTATTTTAGGAGTGAAGATGTTATCAAAAGACTTCACTAAAGGAAATTTAGGGGATTTACTTTGTGCAGAAGGACAGTGATGAAAGCTCTGAGATTCAGGAAAGCATAGTGACCAAAAAACCACTTATGGTAAATCTGAATGAGCGTTAGCTTTACAATACAATGCAAGTGATGTCTTGTTTATGACAGTAAGATGAAATGGAACTGAAAAACAGGACAAATTAGCACAGAAATTGAAGGGGACTTCATTGAAGTATAAATGTTCTTAAATCCTTAAAAAGTATTCAAGAGGTTGGCGAAAATATGGTTAAAAACATTCAAGTAACAGTAAAATTTTTTAAAGTATATAATTTTAAAGTAGTGTGTCTGAGGGTGCTCAGTTAATTCAGTAAAAGACTAGATTGAAGAATTAAAAGAAAAGGCAGAACCATAGGAAGTCCAAAGTAAGGTGCTAGAATCTAAACAGGGAGCACAATAACTGTAAATGGATAATACTAATGCTTTTTACCATGTGACCCTGCGTTCATGCTCTTAGGTATTTACCCAACTTACTAAAACTTATGTCCATACAAAAACACAAATGTTTATAGCAGCTGTGTTCATAATGGCCAAAACTCAAATAACCAAAGTGTCTATCCGTAAATAAATGTGTGAACAAATTGCAATTTGATATAATGGAATGTAATTCAGCAATAAAAAGAAATGAGCTACCAAGCCACAAAAACCATGGGTGCTAAATGAAACAAGCCAGTCTGAAAAGACTGTCTATTTTATGATTCTAATATAAGACATTCTAGAGAAGGCAGAACTGGAGATGATAAGAAAATCTGTAGGGAGGAGGAGGGAAAGTTAGGGAGTGTGGGATTGATGTGTACACACTGCTGTGTTTAAAGTGGATGACCAGGAACTTCCCTGGTGGTCCTGTGGTTCAGACTTTACCTTCCAAAGCAGGGCCTGCAGGTTTGATCCCTGATTGGGCAGCTAAGATCCCACATGTCCCTGACCAAAAAGCCAAAACATAAAACAGAAGCAATATTGTGAGGAATTCAGTAAAGACTTTTAAAACTGGTCCCCATCAAAAGCAATCAATAAAATGGATAACCAACAAACCCACTGTATAGACTAGGGAATTCTACTCAATGTTCTGTAACAACCTAAATAGGAAAATAATTTGAAAAAGAATAATACATTTTTATATATAACTGAATCATTTTGCTGTACACATGAAACTATCACAGCATTGTTATATCAACTATGCTCCAATATAGAATTAAAGAAAAAGGTCAAAGAAGAAAAAAATCAGTGGTTCCAGGGGCTCAAGGGCGTGGTGGTAGGGTTGAATAGGTAAAGCACAGGATTTCTAGGACAGTGAAACTGTTCGGAGGGTGGGGGTGTGATGATACGCATTTGTCAAAATCCATAAGACTTTCCGGCACAAAGAGTGAATCTTTATGCAAATTAAAAAAAAATCACATCAGGAGCTGGAATACATGGATGGAACACAAGACGACAAAACAACCGTATTATAAATGTATGAAACAACCTCGTGGAAGGAATTGAGGGGAAGATAACCTTGGGAATGAGTGACCTTGGACCTAAGTCACCTTGGAAATGAGTAGAGTCTGTAAGATGAAGCCCAAGAGAAACTGCATAAGGACTAGGCTGCAGTTGATAAATTTCTCGCATTGGTACCTGTTAACAATTGTGATACTGCTTTAATGTACTAGATTTAAACAAATGGAACCAGATGGTGGGAGCCAGGCTTCTCACTGTCATTTAGAGGGTGAGGTTACAGTTAAGCCTAGAGTGATCCACCTGTAATGGATTAGAATTGGACCCTCCGTATGAACTCATATAAGCACAACAGGTTACATATTTAGATGGTGTGTATACACAGGTTTATCAGGGCTTCCCTGATAGCTCAGTTGGTAATCTGCCTGCAGTGCAGGAGACCCTGGTTCTATTCGTGGGTCAGGAAGATCCTCTGGAGAAGAAATAGGCCCAATACTCTTGGGCTTCCCTTGTGGCTCAGCTGGTAAAGAATCCACCTGCAATGCAGTAGACCTGGGTTCAATACCTGGGTTGGAAAGATCCCCTGGAGAAGGGAAAGGCTACCCACTCCAGTATTATGGCCTGGAGAATTTCACGGGCTGTAGTTTATGGGGCCACGAAGTCTATGGGGTTGCAAAGGTCAGACATGACTGAGCGACTTTCACCTTCACATACACAGATTACTAAACACATTTCCTTGCTCTATCAGTTGAAGGGGCTTAAAAGCAATAACTCTTCCATTGCAAAGACTACACCTACTATTCTGGTTTCTAATACCATTTCCTAAAAATGAAACCAGAACTCTAGAGAAGTGGCTGATTCTACCACAGGAATGGAAAATCGACAAGACCAATCTGGATCATCTTATAGTGCCAGAAAGTAAAGATGTGCTCAAAACAAAACCGAAAATCACAATGATAGCAGTGTGTCGAAGGAATGCAGGAGTCTCCTAATGACTGGACAGTTTGAGCAACAAAATAAATACTGGATTGCAACCTAAGTGTAAAGTAAATATCCACGAGTCTGTATAGATAAATGATGGAGCAGATACACAGTTGAAGAGACCATTTCCTGCGCAGAATTCGAAATAATTTATGTAGATACTCTGTCCACATTTAAGATGTTCCCACTCTTCAAATGTAGGCTGCACCCGCTGACTTCCTTCCAAAGTGAGCAGTGTGGAAAGGGTAGGGAGTAGCTTTACAGAAAGTTGCCAAGCTCTGCCACCCAGGTGACCGAGGTCAGAACCACTAGCTGTAAGGCATGTTGTTAGTAATAGTATGGCCACTGGGTATTGATGGGGCGAAATGATACAAGGCAAACTCTTTGATCTTCCTCCTCAAAACCCAGACCTATACATACAAACATCTGACCAATCCTAGTTGAGGAATATTCTATAAAACAGTTGATCAGAAATCTCCAAAACTGTAAAGGTTACCAAAAACAAAGGAAGTTTGAGGAACTGACCCAGCCCTGCAAAGAGATCCCCAAGGAGACGTGACAATGTAATATAAGAGAGTGTCCTTCATAAAATTCTAAAACAAAATGCAAGAATTCTCAGTAAAGTGTGGATTCCAGTTAATAATCATGTATCAGTATTGTATTGATTCATTAACTGTAACAAGTGTCCTGTATTAATATAAGATGCAAGAATAGAGGAATTGGGTGCAGCTTGTATGTGTACTCTGCTATCTTGTAGATTTTTCTGTACATCACACACCATGTTAAGAAAATAAAAGTCGGTTTTTTTAAAAAAAGTCTGGTGATTCACAAATCACATCAAACTGGAAATTGTCACTAGTGTAAGCAAGGTGGTGGTGCTCAGCTCTTGGTTGTCTTCTGTGTGCAATGAAGTGCCAGGGTTAAATGGCAAATTTTTAGTTGGAATCTACCCAAGTGCAGAGCAAGGTGAGGGTTTGGGTGCCAAGTGAGAGGGAGATCTGGGAGGCAGGATGGGGAGAGGCCAGCATGAAGGTGAGCGTCTGCGGTCAGTGCTGTGGTCAGTTCTGTGGGCAGTGGGAAGTCAATCCCTTAGGGTCTTCTGAAAAACCCACAGTGTTTTCTACCCGCAGAGTGGGGGCTAGGTCACTTATCCTCCATCCCTGGCCCCCACTGCTTGAAGGCTGCTCCCAGGGGAGTGAAACCCTGCGCACTTCTGGGCTGCTCCTGCACAAGGGCCAAGCAGGTGTCTATCTGGGAGGAGGACCTGAACAGACAGACATGGGGAGTGTGCCTTTTAGGTGGGAAGCTGGTGGTGCACAGCCAGTCTGAGCTTACCCAGAAGCTCGTTCTACTTTGTACATTTAAAGAGCCTGCTTAGACGTATTCAGGCATAGATTTTTGTCTTGTGCATATATAGAAATGAAAGCAAAATAAATCGATTGACATAATCCTGAAGTGTCCTTCTGTTCAGCTGCTGCTGCTAAGTCTCTTCAGTCGTGTCTGACTCTGTGCGACCCCACAGACAGCACCCCACTAGGCTTGCCTGTCCCTGGGATTCTCCAGGCAAGAACACTGGAGTGGGTTGCCATTTCCTTCTCCAGTGCGTGGAAGTGAAAAGTGAAAGAGAAGTCGCTCGGTCGTGTCTGACTCTTAGTGACCCCGTGGACTGCAGCCTGCCAAGCTCCTCCGTCCATGGGATTTTCCAGGCAAGAGTACTGGAGTGGGGTGCCTTTGCCTTCTCTGCCTTCTGTTCAGAGTCCAGCTCTAATGCCCTGTGCTATTGAACTTAATGCTGACACTTCTCTGATCCTACCAGTAGGTGGCGAGCTAAACCAACTTGATCCCGGCAGCTTCCTGGGCTAGCAGTCACTTCAGGACGCACCCTGACCTCGAAAATGTTAATAATGAATGGGAAGCGTGCTTAGAATTGATGAAATGAGTTAGTTCCAGTGCCTAGTGGATGAAGAAGCCCATTTTAACTTAATCATTTTAGCATTTAATTTTGAAAGCAGATTATGAACTCCAAACCTGTTCATTGACATTTTAAAATGTTGAAATTAACCAGCTTCCTAATAGGAAAGATGCAACTACTATTTGTATATCTATTAAAGCAAATATAATATTTAAAAAAATTAAAGACCTATATTTCTTTTTTGTAGGTAACTTTCTCTGATAAATTTTTTAAAATTTAATCATTTCAAAACATAGATCATAAAAAGTTGTAGTTAGTCAAGAGTTGGGTCATTAACATCAATCCTTTGCCTTTTACAAATATTACAGAGAACAACAAAAAAAGTTGGCAACTGTTTATTCTATCCCTCAGATCTGAGATCCCCAAATGAAATAGTGTAATAAAAATAAAGATGCTTATACACAAGCTGTACTGGACGGGTCTATATTGTAACTGCAGTAACTAAATCAAAGTGAGGATTAATCTGTCAGCTTCTTGTTATCCCACTTACTGACTTTGAGCCCCGAAGAGTTTCTGATTCCATTTTGGTTTCCCAATGCAACTGGAAAGAAAATGGGAGAAGCCCAAAACACTTGGCAGTTGTATTTCTTACTAGAAATCAATGCAGTTTCCAAACTCTGTGCCAAGGTATCCCAGATTCCGGCAGCAAGTTAAGGGGGGGGGGGGATATCCTAAGAAGTCAGGGGAAACACAGCAACACTGCACATTTATCCAACACTACAGCTGCCACCTCCAAGGAGTTCACAGCCTCGACATTAGCTTGCACTGCCCCTCTTCTGATGATCTCGTACCTTTTCAAAGCTGGATTTTTGGCAGTTGCTGTGTTAAAAGCACATACAGCTCAGAAATCAGCCTGAAACAGGGCATGAGGGTGTCAGTGTCAAATTCCAAGGTGGGGAAAGTGTGCTGTGCCCAGTAGGAACTTGTATTCCATTAATAAGTGAGAAAGTAAACTTATTTTTCTGTCAATTTACGTGAGTATCTATGTGAGCTTTCCTGGTAGCTCAGCAGTAAAGAATCCACCTGCCAGTGCAGGAGACGTAGGTTCGATCCCTGGGTCAGGAAACCCCCTGGAGGAGGAAATGGTAACCCACCCCAGTATTATCACCTGGGAAATCCCATGGACAGAGGAGCCTGGCGAGCTACAGTCCCTGGGGTCCAAAGAGTCAGACATGACTGTGCATGCATGCACATGTATATATGCATCTGTGTGTGTGTGTGTATAAACAGCTAGAAGATTTTAGGACATAAATGCCTGTTAAGTTGTTTGGCCCTAACTACTTAATAAAAGAAAGTGGTACCTATTTCTTCCGGTTTAGGAGCACAGTGAAAACTTTGCTGAGCTGTAAACCTATACAAGGTTGGGAACCTCTAATAAACGGGTATTCTGGTTTATAATGAAGTCTGGATTATAAATTCATCCCTGAGACTTTGAGTGGTGGGAACAAATCCATCGCTGAGACTTTGGGTTAAGGGATAATCTTGAATATGTCGGACTGAGGACCCCAACCTGAAGGCTGGTATGTGTGACTCCAGATTACCCCAGGGCCCAACCTTCCGCACACAGCTTCATCGTTTTCACCACCCGCAGCAGAGCCAGTGGCTTCTCATGGTGCCATTAAAGCTTGTTTAACCTCCCTGGCCTCAGTTTTCTCATCTGTAAAAGGGATCCAACGCAGGCAGTTATTATGAGGATTAAATGAGCTAAGATTTGTAAAGCGTTTAGAGGAGCTTGCTGACGCTTTACTGGTGTTGACGGTGACAACAGTAATCGCCATCACTGGCAGCAGCGGCATCCTAATGTTTGAAAGCACAAAGCCTTTCACGTGAGGGCAGGTTTGCTTATTTGAGATTAACTGCTTAGTCCTAGTGCTTGTGATTATAAACTAGACCTCATGTGACCCAGAAATTCTTACAGTAAGCTTGTCAGGACAGTTTGGGAAGAACCTTACATCACATCTCTTCACATTATTTGGGGAACTTCATGGAGTTTTCTTCCCTTTTTTATTTCCACCATTACATAATCCTTCTGTATAATCTGTTTTCTCCTCTGCCCTTTTACATTCTGCTTAGGGTGTTAGGAAAATACCCATCTCTCTCTAGACTATCCTGTACTTTCTTGTTGTCCTAGTGAGTACAATTCTTAGTCCAAAGCATATGAGACTTTTATGTTCTCACACTGTTTCATTTATCACTTTCCAGGACAACTCTTCTCCACATGGATTAAATGTTGGGAAGCTCTTTGCCTTGATTTTTGTCTTTTTAGAGTCTCTACTGTGTAACAGTCGATTATGTGATATCAGGTTATTCACCAGCCCTCCTAATGGATGTACCCTCTCAGTTATAGGAACGGCATCTTCATGGAAAGAAGGCCCTGTGCTGGGCTGTGCAGCATCCGGTCTGTTCCTGTCCTCCTCCGGGATCCTACTTGGTGAATTCTTTCAGAATAACGTACAGCTCACTGAGGCCTGTGACCACATTCGCAGACAATAGGATGAAGATCGCTGGGCTCCAAGGCACTTTTTACATTTCCGTTGGGTTATAATGAGTCAGAGAGAAATGGCGTCAGCCAGCTGGTCATGAAGCAGAAGGAAGGCCCCTGAACTTGAGAACTTCCCTGGAGGCTTCTTGTTTAATCTCCTTTAACTTTTCCTTGGCAGATCCTACCACTGATTCTCAGCCAGCCATGTCCTTGGCAATGAGAGGTCTTGGAAGAATGAGCTTTCAGTTACTGGATACATTTTTGCGTTTCAGGCAGTAAACAGTGGTTGAGGGAGTGTGGCACATCTCTTCAAAATGAATTCTGAGTCATATTTGATCTGCTCTTCTAATGACTTTGGAACATGTTATGACATATCCAATAGATAGAATTCTTTCAACACTCTCCTAGCGTCCATATGTGTCTTTGACCTCCCATAGTTCTTACTCTAAGCCCGATAAATGCATCTTTTAGAGAAAGAATAAAGGAAGGGAGGGAGAGAAAGAAAGATGGAAAGGGGGGTTGTGTTAGTCACTCAGTCGTGCCTGAGTCTTTGCAACCCCATGGACTGCAGCCGGCCAAGCTTCTCTGTCCATGGGATTTTCCAGGCAAGGATACTGGAGTGTTCTTCTCCAGGGGATCCTCCCAACCCAAGGATCGAACCTGGGTCTCCTGCACTGCAGGCAGATTCTTTACTGACTGAGCTACCAGGGACACCCAGGAAAGGGGGAGGGAGGGAAGAATTCATGTTATTTGGAGGCCCTGTGTTGGCAACTGTTTGTAAGTTGATGAGTTCCCTTCTCTTCTGTAAATTGAACAGTATGTGGATCAGAAGCTTCACCATTTTTATTCAGGGCTTTTATTTGCTTGGAAAGGACTATAGGGAGGGTTTTATTAATTTTCTTTTGGTACCTAGAGTCAAGGAGACTTCTGTACAGGATTTCTGCATGATTTAGTGAGTTGATGCTTTTGAATTGTGGTGCTGGAGAAGACTCTTGAGGGCCCCTTGGACAGCAAGGAGACTAAACCAGTTAATCCTAAAGGAAATCAGCCCTGAATATTCATTGGAAAGACTGATGCCAAGGCTGCAGCTCTAATACTTTGGCCACCTAATGCAAAGAGCTGACTCATTGGAAAAGACCTTCATTCTGGGAAAGATTGAAGGCAGGAGAAGAGGGTGATAGGAAATGAGATGGTTGGATGGCATCACATACTCAAATAGACATGAATTTGAGCAAACTCCGGGAGATAGTGAAGCCTGGCAGTCCATGAGGTCACAAAGAGTTGGACACGACTTAGTGACTGACCAACAACAGCAGTGACACCCCTGTCAGTGATTGATTCCATGGTTCTAGGAAAAGCTTTTAAATAGCAGAAGTAGTTGAAGAAAGAAAGTTGTCACTAAAAGTCCACAAATCATTGTACTTTATTGACCAGGATTTGCTCGCAGTTATGTATAAATGTTTGCAAAAGCAAAGAAATCCAACACCTAAGAGTTCCTGAAGACCTTCCAAGGCCACTGCCACGCAGTGTCCTCTTGTGAAGATGGCAGGCCTGCTGAGTTAGCACCCTGGAACCCAGGGGACTCTACACGCTCCCAGATAAAATGATTGTGAAGCAGGGGCTTTCCGCTCAGGAAGCATCACTAGTCGCATGTGTGTCTGCAGCGAAGTCAGTTAGCCCCTGCCTGGGGCCTGCAGAAGAATCAGGTCAGGACCAGTGGGTATCGTGAGGCTGTCTGAACTGTGCATAATGAATTTGGCCTTTCCTCGGGAGAAGGTGTCTTTCTATTAGATTTTTCTCTAGGTGTGCAGAATAGGTGGGTTTCCCAGGAGTATCTGATCTCGACTTAGTGAGGCCAGGCAGAAAGGAACAAAGGGTGCTGAGTGGATCCTGGGGCCAGTTGGTGGAGTTGATGCATAAAGTTTAAGCTACTGGGATTTGGGCAGAACCAGAGGACCTACCAAGTGGTTGAGGAGAGTGTTCCAGAGGTAGATCACCCCAGTCTGGAAGGTGCCTTTCCTGCTTGGTTCTTTGTGACTTTGGGCAAGTTACTTAATTTTTCTGAACTTCGGTTTCCTCAACTGTAAAATGTAGATACTAATGATGTGGACCTCAGGGGTGTTGTGAAGATCAATATTATAATTATAGGGCTTCCATGGTGACTCAGTGGTAAAAAAATCCACCTTCCAATGCAGGAGACACAGGCTCCATCCTTGGTCTGGGCAGATGCCACATGCTGCAGAGCAACTAAGTCCTTGGGCCACAACTACTGAGTCTGTGCTCTAGAGCCTGGGAGCCGCAACTATTGAGTCCATGAGCCACAATTACTGAAGTCCTAGAGCCTGTGATCGGCAACAAGAGAAGCCACTGCAATGAGAACTACACACACTGCAACTAGAGGAAAGCCCACACAGCAACGAAGACCCAGCACAGCCAAAAATTAGTACATAATTAATGAATTAAAATAAAAAGACCAGTGAGCTCTCAATGGAGGCCACTTTCAATGTAATTGTGATCCAAATGCATGCCTAGATCTTGCTTAGAAGAAGGCTTTGCTTTGATAAGTACTAGGTGTTTATTATGTGAATTCATTTATTAGACTTGGAGTTCTAGCTGCTATTACTGCCCTACAACCCATCACAGACCTAGCATGTAAACAGCCATCTTTGTGTTAATGCTCATGAGTTCTGTGAATCAAGACCCAGTGGTCATGGTCTTCTTTTGCCCCACCATATCGGGACCCTCAGAGATGAAGATTTGTGCTGGGAGTAACTCAGGCGGCCCAGACCATCACCCCAAGCCTCCTTCACTCACCTGTGTGGGATCTGGTTGGACTGGTTTGGAGGCTGGGCCCTCTGGCTCTGTCAGCTGGTGTCTACTTGTGCCTGAGCCACACCCTGGCCTTGCCCTCAAGCTGTATTCCAAGAGGGGTGTCCCCAGGGCATGTGAAGAGAGCCAGAAGGAAACTGGTGGCCTACTCTGACCAAGCCCCAGACATCACAGAGAGTCGCGCCCACCATGTTCTCCAAGATGAAGCTGTTCCCAGAAGGCCAAGTCCAAATGACATGGACTCAAGTCCCTACGGAATTTAATCTGACAGGAGAGCCTCACCAGCCCCGCCATCTGGGGAAGCCCCATGTGCACTGCTCTAGCAGGCAGGACTGGTGCCCTGGTTTCTTCCAGATGAACAAAAGCCCCTGGTTGACGTTGGTCCACCCAGCTGGGTGGGCCTGACCAAGAGGGACCTCAGAATCAGTGTCCCTTTCCCAAGGGACTGAGTACAGGACCTTGGAGTAGCTCCTGAGTCCACAAAACCAGGCCAGACCCTTGTTCCCCACTTACTCCTTTCAGCACCACAGCCAATGGACCCCGTTGCCTGAAGTCTGTCCTGAATGGCCCTTCTTATCTTATGAGGTTGCCTGTACTCCATTGTTTTAATTACAGGCTGTTACTTCATTTAAAAAATCAGCACTAGGATTAAAGGGACTGTCATTTTAAAAGCCAGACTCCTGGCCTGAAAACTCATCCGTGAATCAGAGGACGAATGTTCCCATTGTGCTGGTTAAAAATAGGAGCTATGGAAAAAGTGACAGAATGAGATGAATGCCATTAAAGTGTAATTACATTTACTGTAAATGTGAGCCTTGGGAAGAGTATTCTAGGCACAGAAGCTCTGCCAGAGCCTGTGACATGGAAAACCCAAAGCCTCAGCTGAAGGCTGCTTTTCTGTTGTGAATCATTGTAGTGTATATTACTGTGGATTGTTCTTAGTGTCCATTAGCCTTACTGGGGGTATTTGAAAGAGCTGTGTCACTCCAAAGGGAAGTAAGAACAATGCAGTTCAGTTCACCTTGAATCTCAGAAGGTACTTTTTCTGTTCTCACAAGGCCATGCTTCTATACATCTGTATTCTATGTACCTAATGTTAAAGAATCCACCTGGCAGTACAGGAGACTCAGATTAGATTCCCTGGGTCAGGAAGATCCCCTGGAAGAGGAAATGGCTACCTACTTCAGTATTCTTGCTGGGAAATCCAACAGAGGAGGCTGGCAGGCTCCAGTCCATGGGGTCACAAAGAGTCGGACACGACTGAAGCGACGGAGCAAGTGATATAATCTATTGACCTATGTGTTTCTACCTATTTCTGTATCTTGTCCCTCAGTGCTCAACTGTGGTAACACTTGTGAGGGTGTTTTAATTGTGTGTGTCTTATTGACTATGCCAAAACCTTTGAGTGTGTGGATCACAACAAACTGTGAAAAATATTTTAAGAGATGGGAATACTAGACCACCTTACCTGTCTCCTAAAAAAGCTATATGCAGGAAAAGAAGCAACAGAACTGGACATGGAACAACTGACTGGTTAAAAATTGAGAAAGGAGTATGTCAAGGCTGTATATTGTCACCCTGTTTATTTAACTTATACACTGAGTATTTCATGCAAAAATTCTAGGATGGATGAATCACAAACTAGAATCAAGATTGCCAGGAGAAATACCAACAACCTCAGATAAGCATACCACTCTAATGGCAGAAAGTGAAGAGGAACTGAAGGGCCTCTTGAGGGTGAAAGAAGAGAGTGAAAAAGCTGGCTTGAAACTCAACCTTCAAAAAACTAAGATCATGCATCAAGCATTGCGTCCCATCACTTCATGGCAAATAGATGGGGAAAAAATGGAAGCAGTGACAGATTTTCTTTTTTGGGCTCCAAAATCTCTGCTGACCATGACTACAGCCATGAAATTAAAAGACGCCTGCTCCTTGGAAGAAAAGGTGTGACAAGCCTAGACAGCATGTTAAAAAATAGAGACATCATTTTGCCAACAAAATTCTGTATAGCCAAAGCTATGGTTTTTCTAGTAGTCATGTACAGACGGGAGAGTTGGACCATAAAGAAGGAAGTGCTGAAGAATTGAGGCTTTTGAACTGTGGTGCTGGAGAAGACTCTTGAGGGTCCCTTGGACTGCAAGGAGATCCAACCAGTCCATCCTAAAGGAGATCAACCCTGAATATTAATTGGAAGGACTGATGCTGAAGCTGAAGCTCTAATACTTTGGCTACTTGATGTGAAGAGCTGACTCATTGGAAAAGACCCTGATGCTGAGAAAGACTGAGGACAGGAGGAGGAGAAGGGTACGACAGAGGATGAGATGGTTAGATAGCATCACTGACTCAACAAACATGAGTTTGAGCAAACTCTGGGTGACAGTGAAAGACAGGGACGCTTGGCGTCCCAGTCCATGGGGTTGCGAAGAGCTGGACACGACTTGGTGACTAGGGAGCAGCAGCAATGTCATAATGAGCCAAATAACATTTTGGCTCATAGCTAAAAATTATTCTTTTCCATTGTTGAAGGACAAATGATTTCAAGCTTAAAAACGTGTGCTCTTTTGTGCTTTTGGTCAATTTTCTTACATTTTTCTAGAAATGAGATTATTGGATAAAAGATACACACATTAACTATTTTGATATTATCATCAGATTTCCCTCTGGAAATGTACCAGTTTACACTCCCACAAACACCTTTGTCAGCATTAGGTATTGATATTATAAATTCTACCAATCACGAAAACAATTTCATATTAGCCATTTCTATGTCTTTGAAAAATTACCAATTCTTTACCCATTTTTATTGAGATCGTCCTTTTTTATTGACTTGTGGCTGCTCTTTGCATATTAAGGGTACGAGGGACTTCTGTGGCTGTCCAGTGGTCAAGAGTCTTTCACAGCAGGGGGCACAGGTTTGAACCCTGATCTGGGAATGAAGACCTCTAGATGCCTTGTAGCCAAAAAAAAAAAAAAAGATACTAGCACTTTGTTGTGTTTTTCTTGTTTTTTTTCCTCAGTTTATCTTTGTTTTGAACCTTATATTCTTGCTTTGTCTTAGTGCATTTTTGCCATATAAAAGTGTTACAGTATTAATCCTTCCATTATTATGACTCATGGAACTGCCCTAGGCCCAGGTGAAAATCATCACTTACGTTTGTTTGTGGTAGTTTAATATTTTCATTTTGTTTTGTTTGATGTAATTTTAGTATAAGAAACCCTCCTCTATTTTTCTCTTTCCAAATGGTTATCTGATTATAATTTCTTTATTTTTTATTGTTTTTGATAATTTTTAAAAACTTATTTTTTTGGCTGTGCTGGGTCTTTGTTGCTGTGTGGGCTTTCTATAGTTGTGGTGAGTGTGGGCTACTGTCTAGTTGCACAGGCTTCTCATTGCAGTGACTCCTTTTACTGTGGAGCATGAGTTCCAGGACTCATGGCTTCCGTAGTTGTGGTGTGTGGGCTTAGTTGTCCAGAGGCATGTGGAATCCTCCTGGACCAGGGATCAAACCTGTGTCCTCTGCATTGGCAAGTGGACTCTTAATCACTGGACCACCAGGGAAGTGCTAAGATTTCTTTAAAACTTGGTTGGAGATGTAGAAGCCAAAGAGAGCATGGAAAATAGATGGTTTAAAAGCTGGACTGGGTTCTCTGTCTGGCCTCTGTTTTCAGCATCCTTTTCCAAAAGGAAGGATGTAGGAAAGCCAGGGTGGCTTTAAATGTTGACTTTCCAGGAATATTGACCAAAGCCAGGAATAAAACTGGGACAGTACCATCAAACTTGGAATACCAATTTGCTTTAAAGGGAGTAATAAACAGGATGATGTTATAAGAGGTAGTTTGTATGATAAAGTGTCTAGTTCCCTCAAAGGCTGCCTTCTCCATGCTGAGTCCACGACCATCAGACTCAGTCCTCCCCCCCCCCCCCCGCAGTGGAGTTAACACCAATGCTGATGCCCTAGTGAGCATTCGTTATTAACTGTGGCCCCCAAACCCACGAGGGTGGATGCTGAGATTCACCAGTGTGTCCCCTGCCCTCTCACAGTCCCTGGCTTACAGATGGCACCTTGAGAGTCTTTTCTGAAAGTTCCCCTGACTTTGCTGGGCCCATATTGGAGATGAGTCACCACCGGTGTCCTGATGAGTTGACCGGTATCTGGGCTCAGTGATAAAGATTATGCTCTTATTGTATTCATTTTTGTACCTGTGTCCACTTTTCCCACAGGTGTGGGTTGAGTGTCTGCTGCATGCGGGGCCTGTGCTGATCACAGGAATCTACCTGTCCCGGCCAAGCTTCCAGACACAGTGGGGAGAGACCACAGTGGGTGCGGACACACGAGGCAGACCCCCAAGAAGACAGGAGCGGCTTCCCAGGGCGGTGGCTTCTAGAACGAGCCTTGCAGGATAAGGACAGGTAGGTAAGAACTCCATGCACTGAAAACACTTTCTCCCAGGGAACGCAGGGCAGAAGGGCAGCCTGCTCACCAGGCCAGGTTTTGTTGTTATTGTTGAGGTTGAGCTTTTAAATCAGCCCAGAAACTTTGGCAGAGGTTGGCTTCTAGTTTCTTTACCATTTGTACATTTGTTGCAGTTCATATTTTTTTTTTAAGATTTTTTTTTAATGGATCATTTTTAAGGTCTTTGTTGAATTTGTTATGATACTGATTCTGCTTTATGTTTTGATGTTTTGGCCGTGAGGCCCATGGGATCTCAGCTCCTCGACCAGGGATTGAACCCTCGCCCCCTGCATTGGAAGGTGAAGTCTTAGCCACTGGACAGCCAGGGAAGTCCCACAGCTCATGCGTTTTGAGACCATCCATCAGCGTGTTGATGGTCCCCTCTCGGGCTCTGACCACTGTTAGGAAGGAGGGCTGGGGGGCGGGGCCGAGCTGTGTGGTCCATGTGCTCCGGCTGCGGCCTGGGAGTCAGTACCGGGCTGGACCAGGATCCTGGGCCTGAGGTCCCCACAGAGGGATGGAGAAGCGCAGTTTCCTTCATCCTGACACTTGGCTCGTGTTGCTGCAGTTTACTGCAGGAACCTGCCAGTGCTGGTTCACAGGGAGCTCTGTCAGTTCAGATGTGCAGGCCTTTTACACAGGAGCTGCTGTTAGAGCCGGAAGCGCCCAGCTCATTTACACACTTTGATTCCTTTTTCTTTATTAAGTCATATTTGACACAGATGCAGGTCCTATGTAATGGATGTTATATTTGTATGTATGAATTTTGAGGTATAATAATCAAGCAAATGCTCCTGAACTTGCTGTGAACACCAAAACTAGAATATCACCAATGTATCTGAAACTACCCTGTGCCCCTCCCTCATCCTGTCCATATCCCCTCCAGAGGTCACCATTCTCCTGGATGTTGTTTTTCATTATTTTGCTTATCTATAAGTATTTAATAGCTTCACCATATACATATATATATGTACAGGTAAGTGATATACCATGTCTTTTTGCTTGATTGTAAGCTTTATAAGTATGTTGTCTTTTGTGATTTCATTTCCCACTCAACTTGTGTTTCCAAGGCTCAGCCGTGTGGTTGCCAGTGGCTAGAATTCACTCATTTTTCACTGAGTACTTTCATTTGTGTGTCCCTACCATATTCCACGTGTATATCCTTCTCTAGATGAGCATGTGGGGCCAGATTCCCGGGCATTCTTTTCTCTGCTGTAGGCCCAGGTTTCTCTGCCCTGCTTTGTGACACTGGAGCTGGACCCTCTAAACACTTTTCTTTTGCTAGCTTTGTCTCTAGAAGGTTCTGGACAGACATTGCAGAAGGAAGGGGCTCCTCTTCCTGGTTATGAGCACTCCCCGCTTCTGGCTTCTATGGTGTGGCTGCTGGTGGTACGGGTGAGCCCCTCCCCTGGGGGGAGGACTCCTGCTCCCTGGCTGGGCCCTGACTGTGGACCAGAGGGTCCCAGAAAACCCTGTGAGCACCTGCTGCATGAGGCCGGAGCCCCAGCCAAGTCTGCTCCCTTCCTAGCCTGCCCCCTCAGCCTCAGGCATCCTGTAAAGCTCTTAGCCTTTCTCTGTCATGAAGCCCCAGTTCATGCTAATAGGCCTGTGTGTTGTACTTTCCCTATTCAAACTGCCGGTGTGGTTTCTGTCCCCTGTCGCTCCCCAGCTGATGTAATCTTACGCTGGGCCTTTGGTGCGCTGCTGATCCGGCGGGGCTGTGGCAGGTGGTGGGTGTGGGGCCCCAGTGCACACAGCATCAGGCTGACTTGTCTCCCTGACTCTGGGCCGTTGGAGCCAGCAACCAGCACCCTCAGGCTGGCTCTGGGCACCAGGCTCTCAAGTGGTACAAGTTTACTCTTGCCCTTTAACCTCAGGTGTTACTGCAGAAGCTATATCATTCCTGTGGTCACTTTCAAATTTCCAGTTTTAAAAAGTACCCTCCTTTGTGATAATATCTGCAATTCACCACTGGGTTTTCAGTTGGCAGTGGCGTGATTCACTACTCAAGGTTGAATTCTAGAAACATCAGCAAGGGGGGTGGGGGGCAGCCAAGCTCAGATCCTGTCATCTTCCGGAAGATGTTTTACTCCTTCCTACTTCCTGTTTCATAGGGAGAGGAGAGGGTCCCAAACAAACTCTGCTTTCAGCAAGGCCAGGGAGA
The DNA here is from genome assembly GCA_007570785.1 of Antilocapra americana. Lineage (NCBI taxonomy): Eukaryota > Metazoa > Chordata > Mammalia > Artiodactyla > Antilocapridae > Antilocapra > Antilocapra americana. The sequence goes on from ML662448.1 coordinate 5,715,904, forward strand.
TGCTCTTCTGGACAGAAATTTCCTCCTGCTTTGCTTGAAAGAGTGGAGTTCTGAGGTCACCAGCTGCCTTTGAAATCTTGCATCCAGAGTTTTTCCTGGAGAAGGAAATGGCAACCCTCTCCAGTGTTATTTCCTGGAGAATCCCATGGACAGAGGAGCCTGGCAGGCTATAGTCCATGGGGTCGCAAGAGTCGGACACGACTGAGTGACTAAAGAGAGAGAGAGATCCAGAGTTTTTGTTCCTTGTCAGCTTTAGCACCTGGACATCTTACCCGTGACCCAGCATCCTTTAAGAAATAACCCTTGGTGCCCAGGCTCGGCTGTCTGACAGACATTTACACCTGAGCTAGTCATGTGGGTCTTGGAGCGTCTCCTGTTTCCCCAGGGCAAGGGTGGTGATGGGACGAGCCTCCTCAGTAACTGAGCACATGACGCCACAGAGAGTATAAAGGGCTTGGGGAGCCTGGGTCTGACTCAGCACCGGCTTGTTTACAGGGCAGGTGAGCGTGCCCAGTGTCCAGGGTCAAGGGGCAGAATTGGACCAGTGGGAAATTCTGTCTACAGGTTTCCCTCCATTAATAAATTCCTTTCACATGAAAATTTTCATTGAAGAAAAAGAGAAAGAAAGAAAGTGTACTAAAATCCCACTTTATGTCATTATTCTAGAAATCTGTCTGTCTGCATATAGGTTTAGGGAGCCTCTGGAATAACATTCACAAAAAAATTTGTCTATGTCTAGTGATAGGCTGTGGGGTAATTTTAACTTTTCAATCTTGTAGTGTTGTAGACTGTACAGACCTTTGTTGGCTACAAAGTTCCGTATAGTCAAAGCCATGGTTTTTTCCAGTAGTATTGTATGGATGTGAGTGAGAGTTGGCCATTAAGGAAGTCTGAGCGTGGAAGGATTGATGCTTTTGAACTGTGGTGCTGGAGAAGACTCTTGAGAATCCCTTGGACTGCAAGGAGATCCAACCAGTCCATCCTAAAGGAAATTAATCCTGAATATCCATTGGAAGGACAGATGCTGAAGCTGAAACTGCAGTACTTTGGCCACCTGATGAGAAGAGCAGACTCATTGGAAAAGACCCTGATGCTAGGAAAGACTGAGGGCAAGAAAAGAAGGGGACGACAGAGGATGAGATAGTTTGATGGTATCATCAAGTCAATGAACATGAGTTTGAGCAAGCTCTAGGAGATGGTGAAGGACAGGGAGGCCTGGTGTGCTCCAGCCCATGGTGTCGCAGAGAGTCAGACACGACTGAGCGACTGAACAACAACAATAACAATTTTATAGTTTTCCATTTTTTGAATAGCTCTTTAGAAATAAAGTCAAATGCAGTAAACAGAAAGAAATTAAAAAAAAAAACCCGGAGGCCAAGCCAGCTTGGGGGCAGAGTTTGCCGGTAGCGGGGTCAGGGATCAGTGGGAGGAGGGGAATGGGCAGCCTCAGGCCGGTGCCAGATGCACACTGGCTGCCCACCGCGTGAACTCTCCAGCTCCGAACCGGGCGCAGCGGTCACGCGCGAAGCGGCCGCGAGAGGGCGCGATCCCCCAGGGAACCGCACCGGCCTCCGCCGTGCCGCGTTTGCTCGTCTCCAGGGTTGCAGAAGGGCTGGGGAGCCTGGAGGAGCTTGGGACACAGCGGAGGGGGCGGGAGAGGGGGCGGAGTCGCAGGCGGGGTTTTCAGGCATCCTCTCTCAGGTGCTCTGGGTACTCGTGGTGGGGTGTGTTTCACTCAGATTCCTCTTAACTGTTAGTGACCCAGAAACTTAACCTGACTACAGCGTCTGGCACTCAGGTGCTGCCCTGACCCGCGAACGGGCCCTCCTCTGTACCACGTTTCTCAGCTCCCTCTGGCCCTGCAGTGAAGCACACTTTTTAAAGGAAGGCAATCACATATCACGGGTGCAGCAACCCATGGAGTCTTGGCCCCAGGTGCATCTGGAGCTTAAATGACCTGGGACTCAAACAAATGGCCAGCCGTTTCTCCGGATGAATCTCCCTCTTTAAAGCTTTCCTTTGCTTGGTTCCCTTTGCTCAGAACCCTCCCCTCCCGTTCCTGTTCTCAGTTCTACCTGCTCTGTTCTGTGAGCCAGTCTTTCACTCCTGTCCCTCGTGGGTTCAGGAACACGATGGATGAGTGGCTTTGTGAGTCTGGGCTCTGCTCCTCTGCTGTGTGTGATCCCTAACTCTTCTGTTGTTGTTCAGTCATTAAGTCATGTCCAGCTCTTTGTGACCCATGGACTGCAGGACTCCAGGCTTCCCTGTCCTTCAGTATCCCTCCAGCGTCTGTGCCCCAATTATTAATGCCGAAGAAGCTGAAGATGAATGGTTCTGTGAAGACCTACAAGACCTTCTCGAGCTAACACCAAAACTCCTCTACGCATCCCATTTTACCCCAAGTCCTCATGGCTGAACTTGGAACTGAGGCCACAGTAAAACCTCTCCAGGAGCCAGAAGGCCCTTCTTTCCCACCACACGCTGGTGGTGTGCCAGGCCCCCGCCAGCACTTGCAGCACATCTGTCTACATGCGGGCGATGCTTCCAGCGCGGGCTGCTCTGCGGACCCCCCTTTACCACGGCAGCCTCTCTGGTCACCGCCGCCGTGCGTCGTGGGAGAACTTCTCTCTCCTGACCCTACCCCCTGTGGACTCTGAGCCTTGCTACTTCAGCCTGTGAAGGGAGGCAGGTGCCCACTCCTGACTGCAGCTCCCTTGCACCCAGAGGAGGGCCAAGGCTTAGGATCTCTCTTAGAAAGTAACACCAGCCCATGAGCTCTGGACAGAGGGTCTGGGGGATGCTTACCTCAGCTCCACAGAGGCTCCTGGGAGACAGAAACACTTGATGCGCAAGGAGAGGTGGCAGTTGGAGATACCGGGCTCCCTGGGCCACCTGCCCCTCAGGGACTGCAGGGCTCTTCAGGGCTGGGCACTACGGTGTGAGCAGGGCTGAAGCCGAGACCACTTGCTTGAGGCTGCCTTCCGCTTGGGGCCAGCTGCTTAGGAAAGTATGAGATGCACTAGGGAGACGTTCACCCTGCAGCCGGAAGCCAGGGTCACAGTGTACTCAGGAGCCTGTGAGAGGGAACAGACAGAGGCCAGGGAGCACTGCAGCACCACTCTCCTATCCTTGGGTTCCCAGATTTGTCGCGTAATGAGGAAATCAGTAGAACAATCTTCCCTCTGGTGGTTGAAGACAGAAGCTCAGAAAGGTAACTTGGCCAAGGCCGACCAGGCTTAGCCAGAAGTCAGGTCTCCTTGATGTCCCTCCCACTCCCCTTTCTGCACAGCTTGATGCTGGCTCAGCCCTCCTGCCTCCTCCCCACCCTCCCACTCTGCTCCCTCTGTGGGTACCGGGGCTCATGGCTCTTTAGCGTGGTAGCAGATGGCTGAGAGCAGGTAGCGTGTGTGGGGCTGAGGCCCGGGAGCCAGGGCCAGGCAGCAGCGGGTGGGTGTTGTCCCGAAGGCAGAGCCTATTGCTGTCCCCCAGTGTCCTCAGAATCACAGTCTCCCTGTGGAGGAGCCAGGAAGGCTTCCAGTGCAAACTCCCTCTCAAGATGCCTGAAAGGCCAGGGATTCCCAGAGCTCAGAGCTTCTACCTGGGTTCCCTCAGCAATGGCAGGAACAGGGAAGCGTGTCAAACCAGAGCCTGCCCACGAGGAAGCCGCTCACCTCTGCCCTGGGCCCTCTGCCAGGTGTCTGTGCTCCCTGAAGATCCGGTGCTCCTCGGTGTCCACAGGCCACCTCTTCGCTGCACACGCCCCCCCCCCCAAACCCCTGGCCCAGCAGGACCCACATCGTCCCCATGGCTCAGGGGAGAGCTCGCACCTCCCAGGGTCTGACGGCTGCTCGGCTCCTCTCACTTCTGGGCCTCCAGATGACTCAGACCCACATCTTTCTTTCCCGCCAACCCCTGATGCTTTCCTGCCTCTGGTTTTGTCCCTTGTGCGTGCTTCCCTGCAGCCACAGGGTGAGCGTCCGGCATATGTTAGACTCCACCTCTCACACGGGGCCCCTGGGCTGCCCCTCTGGAAGCTGGTCCCCACCTCTGTCCCCACCTCCGCTCGCCCTCCCGCAGGGTCACTGCTGTCCTGCCTGTTTGCTTCTCTGCCCACCCCGCCACTGGGAGGGCTTGGCGGGCAGAGGCGGGTCCGTCTCGTCCCCAGGCCTGGAGCAGCGTGCCTGCTGCACGGTGTCACCGAGAGAGGCGATAGGGCTGGTGTGGTCGCAGGAGCGAGTCTGCCAGCTGAGAGTCCAGGCCTGGTCCCGGGGACGGGGCTGCTCCCGTGGTGCCACAGTCCTCTCCGGTGTTTCATGTGGGGTCAGTGTCCCCCTCAGCACCTTCTGGACAGAGCAGGCTGTCTGGCCTCTATTTCAAGTGCATTTTTTTTTCCCTTGAGCATATTTAAGGAAAGAAAGAAGGAAGAAAGGAAGAAGTGAGGGAGAGAGGGAAAAGGAAGGAAAAAAAAGGGTTGAAGGATTGAAAGGAGGAAGGAGATGCATGTACTTCTAAGCTCTGTTCTCCTGTCTCCCAGGGTTTCCTGTAGCTAGAAGGTTCCACATCTTGAGGCCACACATGGCTTTCCTAGGCTCCAGACACTTTTGCTTCTGTGGGTTCTTTAATAGTGTTAAAAATTGTTTCATGACTCTGTATGTTGGTGTCAAACTGAACATAGTCTGGTCTGGATTCATTATTTTATATTCATTATTGTTATATTATTTTTCCTTCTGATCTTAAATTACAACATTTTGTCACCACCTCACAAACATCGTGCTCCCTTTTCTTTTAGGGGTTCACTTTCCCTGGAAGGGCAAGGGCATGGTGGGTGGGGGTCTCCCTCTCCCAGCTCTGAATGCAGTCAGAGAAAGAAAAAGCAGGCCCTGCAGGAGCTTGTCTGTCAACGCCGTAAATCTAGAAGCATGGAAACAGGTGGCATCTGCTGGAGAAACATCCACCCTCCGTCTGGGCTCCTGGCCTCCGCTGGGAGGCAGTCACCCACTTCTCTTAACTGTACCCTGGGCGAGTCACCCACACCCCCACCTGCAAATCCTCCCCTAGCCTCTCCTGCCGAGGCTCCCAAAGCAGTTTGTGACAAGTTAGGAATCACTGCTGAGACCAAACCACGTGGATCAGATCACACACACCAAAGGAGAAGAACCAAAGGTGGGCGCTGCTTTAAAGACCCTTGGCAGGCTTCCCTGGTGGCCCCATGGTGAAGAATCCACCTGCCAATACAGAGGACACGGGTTCCATCCTTGATCTGGGTGGAACCCACAGGCCGTGGGGCAGCCAAGCCCAACTACAGAAGTGCAAGTGCTTGGAGCCTGTGCTTCATGAGAGAAGCCGCAGTGATGGAAGCCCACGCATGTCCAGCTGGAGAGACGCCTCTCTGCTGCATCTGGAGAGAGCCTGCACAGCAACGAACACCCAGGGAATCTAGAAGGAAATAAGTAAAGTGAAATAAAGACCCTCGGAAATAAAAAGTGTGTGGGGGGTGGAGGGGCAGCAGAGGGGATGAAAATCAAATATGTTCAGACACGTAAATCGCTTAGGTCTTATGATTCCTTCATTCAAATTACAGTTTCAAGTCAGTTAATCAATTCTGGTAGTGTCTCCTGAGCTGGACATGTAAAAAGGCTTCATAGAGAAGTAATTCCCTTTGCAGATTGATGTTCTGGATCAAAGGAGAGAGGACGTAAACCCTATGTACTCTGGAGCTGTGCCCATAACTATGCGATGTTTGGGTTTTTCTCTCCAGGGAAGGGACACCCCTGTTATCATCCACCCACTCAGACATCTTCTGAGACACACAGTAGGGGCACAGGGGGTGGGGCAGTGTCCCTGCTGTGTTTGGATGGCCTAGAAATTAGACTCCCAGAGAGTTCCCATCCCTGGCTTTGTCAGTAGCTAAGCTCTATGCCTCTGGCACCCTCATCCCCCATTTCCAATTTAGAGATGACTAGCATTAGTTGAAAAAAAAATTACCGGATAAAAGAAGATTTTTACCGGGCAAATCTCCAATTGCGTCATCTTTTGGTTTCAGGGAATAATTGCAAGTCCCAAACCAGCAATCCTTTTGCCTAGAAACTAAGCCTGGCAGATCCAAAGAACTGGCGCGTTCCAACAAGAAGGATGCAACTTAACTCCACTTCTGTTTTCATTTTTGTAACATTTGCACGGAATGAGATGATAGGTATTCCAGCATAGGAAGCCCTTTTGGATGGAATCCTCTCCACGGGGGCCCCACATTGGAGTGGCTGCCCGAGGCATACTCCTGGGGACCCTCTCCCTCTTGTCCCACCTGGAGGCTGATGCTGCTGAGCCCAGAGGGTGCAGAGTGCCTGGTTCAGACCCTGACTGCGAGCCCCAAATCGGGTCATGTTCTTGTTGACTCCAGGGGCTGTTTCAGAAGATGATTCCAATGCCCCTTCACTCAGCCTAGTGAAGCAGCTACTCAAATCCACTTGCCCTGGCACAGAGGTGACTCCAGATGCACCTGGCTGAGCATCAGACACTCTGGGGCTTTGTGCCTGGTCCACCACCCGGCAGTAGCCAACCCTGGTGAGTTCTCTTATGTAAACGATGAAATGTAATTGTAAAATGTACATGTAAGCAATGACACCACTCCCCGGCTGTGGATCAGGGCCTTCTGGACCACGGAGCCAGCAGAGACCATGTCCAGCAGGGAACTGAACCAAACTATCGGCATCATCCCAACCAGAAGCTTAGGACCTGGCCAGGAATGAGGAGATGCATAGGCAAAGAAAGCAGACTTTCCAAGAACCTCATTCCCAAGTCGGCAAGTTGACCAAGCTGTGGGAGAGGCAGCTTTTCTTTGGTTTAAGTTAATACATGTGTGTGAAGAATGAGCTCTCAAGGTGCATTGTCAATCACATCCTGATTGCTGCACAGACTTTGAAACGTACCTCCGTGTAGCTGAGCGTGGCCTAAGCATCCCAAAGGAGTGCGCCTTCCCTTGATGTTGTACCGGCATGAGCTGGAGTCTGACTTCTTCCCACCTGCTCATCTGTGTAAACGTTCTCTGATGTCTGAGGACGAGGTCGCTGGGGTCCACCGCCATACACATCCGCTGACATCTATATGGACTGAGGCCAAGGCCACGGAAGGCCGTTTATTATGAGTATTGCCATCTGGATGCATTTCGATAAAATAATTTTCTAATGCAGGAGTTCTTTGCCTCCAGAAATGAAAATTGTGATAAGTCACTCACCTGATTTTGTGATTTTCCAGATTGGGTCACATGCCCACTGGAGCCTAGGGTGTTCTGGCCCACCCAAATCAGATGAATTTGCTCCAGAACAGGAAAGAGATGGAACATTACTGGAAAATCAGAGTGCTGCTTCCTGAAGGTCAGGAGAGGAGGGGGGGCAGATGCTATTCAGTCAAGGTCAAGAGGAGCCCCCGAAGTTGGCAAGAGGCAGGGCTTGATCCACCCCTGATGGATGAGGCAAAACCTCCGGGGCACATACTGTCATGCTTACTCCAAGGCCACGAGCTGTGTTCCCTTGTCCACTTATTCAGCAGTCCTGCGCCGAGAAAGGGCTCTGTACCAGGACCTAGGCGAAATACTGCTGAGGATGCAGAGCAAGCCAGATGTGGCCCTGCTTCTTTTTTTTTTTTATTTTTTATTTTATTTTTTTTAATTGTTTTTGCCATACAATGTCATGATATCACCATGGGTTTACAAATGCTCCCCCTCCAGAACCCCCCTCCCTCCTCCCTCCCCCCGGGAAATCTCACTGCACCAGCCCCGAGCATCAATCCTGGGCTGGCGATTGATTAGAC
>ML662448.1:5724109-5752258 GCA_007570785.1 Antilocapra americana
ATTGTTTCCTTAATTTCTCTTTCTGATTTCTCACTGTTAGTGTATAGGAATGCCAGGGATTTCTGTGTGTTGATTTTGTATCCTGAAACTTTGCTATATTCACTGATTAGCTCTAGTAATTTTCTCGTAGAGTCTTTAGGGTTTTCAATATAGAGGATCATGTCATCTGCAAACAGAGAGAGTTTTACTTCTTCTTTTCCTATCTGGATTCCTTTGATTTCTTTATCTGCTCTGATTGCTGTGGTGGCCCTGCTTCTTAAGCACCTGAGTTTCTGCTTGGCTTAGACTCCTACTCCTATCGTGAGCCACGAGCCAGGAGTGAAACGACACCCGCCTTCCTGCTGGAATCGCTGGCTCTCCTCTTTCTAGCAGAAAGGTATGCAGAAACCTGTCCATTACAGAGAAGGTGTCTGGTTCTCCCTGAGATAACTTAGCATCCTTGTGACTCACGGGGAAAGGCGGACTGTGCACAGGGTGGTCCTCATCACAGGGGCAGGGCCGAGGGTGGCAACACAGAGAACTTGCTGCCTCGTGTGTTCAGGGCCTGCCCCACTGCATGCAGCGGGGGAAGCAGCCAGCAGTGAATGAGCATCTGCTGGGGGTGGTGAGGTTCCCTGGACTGCTCAGTTTTTAGTTCCCTTCCTGCCAAGCATGTTTGATTTAAAAAAAAAAATCAACTTTTTTCTTCCAGTGAAGTTATTCATGCTCTTTGAACTTGGAGATGGAAAAATCAAAGTCAGATTTTGTAAGTTTCCCAGGAGCTCCTGACCTACTTTGGGGGAAAGCAGTTCTTGTCGGAAGTACAAACAAGGGGACCATTTGCAGAGGTTTTGCACAGGAGTCGTTGGAGCATTCTGGAAGCTGGGGACCTGGGGCCCCTCTCATCATAAGTGCTTGGGCGATCTTGTCCCAAGATCCAGCCCCACCCTTGGCGAGGTTTTACCTGCATGGTGTCCAGAGCAACACTGAATTCTCAGGGGGGACCTGCCAGGCCACTCACCTCCCACCTTGCTCCCACAGCTCTCCGTGTCTCCCCACCACCCTCAGCTCTCACCAGCCTAAGTAAGGGGACCCTGGGGAAGCTCCTCATGTGGAAATGGGTCTCCTGTGCATCTTGGACCTCGGTCCTGGTAGCTGGGTCTTTGTGCAGGAACCCCTCCCTGAATAATCTCCTTATTCGCCCGGAATCTGCGGGCCCTGCTCTTGCCCACACCTCCTGCCCCAGTCCCAGGAGCTGGAGGTGGCTCCCACCACCATTCTGTTCAGGGCCTTGCCCCCTGTGCCTGTGACATGAGGAGGCCTTGACGTGGCCTGTTCTCGGATGTCTGTGGGGCACATCCTTCTTCTCCTGGTTCCCTCCTGTGTCCTGAGGCCAAAGCTGGAGACTTGACCTCCTTCCTGCATGTTATCCCTGTTAATACACTTTTGTAATCCCCGATGCCTCTCTCCTGGAAAGAAAAAGTAATTTTCACATTCTGTGGTTTCCTTTGATAGTCTTGACTGTTCATCACACACATACACACTCACAGTTCGAGCCGGGAAACAAGCTGACCAGGAAGGTTTGTGCTCTCTCAGGACTCATGGCTCCAAAAGCCACCCTTTTGGAGTGGTTAGAGGTTTGCCCATCTGTGATAGCTGCTGCATCTAGGTTACTGAGGGGCTTTGCCTGACACTCAGCTATGAGTGGTTCGTGCTCATCCAGAACTCACAGCTCCAAAATCCCGATGACCTGTAGTTGGAGGTTTGCCCCCACTTCGAGCTCAGAGCGGGTTAAATTGTTGCCCTGATTTAGAGCACATTCTGCCTCCTTGAAACTTCTGGGCACTGGGTTTCTGCATGTGAAGTGGAGCTGGCCCAGACTCTGCGGTGGTGCTCCTGCGTGTTCTCAGATACACCTAGTCCGTGGGGTTCCTGTGAGGATTAGAGGGAAACTGGACTGAGGCGCCAGACCTGGAGCTTGGCATCTAGTGTGAGCTCATTGATGCTGGGTATAGTTTTTATCAGCCCTGAGGAGGGTATCCACCAGCCCGGAGGGGACCAGGAGATTCAACCCCGAGGCTTGTGCAGAGCCAGCTCTTGTTTCTCTGTGAAATACACTGTGCAGGCCAGGCTTCTCTCCCCTCCTGCAGAGGGCTGCCTTTCTTGGTCTTTTCACACCTTCCTCTCTGACTTATTCCAGGGCTGGGCTGTCGAAGGGCAGCAACCTTCCGTTCTGACAGGACCCTCTCCAGGAGGGCTGCCCTGGAGCTGGAGAGACCCAGTTCAAGCCCCAGCCCCACCTGGTGTGGCTGGGAGGCCCTGAGAACAGCTTTGTCTTCATCTTCCACATCCCATCTCCCTGTTTTTGAGACGGTGATAAGAGCATTGGTCTTCCTGGCTCGCTGAGATGAGGGATCATCTGGTGAGGTGCAACGCAGAATCCCAGCACAGCCTGTGGTGGCCGCTGTGTCTGGGTGACCGAGGGGCTTTGCCTAGCACTCACCTGTCACTGCCATCATCATCTGTGATTCTGTGATGCTCCTTTCCAAGAAGAGAATTGCAGCAGGTCCCCGAGAGGAACTGGTGTTCAGAAGAAGGTCAGGACTGACCCTCAGGGCCCTCCGGAAGCCCAGCCTGCCCTTGCCTGAGCCTCCCGTGCTTCTGTGAGCAAGCTTGCCAGCGCCGCACCCCAGGGGTCTCGGAGCCAGGCTGCTCCTGTCCTGATCACATCGCGCTCAGCCGCCTATTCCCTCCTGTCCTTTTCCTATAGGCCCGGAGGCTCCATGAGCACAGACTCTCTTTCAGATGAGACATCGCATATAGAATCTGTGACTTGATCTGCTCTACCTGTGATGACCTGCATGGGGTCTCCGCTGTGCCTGGGGCAGTTGAGTGATGTGAGGGCGAAGGGGTGACCTGCCCAAAGCCGCCAGTCAGCTCACGTTTGCACACAGGGACCACCCCCGCCCCCAGTCCCTGACTGCCCCCCTGCCCGTTGGTCGTTAGGCCCCTCATCACCACCTGTCTCTAGGGCAGTCATGTTGTTTGTCACTCACACTGGCACACTTGTGAGTGTGGAAGCAGGAGCTGCAATCACTCCAGGACAATGAGTCGGACCACCTGGGACAGTCCCCGCACTTGTGGAACCAACACCGTGGAAGTCTCTGGGCTAAGCATTCTGCCTGCCTCCTCTCTAGTCCGTCAAAGGCTCCATTAGGTCTGTCTGTCTCTTCCCACTGAAGCGAGCAGAGTACTGAGGCCTGAGAGAGGAAAGAACCCAGACTGAGGCCATATCTGCCTGCGAGAGGCAGAACCAGGCTCCCTGGGCCTCTGACCACCTGCTGGCCTGCCTCCTGCTCACTTCCCCGGTGCCTCGATCATGTGTGGCAGAGCCATGTCACACAGGCACCTGGGGAGGCCCAGAGGCTCAGACTGGGAGTCAGGCAGCTCCCAGGTCCTTTGTTTACCCAGCTCTACATGGACATCTCAGGCTCATTCACAAGTCCCGGTGTGATGTGGGCGGTGCTCTGGTTGGGCTTTGGTGGGCAGTGGTGACCTGGTAGCCTCCCTGCCCCCTCGGTGAGTCCAGGAGCGTGTCTCCGGCTCAGGTCCATGGCTGGGGAGTAGGAGGTCTTGTCCTTAGTCAGGGGAGCTGGAAATAGTTCAGGTGTTTCTTGTTTGAAGCAGGGATGGACACGGGGAATCCCACTGGCCCCTGCTGGGCGCTGCATGTCCATGAACAGTGATTGACAGCAGGGACACCTGTCTCCACGGAGCCATCACACAGAGTCTGCAGCACCTCCTCGCACTCACCAGAACAAAGGCTCCTCATGAGTCCGTGGTCCCGTAGCCCAACTGCCATCCCCTCCCACAGCCTTCTCCCTGCTCCCCTCCAGGGCCCAGGCAGCCAGGGGAGCCACCACCTCAGAGCCCTAGGGGCTGTGTGCTCTACGGGGGTCATGAACGCCAGGATTTTCCAGAAATACGCTTGCCCAGAGCACCAGTGTAAGAGTGGACAACCAGGGAAGAAGACAGACACAAAGAAATACCACAATCAAATTTAGAAGAAGGCGTGGTGCGTTGATTGATATTCTTTCTTCACAGTTATATCTCTAGGTCATTGAAAAGTCATCCAGTGTGGCAATTATCACTTCATTCCTGTCTTTCTGGTGAAAGTGTCTAATCAGCCTTCTTGGGAACTTCGTGGGCAGAGTTACACTGTTTTACTCATCATATAAAACGTCTTTAACCAAAGACCATTAATTCATAGGATTACATGCTTTGTTGTTGTTGCGTTGGTCGCTCATCGTGTTCGACTCTTTGCAGCCACATGGAGCCCACCAGGCTTCTCTGCCCATGGAATTCTCTAGACAACAGTACTGGAGTGGGTAGCCATTCCCTTCTCCAGTGGGTCTTCCCAACCCAGGGATCGAACCCAGGTCTCCTGCATTGCAGGCAGATTCTTTACCATCTGAGCCACCAGGGAGGCCCATCACATGCTATTCTAACCTGTATTACCAAACAGTTGTGGGTTGTGTAGGCAGTGACACTACAGACTGGACAAGAGGGACTCTGCCTCACGCAGCCTTGCTGCTACATTGCATTGAAAGATACTGCATGATTTTTGCATACACTCCTGCCTCATAATAACGTGACAGTATTATATCATTTTCATCACCAGTTCTCTTTGCTAACACATATATAGCCAGTTCAGTTCAGTTCAGTCACTCAGTCATGTCCAAATCTTTGCAGCCCCATGAATCGCAGCACACCAGGCCTCCTTGTCCATCACCAACTCCCAGAGTTCACCCAAACTCATGTCCATTGAGTTGGTGATGCCATCCAACCATCTCATCCTCTGTCTTCCCCTTCTCCTCCTGCCCTCAATCTTTCCCAGCGTCAGGGTCTTTTCCAGTGAGTCAGCCCTTTGCATCAGGTGACCGAAGTATTGGAGTTTGAGCTTCAGCATCAGTCCTTCCAATGAACACCCAGGACTGATCTCCTTTAGGATGGACTGGTTGGATCTCCTTGCAGTCCAGGGGACTCTCAAGAGCCTTCTCCAGCACCATAGTTCAAAAGCACCAGTTCTTTGGTGCTCAGCTTTCTTTATAGTCCAACTCTCACATTCATACATGACCACTGGAAAAACCATAGCTTGGATTAGATGGACCTTTGTTGGCAAAGTAATGTCTCTGCTTTTTAATACGCTGTCTAGGTTGGTCATAACTTTCCTTCCAAGGAGTAAGCGTCTTTTAATTTCATGGCTGCAATCACTATCTGCAGTGATTTTGTCCTAATTCCTGTGTATTTCCGATCATATTGAATGCTCCCCACACCTCTGAGAAGTAGGGTTTTAGTGAGGGTAACAGTAGCTGCTTCAAGAGAGAGAGGCAGAAACACAGCGACTCTCACCAGCTTGAAGATCCTTTCTCCATCCTGCGATGGTCTGAGTCCCAGGTGGAAGGCCGCGTGGTGGGGCCAGTGGCTACTCTGCTCTGGTCTGCGTGTGCCTCCAGAGTGGCTCTGGGCACTGCTGCTGGGCATTTAGAAACAGAGAACAGAGGGGGAGGGGGACACCTGAAAGCAGCACGTGACCATCCCCCCCTCCCGTGGGGGAGGGTGGAGCCACATGACCCCTCCACTGGGGAGACTGGGAGCGTGGTCCCATACCAGCCCCTGCCCAGCCGCGGCTGGAGGGCGCAGAGAAGGGCGAACAGGCAGGGCTTTCAGCTGCAGGAAGCAGCTGCCTTACTAACCGGCGACTGAGGCCGCAGGAGGCAGGAGCTCCCCTGACAGCACCGTCAGTGTGGGGCTGGAACCGGTGCTCGGGTGGTCCGCTGCAAGTCCACGCTTTCCTCCTTATGCTGTGTTGGATTTATCTATTTTTACTTATTTATTTTATTGGCTGCACTGGGTCTGATGCTGCACACGGGCTCTCTCTAGCTGTGGGGAGTGAGGGCTTCTTTTCATTGCAGTGCAGGGCTTCAGTATCTTCTCTTGTCACAGAGCACAGGCTCCAGGAGCACGGGCTTCAGTAGTCACGGCTCCTGGGCTCTAGAGCACAGCCTCAGGAGTTGGGGCGCGGGGGCTGAGTTGCTCACGTCCTTTGCATTGGCAGGCAGATCGTTATCCACTGTACCAGGAGCGAAGTCCATGCACTGGATTTATAATTCAATATGAATTGTAACGTTTGACCACTTATGAATTGTAACATTTGACCACTTGGTGTATCCTTCGCCCTGAAGTGTCAAAGCCTCTGAGTTGTCGGAAAAGTACCTCCACGGTGGACTGGAGAGGTGGGTGTTATCCAGACTCTGTGAGTCCAGAGCCCTGAGGAGCTGGCAGGGGTAGGTGGATGAGAGACTGGCTGTGGGGCAGTACCAGTCCCCAAGGACAGGAGGGGGCCTGCTGCTCAAGGCTTTGCGGGGAGCTCTGCCTTGTCTTCCCTTAACACTAGGTGGTGAGGCTGCTTCAGAAGGAACTGCTGGGGGTGTGGCCCCGGGGCTGGGGGCAGCCTACACCTGAATGTAACACTTCCTTCAGCTGGGCACCTCTTCTTGGCAGGATTTCCAGAGCCTCCTTGCACCTTAGAGAGCTCAGTGCTGCCCTCGGCAACTTCATTCATCATGGCCCCATCTCTTGTTTCTCTCTTCTCCCTTTGGACCCCATCATCAGTGCAGGGTTGGGAGGTGGAGAAATGGGGAAGTCAGAAAAACAAAGCAGCCGCTGCCATTTGTTCACAGTTGTTCACACCCGTAACAGTTCACAGGTACGGAGGTGTTCTCCGCGTGCAGACTCGGCGCAGGCTGGCCTCCGAGGTCTTGGTCAGGATGAGGGAAGTCTGGCGGCGGTCTGGAGGCTGTGCAGGTCACCGGTCAGTTGTGGCAGGTCCCCTCCGCCCCCCAGCCCCACCCTGGCTCTGGCGCCTTCACCTGGAACGCACTGCCTCCCGACCTCTAGAATGACCAGTGTTTTCACCTAAACTGAGTCATCTTCCCTGCTAGGGGTGGGCAGGGCCAGCACAGTGAATGGCCTAGGTTAGTTTAAGCAAACACCCCGATCCAGCAATGGATAACTTCTAGGAGGTTAAGAAACCACTGTTCCGCAGATCAAGTCCTTACATCATCACACACTTGGCACTCTCACACGTGCACTTTTAGGGCTTCCAGATACCTTGAAACCCATCCATGGTCTCCCTACACAAGGATGAAAACTCCTCTCCTAAATTTCACCACTCAAGTTATTTATTAACCACACCTATAAAAATGAATCAACTTACTTCTCATCTCTGTAAGAAAGGAAGTTAAATAATCAGGGCCAACCTATGGTATGAAATATCCTGCAGTAATTCTAATGTTACAAGACAGATGCTACATATACTATAGAAAGATGTCCAAGACAGTAAAGTTTGAAGTAAAATAGAAATTAATTTGTTTAATTATTTAAAGTATTAATACATATATTGGGACTTTGATGGCAGACCTGTGGTTAAGACTCTGCACTCCCAATGCAGGGGGCAAGGGTTTGGTTCCTGGTTGGGGAAGTAAGGGCCCACATGCCGTGTGGCATGGCCAAAAAATGAATAAAAAATTAAAGTACATATGTATTAAGAATCTGCCATGCGCTGGGGCTGCAGCAACAAACAAGCCAGGAACTCCCCCTGGGAGCCCACACCTCTGGAGCCAGGGTGGGAAGCAGGAGGGAGAGATGCACTGAGTGGGCCACATGGGGCCACTGGTTCGGTTCTGATGGTGGCAGGGAGGGTTTCTCACCCTCAATCTATCTACTGTGCAAAGTGTTGTGTATAGGGATGGTTTAAAGTGGGAAGAGGTGATTCAGAGACACTGCCATGGCTCAGGTGATGCCTCAGTGTGGCCTGACCAAGGTGGGTGTAGGGGTGAGAGTGAGTGGATTCTGGGTTGTAGAGACCTGGAATTTGTAGATGGTCCTGATTGTGAAAGAAGAGAGAAGCCAAGGAGGATCTCCATGTGGTGGGGAATGGTGGTCAGACAGGGAGAGGAGCAGGCTTTGGGGGCACAAAGCCAAGCCCCCTGCTTTGGACCAGTCTGATCAGCCGATTGTGTGTAGGCTGATCTGTAAAGAGGACAGGTGGTGGTCCAGTCTCAGGCTGGGGGTAGATGCTGAGAGGAGCCGTCTTCTAAACGTGATGCATGGCTGGAGGAAGTCTCAGAGGGAAGAGATAGGGTCCCAGACCGAGCCAGGGACCCTCCCTCATGCAGGAGCCACTCACATAAGGAGAATCCAGCCTGGGAGACAGAGTAGGACCAGATGTGAGCAGTGAAGTAGGAGGAGGGCCTGGAGGGGACAATCCCTAGAAACAAGGGTAGAAAGAGATTCATGAGGTGGGGAGAGACCAGCCCTTGCACGTGCTGCTGATGTCACTTATGTAAGATTGTGTACATGTGATATACATTTATATACATATAGGCAGACCTCAGAGATATTATGCATTAGGTTCCAGACTACCACGATAAGGCAAATATTGCACTAAAGTGAGTCACACACATTTTTTTTTGCATGAGTATAAAAATTATGCTTATACTATACTGTAGTGTATGAACGGTACGATAGCATTATTTCTAAAAAAAAAAAAATGAAAAATACTTTATGGCTAAAACATGCTAACCATCCACTGCACCTTCAGCCAGTCATAATCTTTTGCAATAGTAACATCAAAGAATCACTGGTTACCAATCATCATACAAATATAACAATAGTGAAAATGTTTGAAACATGGTGAGAAGTATCCAAATGTGACACAGAGACACAAAGTGAGGAATGCTGTTAGATTTGCTCAGCAGGGGGTTGCCAGGAACCTTCAATTTGCAAAAGGCACAGCATCTGTGAAGTGCAATAAACTGATGTGCTAGGCACCAGACATGTAAATGCATGGAGATTTCTGGAAAAATACAAATCAAAGGGTTAGGGACTGGGTCTGCAGGAGCGGTAAAAGGATCTTCCTTCCTACTGTGTCAGGTGTCCATGCATCACTCCTGTAATTTTTTTTTTTTATGTGGACTATTTTTAAAGTCTTTATTGAATTTGTTTCAGTGTTGTTTCTGTTTTAAATTTTGGTCTTTTGGCCAGGAAACATGTGGGATCCTAGCTCCCCAAGGAGAAGGAAATGGCAACCCACTCCAGGTGGGCTGCCGTCTCTGCGGTCGCACAGAGTCAGACACGACTGAAGTGACATTAGCAGACTTAGCAGCTCCCCAACCAGGGATCAAGCGGGCACCTCCTGTGTTGGAAGGCGAAGCCTTAAACACTGGACCACCAGGGTAGTCCCTGTTACTCATCTAACTTTAAAAGAAAAGTAAATTTAAATGGGGGGCAGCATCTCCAGTGGAGAGAGTCTCTCCCTCTCCCTGCAAGGTATCCCTGCCTGCATACCCCTTCCTGAAGGGGGCTCAAGGGGCCCTGGCCTGGCCTGGCCTCCTCCCCTCCACCCCGTCCTTCTCCCTGATGCAAGGCTGACTCCGTGCTCCAATCCTGTCTGCGCATCCCTGTTCTGAATCCTCTCTGCCTTCCTGCCCCAGCAGCTGTCTTCTTCCAGACCACTCAACACAGGCAGCAAAAAGTAATTCCACGATTGGTCGCAGTTCTCTGTGAAGATGTAAATTCTATGTGACGCTGTGACATTTGCAGCAGGCTTCCACGCTGACTTGGTTTTGTCCGTGGTGCTTGTTTCATCAATGAGCTTCTTTCCTGAGCAACTTCAGACTCTGTTTTGTGCAAATGATTGAAGACATTCTGGAAATTTCTTCCTTTTTGAATGATCTGCTCCATCCAGACATTCCAAACCATTGAGGGAAAACAAATATAGTGTGTACACACACACACACACACACACACACACACACACTTTCCATCTCTGTCAGGCTGAGAATCTCAAGGTAAATGAGCCAGTTTGTTTTCATTTAAATATGAAAGCAGGAGAAGTAACCCTAATGGACATGCACGAGAGAACACAGAGCTGTAAGCTGGACAAACACCAAGATGGATCTGTCACATCTCTCGTGATAGATGATGTCTGTGCGACTAAACAGAAGCAGCCCAGTGGCCGTGAACACCTCAGTGCATTATATTTTTATCTGTAGGGCCATTACCCTTGTGTTTCCTGTCATAGACATCACGGATCCGTGGAGGAGGGGCGCTGTGACTGCACCGATGCCGAGTTATGCCAGGCCGCGCAGAAAAGTAGGTCAGTGGGTCACCCATGCAACCCTGAGCAGAAAGGGAGTGTGTCTGACCCCTGCAGCCCAGTGGTCCCAGAGCCCAGACGGTGGCTGAATGAAGCCGATGGTGCAGGCTGGATGCAGGGGGCTGGGGTGGTGGTGGGGGCAGCTGCATTCCATGGAGCAGGAAACCTCACGGAAAGACCAGGGTTTGGTTGTAGATGCAGGAAGAGTGAGACAAGGGCCTGGAATCATTCTTCTGGAGCTTGCAGCTGTAGACAGAGGAGAGAAGAAGTCATACGTGTTTGGAGCCCAGAACTGTATGGCTGCTGACCCCACTCACCTCTCTTGGAGCTGGCTGAGAGCAAGTGGATGGATGGTGGCCTTTCAGTTCTGTGGGGGTACTTGAGGAGGGATGGTTATTGAGCTCAGCCTCCCACCCCGAGTGGGAACTCCCTCCCAGGGACCCTGGACAGCGGGCCTGAACGTGCAGCTCCACCCAGACTCAAGGAGTGGTGGGCGTTCAGGGTCATGTGGCTTCATAGTAAAGGTCTGAGACCCAGGGGGTGGGCTGATCCGCTAGACTGGGCAGTGCCCCTTCCTTACTCAGTTCCCATCACAATCTTCTCCGTGCCTGAAGCTCCCTGCACACCCTCCTGTACAGACGTCATCCTTCTTGGGACAAGTGTGTGCAAGTGACCCCACTCCCCTGTGGAAACCCAGGACGGGGCTCAAGGCCCACTTAGCTGACACCGACTTCTCCCACCCCCAGGTGACCACCTATTGGTCCTGCTTCTGCCCGTGGAGCCACAGGGGAGCATCCTCCCCTTCTACCCAAACCCTGAGTCCTTGGACAGCACACCCCAATCTTCCCATCACTCAGCTGCACGGGGGGGGGGGGGGGGGGGGGTGGGGGTGTCCTCCTGCAGTGTGGTTTCTGGCACCTTCAACTTCTTGGTTCCCTTCAGATCTGGCCTTATCTCCTTTTAACTCCCCAGGTGTGACCTGTGCATCACTGGGGCCGGCATGGAGGTGTTGCTTTTAAGCAGTCAGTACCTCCTCTGACTCCAGGAGGACGGATTATTACTTTTTAATTTTTAAAAATGTATTAATTTATTGACTGGGCTGGGTCTTCATTGCTGCATATGGGCTTTCTCTAGTTGCAACGTGTGGGGCTTCTCTTAGCCGCAGTGAGCAGGCTTCTCATTGCAGTGGTTTCTCTTGTTGCGGAGCACAGGCTCAAGGGAGCACGGGCTTGGTTGCCCTGTGGCATGTGGGATCTTCCTGGACCAGGGATCGAACCCATGTGCCCTGCATTGGCAGGCAGATTCTTAACCCATGGACCGCCTGGAAAATCCAGATTGTTATTTTTTAAACAAGCCAAGAACATTTAAAGCTCCAAAATGGGATTTGGACTGAAACAATGTAAGCAGTTTTCATGATTTTCCAGGGCAGGATGAGAAAGAACTGGCAGAGTCCCTGAAGCTGGGGAGTTGTGTTCAGAGGCAGGTGGTCTCCTAGGCCGGGACACCAAGAGGAGGACAGGAGGCTGGAACCACCCTGGGTCCCAGGGGCTGCTTAGGGGAAAGGAGGCCAGCCTCACCTCATCTGAGCTGTAGCCCTTGACCTCAGCTGTGAGGCTTGCTTTGTGAGGAGCTTCAGAGACTCTAGGCCTAAGACCTTCTCTCTCTGAACCAGGAATCTCCCTTCACACCTGGAGAAAATACTCTAGCTCTTGACCCTGGCTTGCCTCCTGCATGCCCCCAGCTTGGAGAAGAGAGCCTCAAGTTTCCTGCTCTAGGTCCGCCCCCCCCACCACATGCTGAAGTCTGGGGATGCAGGGCGGCCCCCACTCTGCCTACAGACCCCGGGGTGGTGGCAATGGCACCTCATCCTCTGACTCACCACGAGGTGCTCTGGAACATGATCTGGACGCTCTCCCTGGAGGTTCTCCTCTTCCTTGTGCTCATTCGGACGGCTTCTGCCCTCCTCTAGATCTCAGGTGACAAAGGTTAAGCGGCAGTATCCTCAAGACTGTTTTACCTGCAGGTACCGCTCCTGGTCTCCAGCAAGAGGTGGGCTTCATGGGTCCTCGGACCCCTCCCCAGGTTTCCTGCACACTGATATCAGTCAGGAAAGCAAGTACACACACGCCTTAAATCTCTTTATTTCTATGTTTGAATGGAATTTACTAGTGTTTCAAACTGACGATGCTAAAAGTTTTCACCTCAGATTCTGTTAATAAGTGATGACTCTGGGCAGAGGCCAAATCAGCACCTGGTGGACCCCAGAACTGACCACCCCGGCTCTGCCCAGTTCCAGGGTCCGCGGTGGGGCTACTGGACACCAGGTTTGTACCTTGACGCCGCCTGGGCCACAGGACAGTGGTTATATCCATGGAAGGCATGCTTTGTGTCACAGCCTCCCTACCCGCAGAGCTGACTCAAAGCAAGGAGGAAAAAGATGCTTTGAGTGGCGAGATGCAATCTCTCTGCCTCCCTGGCCCTCCCCAGGAAATGGGGACCCTTCCTTGAGATAAGAAGCAGTAACGCACTGACACTGTCCTCACCCCAAGCACGGTGAGCTAGGGGCCAGCTGGAGGCACCGGTGTCTGAAGGGGGGTATGGCGAGGATGGGTCCTCAGCCGGCCCCCTCTGTGGCCACACTTGCCCTGGGGAGCCAGGGGGAGAGAGATCCCACCAGAGAGTCCAGATGGCGCAGTGCTCCTCCTGCAACCCTGCAGACAGCCGAGGGCAAGGAGATGAACACAGTGACGGGGGCGCAGGCGATCAGCTGGCTCAGCCCAAGCATGTTTGTCTTTGAGAAATGGCTGGTACAGAAGCTGGTGTCAGCGGAGTAAAACCCATTCCAGGCAGTGGTGAAAAGCACCACAAAGACCACACAGCGTCTGCTGGTGGCTCCCTACAGCCTCCTGAGTGAGATCCATACCGGTCTCTTCCGCTCGGTAATAACACAGATCCCGCTGCCCTGTAATCTATCTGCACGAGTGTCTATCACCCCCACTGGATGGAGAGCAGCTCAAGAAGAGGTCTTAATTCTTATTCACCTTTTTTTTTTTTTTCCCTATGGGCTTCCCTGATGGCTCAGACCATAAAGAGTCTGCCTGCTGTGCAAGAGACCTGGGTTCAATCCCTGGGTTGGGAAGATCCCCTAGAGAAGAGGGGATCTTCTTCTTTTCCCTACCAGCTGAATAATAATAGCCAACATTAATGAAGCACTTACTGTATGCCAGGCTCTGTGATAAGGAGATCATATACCTTTAATTCTCCACACTGACCTAGAGTGGTTGACAGTATTTTCCTGATGCTAAGATGGGGCGCTGACCCAAGGTGACCTGTGGGTGAGTGGTGAAACCAGGACTGGGATATAGGTAGGCTGATGTGGTGATCAGGCTCTTAATCACTGTGGCCCACGACTCTCTCAGTAAAGCTTCTGAGTCCCTCCCCATCCCACCCGCTGAACAGGAAGTCATCTCGCCCAAGGCCCCAGTGCATCATATCTGTCCTCATTCACAGCTTGTATCCATGGCAATCTTTCACTACATCATTGGCACAGAGACTCTCCTTGTGATGTTGTCAGCTGCCTGAGAGCAGGAACTCCTGGTTATTCATCTTTGTTGCCTTGGAGATCCAAGATCAGTGCCTTGTGTATAGAAAATGCCAGTGCTCCTTTAATTGAATTGAAATGTAATCATTTCTCATCTAGGGTTATATAGGGTCCCTTGAGACTAAATAACATTGACTATGTATTGAATTGTAACCATGATACTGTTGATAATAAGCTAAAAGATGAATGCAAGAAAGAAACATAGTCTTGGCAGAAGCTGGATTGTAAACATGAGTCATGTCCAATGATTTGATAAGTATACATGTGAGGTGGCTCATTGATGGTTGCTATGGGAACCGTTACTCGGGACTCCTGTCAGACCATAGTAATAACACCATCTTTGCAGCTGTGCACTCGATGTGTCTCTGGGCTGAGCATGTACTCAGGGCTTATGCCAATGGTTGTCGCAGAAGATGGTCCTGGAAAAGGGAACTGCCATGTAACTTCAGCTTCTAGTCTTTGTTGATGAAGATACTAATAATCTTTCATGTCTCCTCCATCAGGGGATGCCCCAGAATACCCAGTAGCAACATGGGCAAGTGTATTGCCCAGATATGGTGTACAGTGTGTGTGCTCAGTCGTGTCCGACTCTTTGCAGCCTCATGAACTGTAGCCCACCAGGCTCCTCTGTCCATGGAACTTTCCAGGGAAGAACACTGGAGTGGGTCGCCATTTTCTTCTCCAGGGATCTTCCCGATCCAGGGATTGAGCTCGCGTCTCTTGCATCTCCTGCGTTGGCAGCCGGATTCCTTACCACTAGAGCCACCTGGGAAGCAAGCGTTCATCAGGGGATATCATCAGTAATAAGGGAACTCTCAGGCTTCATTGAGAAACTACTATGTGGAGGGCTCTGTGCTAAGTCATGTGTGAGGAATAAAGAGCCAAAGCAGGTGTCCTTGAACTTGAGAACATTTTAGTCATTTTGAGAACCCTGATCTAGAAAACTAATCCTATATATATTTTGCCACTTCCTCAATAGTAACATTTAGCAAAACTACCTTATAATATCCCAACCAGGATACTGACACTGATACAATCTAGGGGCTTGATCAGAGTTCCTGACTTTTCCTTGTATTTGTGTGTGTGTGTGTGTGTGTGTGTGTGTGTGTGTGTGTGTGTGTGAGAGAGAGAGAGAGAGAGAGAGAGAGAGAACCTGTGCAGTTTTATCGGCCAGGTTTTATGTATCCACCACACAGTCAAGATGTTGAAAAGTTTCAGCATCGTAAGTGTCCCTCTCGTTGCTATTTTATAATCACACCTACCTCTCCCACCCCTCATTCCCCCACGCCCCACTAATTTGTCCTCCATCCCTAACACTGTCATTTCAGTGATTTCACTGCTGGAACATTTTTAAAATGATCAGGTTAGAGAGACTTGACATCTTTACTGTGTTGTTAAGTGTTTCCTAAGTATTTCATTTTCTTTGCAGTGATTATAAATGGCCTCGTATTTTTAATTTCAGCTTCAACACGTGGTCAGTGTTTAGAAATGTAGCCCATTTTTGTTTGCTGATTTTTTATCTTATGACCTTACTGAATTCATTCATAAGTTCTAGAAGGTTTTTCATAGATTCCTGGGGAATTTTTACAGAGAAAGGAATTTTTATATCATCTACAAATATAGTTTTATTCCTTCCTTTCCAAAACATATGCCATTTATTTCTTGTTTTTGCCTTCTTTCAGTGGGCAGAGCTTCCAGTTCTATGTAGAATAAGAATGATGAGGATAGACATCATTGTCTTATTCCTTATTTTAGAAGGAAAGAATTTCTTTATTAAATATGAATATTAGTTGTGACTTTTTGTAGAAACTCTTTGTTAAGTTGAGGTGATTTTCTCTCTGTTCATAACTTGCTGGGATTTTTATTATGAATGGTGTTGGACTTTTTCAAATGCTTTGATGTGAGTGAACTGATGTGATTATATGATATTTCTGTTTCAGCTTATGGAAATGGAGCCTAACATCATGATTTGTTTTTTGAATATTTGAACCACCCCTGCATACCTGAAAGACATCCTACTTGTTTATAGTGAATAATTATTTTTATATGTTATTGGATGAGGTTCGTGAGTTTTTTGTTGAGGATTTTAACATCACACTTCATGTAAGTTGTTAGTCTGTAGTTTTCTTTGTAGTATTCTTCTGATTTTAGTATTAGGGTAGTACTGGCCTCATAAAATGAGCGGAGAAGTGTTCCCATCTTTCTATATACTGATGGAGATTGGGTAAAATTGGTGTTAATTCTTTAAAAATTTGGTAGAATTTTTGAAAAACTTTTTATTTTATATTGGAGTATAGCCAATTAACAGTGTTGTGATAGTTTCAGGTGGACAGCAAAGGGACTCAGCCATACATACACACGTATCCATTCTCCCCCAGTAAATGTTTGGTAGAATTTTTTAGTGAAAATGTGTGAGCCTAGAGATTTATTTTTGGAAAGCTTTTCAACTACTAGTGTGACTTCTTTACATTAGGATTAGCATTACATTAGGCTGTAGGATTATTCTAATTATCAGCTTCATCTTGGTTGACATGGTAGTTTGTAGCTTTGAGAGAATTAGTCCATTTCTCTTTATTTATTTAATTTATGGTTGTGCTGGGTCTTTGTTGCTGCACAGTCTTTCTCTGGTTGTGGTGAGCAGGAGCTACTCCTTGCTGTGGTGCGTGGGCTCCTTTTGTTTTTTTTTTAACTTTTTATTTTGTATTGGAGTGTAGCTGATTGAAAAACCATGTTGTGATGGTTTCAGGTGAACGTAAGCGAAGGGACTCAGCTATCATATACACGTCTTTATCCTCCCCCAAACTCCCCTCCCGTCCAGGCTGCCACATAATGCTGGGCAGGGTTCCCTGTGCTCTACAGTAGGTCCCTGTGGGTTAGCCATTTGAAACAGAGCAGTGTGTACATGTCCATCGCAAATTCCCTGACTATCCCTTCCTCCCAACCTTCCCCCCACACTGGCAACCATAAGTTCATTCTGTAAGTTTGTGAGTCTCTTTCTGTTTTGCAAGTAGATTCCTTTGTATCACTTCTTCTTAGATTTCACATATAAGGGATGTCCTTCTCTGCCTGACTTACTTTGCTCAGTATGACAGTCTCTAGATCCATCCATGTTGCTGCAAATGGCATTAGTTCATCCTTTTTAACAGCTGAGTAATGTCCCATTGCGTCTATGTACTGCATCTTTTTTATCCGTTGCTGTGTTGATGGACATGTGGGTTGCTCTCATGTCCTGGCTATTGTGGACAGAGCTGCCCTTCTGTGGTGCATGCGCTCCTCACTGAAGGTGCTTTTCTTGTGGAGCACAGACTGTGGGTGCGGGGGCTTCAGGAGTCGTGGTTCGTGGGCTTTGTTGCTCTGAAGCATATGGAATCTTCCCGGAGCAGGGATCAACCCTGTGTTCCCTGTATTGGCGGGCAGAGCCTTACCTACTGTACCACCAGGGAAGTCCAGTCCATTTCTTCTGGTTTAGGTACATGCGTGCTGAGTCGCTCCAGTCATGTCTGACCCTTGTGATCCTATAGACTGTAGCCCGCCGGGCTCCCCTGTCCATGAGATTCTCCAGTCAAGAATACTGGCGTGGGTTGCCATGCCCTCCTCCAGGGGATCTTCCCGACCCAGGGATTGAACTCCTGTCTCTTGTGCCTCCTGCATTGCAGGCCCTGTCTTTACCAGTGAGCCACCAGGGAGGCCCGTGAGTTTAATGTTATTCATAATATTCCCTTATCATTTTTCTAATGGCTACAGGGTCCATACTGATGTGCCCCATTTCATTTCTGACATTGATTATTGGCAGCTTCTTTCACTTTTAGTGTCAGTATTGCTAGAGGTTTTCCATTTTACTGATTGTTCTTAAAAAATCAGAATTCCTTTTTAAAATAAATTTTCTCTACTTTCTTCCTATTTTCAGTTTCATTCATTTCTCTTTTCCTTTTGCTTGCTTTGTGTTCATTTTGTCCTTTTTTCCCCCTTAATTTCATGAAGTAGGAACTTATTAATTGGAAATCTTCCTCTTCTCTAATGCAACCATTTAGCGCCATAAAATTTCTCATAGTTCTCCTTTAGTTGCATCCAACAAATTTTGATATGCTAGTCCAGCCTTCTTGCTTGCTCCCTTCTTCCCTTTGTGAAAGAGAGAAAAAACAAAGCTTGCCTGAGATAATGCTGTAAACTGCTGGGCACTGTCCCGAGAGCCCAGCATGGTTATGCCTGGAAGGCGAGAGTGGCGGCAGCTGCATCACCCAGGGCCCGGGGTGCGCACCCCCTCCTAGGGCAGCTGGGGCCAAGACTCAGGCTCATGCCCAGACGCTGGGCCTGTGCCACACTCCTTACTGTATCCCTCCTTCCGTGAAACCCCAGCTCACGGCGGTCTTCCTCCAGTGTATTAGTCAGGGTTCCTCAGAAAATGATAACCAGTAGGCTGTCTCTCTCCATATACATACATATATGGAGAGAGAGAAAGGAAGATTATTTATATCTACTGTTATCTATATAATTACAGAAGCTGGCAAGTCCAAAATCTGCAGGGTGGCCCCGCAGGTAGAGCAACAGGGCAGCTGCGATTCAGGTCCAGAGGCCATCTGTCTCCTGAATGCCCTCTTCAGAATGGGAGGTCAGGTTTTTGTCCTATTCAGACCCTCCACTGGTTGGATGAGGCCTCTCTGCATTGTGGAGGGCAGTCTGCGCTACTCAAAATCCACTGATTTCAGGGTCTGTCGCATCTAAAACCACCCTCACAGAAACCACCAGAATAATGTTTTACCACATAGCTGAGACCATGGCCCAGCCAAACTGACACCAGGTTAACTCTCACACCCACGAATCCTTGAATTCAGATGCCTCACACCCCATCACCTTGATCCTGGTGTACCTTCTGTTTGTCCTATTCTCATTTCAGCTGCAAAGCTTCCAGCACGGAGCAGGTATACGTCAGAGCAGAATGAGCTGCAATGTTTCTGGAGCCTCTGCCTTTCTAAGGCTCCCCTGGGCGTAGTCTGCCCAGCAGCCTCCCTCTGAGCTGGGCGGCACACATCCAGAGGGTCAGCTCCCATTGTCTCCTCCCATTCTTCCTGTCCATGTATGAGGGGTCCTCGTGTCCCTTTTTTCCCGTCCAGATGGGGACTCTCAGGGTGGCCTGCCTTGTACAGGACCTGGATTTAGAGGCCACTCATCCCACTGGGCAAAGTTACCCTTTAAAAATGGGGTTCTGAGGTCACATGTCTCACGTGTGAAAGGCTCAGGGATCCACGTTCATCCCTAAGTCAGATGTGACGGCCACCATCCCTACACAAAATATTTCCCCTTTAAAAAAACCTCGTGCAAGTTCAAAATAGCTTTCCACAATACTAACGCTTCTCCTGGAGATGATTTTTTTTTTTCTAATCCTTGACCTACTTTTCTCTGCGCTCAATATACCTAATGAGTAATAACGACTTCAGAGAGAGGAGGGCCAGAGGAAGCCGCATTGAAAGGACATCTTAAGAGAATGGTTCTGGATCCCTGGAACTCAGCCAGCCCTGCTGTTGGGGTAGAAATGAGGGTGTCCATCTGAAGGGCGGGCTTGCTAAAGGTCTCTGAGGCTGTGTTCTGCCCTTCTTGAGAGTCGGGGTGTTGCAAACGTGGCTGATGGTGGAGCAGGCAGAGGGGCTGCCACACACACACACACACACACACATTCCTACACATACATGTTCACAACCCCCCAAACACAAATGCACATACACATACCCAAGCTGCATGGGGCTGTAAGAAGAATGCTTCAGGATCTAGAACATTAGCTGCTGCCCAGAGGTGTTCTTCTAGAACGGATTCCGTTAACAATGTGATACATGCAGGAAGGGACTAGGGCCACTTCTCTGCCTCTGGAGCTGTAAACACGAACTCTGCCAGGTTTGGGGCAGGAGGCAAGTGGTCATACAATTCACTTTCCCTTGCACCACTCTCAGGGCCGTGTCCCGAGACAACAGCTGCTGCCTCAGGCCTAGGTCGGAGAAGGCAATGGCACTCCACTCCAGTACCCTTGCCTAGAAAATCCCATGGATGGAGGAGCCTGGTGGGCTGCAGTCCATGGTGTCATGAAGAGTCAGACACGACTGAGCGACTTCACTTTCACTTTTCACTTTCATGCATTGGAGAAGGAAATGGCAACCCACTCCAGTGTTCTTGCCTGGAGAATCCCAGAGACAGGGGAGCCTGGTGGGCTGCCGTCTATGGGGTCGCACAGAGTCGGACATGACTGAAGCGACTTAGCAGCAGGCCTAGGTATGCGTCTGTCCCTGTGAATGGGGAGTGCAAAGAGAGGCCGTCAACAGGCTTCTGTTTTTCAGAGATCCTGAGCTTCTCAGAGGGAGAGGGAGAAAGGGGGTAGTTCTGGGAGAGAGGAAGAGGTAGAGAAATGACAGACAGAATAATAGAGGGACTTCCTTGGTGGTCCAGTGGCTAAGACTCCGAGCTCCCAATGCAGGGGGCTTGGGTTCGGCCCTTGTCAGGAAGCTGGATGCCACATACTGCAACTAAGACCAGTGCAGCCAAATAAGTAAATGTTAGAGAGAGAGAGAAAGAGCAACAGAGAAGGAGTGGGGTAACATTCAGGTCTGAGGAGGAATTGAGTCCAAGGCTCCCATAAGTGGCCCTGCTCCCTGGTGAGAGGGCGGGACCTCCAAAGAGACAGGCCATGCAGTCCTTCAGGGGCTTGACCACAGACCCCACAGCTCCCAGCACTAACTCAGCTATGTGCCAGGGAGGCAGCAGTACAGAGTGTCCCCGTGCAGTACAGAGTGGACAAGGCAAGGGTGGTCCTGAGAGCTGAGGGCCTGTGGGTTCACCCTGCTTCCTGGCTGTCCCTTCACAGACTCCCTGATTCCTGTGCAGCCCTGGGGATGGGGTTGACACCACCCCCACATGACTCATCACCAACTCAATGAACATTGAGCAAACTCCGGGAGATAGAGAAGGACAGGGAAGCCTGGCAGGCTGCAGCCCATGGGGTCACAAAGGGTCAGACATGACTGAAAGTGGCTGTGAGGCCTCTTCAATAGGATGAGGCCTCTGAGTCCGATTTCACTTGCTTTAAAGGCCTTGAAGCAGACTTCCCGATGTCCCCATGCCTGCCCCTCAGGGCCAAGACTCTAGGATCCCCTTCCTAACCCCGACTCCTGCCTCCTCCATGGTGGTGAGGCTTAGGTGGCCTCCACTGTCGTAGCTGGTTCCCAACAAATGACCCCTTTCCAGGCGTCAACTGCCAGAAAACCCAGTGAAGCTGGCGCCTCTCTCCTGGCCCACCAAGCACAACAGGTCTCATCCAAACAGAGCAAGACATCACGTGCTGTGGTCCTCCTTCCCAGGGGTGCTCTGGGTGTCACTGCAGGACCACACAGACTAGACGTGTGTCCCCGACCCCCTGCAGCTGTGCCCACGCCTGACTTCCCGGCCTGACTTCAAGTCCCTGGGGTGGGGGTACTAGGAGCATGCCCTGTGGGGTCCCTTGTTCTTTATTAGTGTCACTGCAGAGCCAAGATGCTGGAAGGTTTCACTGACAGAGAACAACCAAGCACACACTGACAAAGGACTGATGGCCATGTCCCTGGAGCCAGTGGTCTCCTTACCAACAAACGGGAACTGTTTAGTCTAGGGCTGCCAAAACCAAGGAACTTACTCTTCTTCCAGTTCTAGAGGCTGGCGGTCTGAGATCAAGGTGTTAGCAGGGATAGTTTTCTCTGCGGCCTCTCTCCTTGCCACGTAGATGGCCGTCTTCATGCTCACCTGGCGCTGTCCCTGCTGTGTGTCCGTGTCCAAGTTCCCTCTTCTGGTGTGGACCCCTGTACTCTTCTAGTGTAGTCTTACTGGATTAGAGCCTACCCTAATGATCCCGTTTTAACTTGATTCCCTCTGTCAAGGCCAAATAAGGTCACATTCTGGGGCACCGGGGGGTTAGGACCTCAGTGTGAACTTGGGTGGGGAGGGGCACCACCCATCTTGTAACAGCAACACTGATGTTACCCCCAAGGGCTCCATCATTTCACTTTCTTCATGGAAAAAGAATCTAGGCCATCTAGAAAGCTCTGCCTTTCTCACTCCTTCTGGGTTTGATTGCTGTGTCATTGGGGCAAACTCTAGAGCGAGAAGGAGGGAGTGAATCATGTACGTGGGTGTATTTAGTGGACTTAGAAGACACCAAATAGCCCCAACCATGCTGTTTTCAGCCACAAATGAGGATAGTTCACAGCTAGCTGACTCTTCTAGAGGGATTTCTTTGGTCCATAGATCAATGTCTCAACCCCTGAATGCCCAAGACCTCCCCTCCCTATTATTTTTCACCCTTTTAACATTAAATCATCTCTGCTTCCCTACGATCTCTACCTCTTTGGGACACCACCTTCCAAAAGGGAGGCCCCATCCCACCACAGGAGTCTGCCCATTTAAGGAAAATGACCCCAGTACCCAGTGGCTTAGACCATTTCTTTACAGCCTTTTATCTCAGCATCAGAGCAGCACTCGAAGATGCTCGACTTTGAAATTGCTTTCAGACCCATTTGATCTTTGCATCTAGGGGAGGGGAAAGGAAATAAGCATTGATTGAGTTTGCTCCCTGTTGCAGGCTTATTGTCAATGTTTTTACATCTGTGGTTTCTTTAATCATCGCCTGAACCTATGGCATGGTTGTGCATCAGGAAAAAAGATGTCATTATGACGTGTAAACCCACCAACCCTGATCTCACCGCACTGAGATGCTGCACACAGAGAGAGCAGGGTGGAGACCAGAGAAGCCTGAATGTCAGGTGACAATGATCTACAGGGCAAAGGGCACAGAGACCTCAGGAAGAAGAGAATATTCTTAAAGGTGGGGGAGGAGAGGTAGAGTGGAGAAGTGGCAGGAGCAAGCTGGTCCCCTGAAGGCTACGACCCTTGGGAGAGTTAGAAAGTCGTGCTGGGAGTTGCTGGTGGACTTCCCTCTTTCTGATGTTGTAAACGGCTCTCATGACATCTCAGAAGGTGTCAGGGAGCTGGAATTAGGCTTGTCACCCTCAGGCGTAGCTGCTTGGAGCACCATCTTATAAATGAGGAAATTGAAGCTCAGGGTGATTGAGTCACAGCTCACCAGTGACAGACCCCCACTTACATGCGGGTTTGTTGTTTTAGTCGCTCAGTTGTGTCTGACTCTTTGCAACCCCATGGGCTGTAGACCACCAGGCTCCTCTGTCCATGGGATTTCCCAGGCAAGGATATTGGAGTGGGTTGCCATTTCCTCCTCCAGGAGATCTTCCGGACCCAGGAATTGAACCTGTATCTCCTGCACTGGCATGTGGATTCTTTACCATCTGAACATTCTGGGAAGCCCTCACTTTTAAAGTATGAACCATGAGCAAAGAGTCATGCAGGAAACTTTATCTCCTGCCCACCCACCCATGGAAAAAACCAGCTGGCCAGCTGTAACCTGATACCTAGTTGATCCTCCACTGATGCTTGCCTGAGTCTGTTTCTTTTTCCCCCCATTTTGGCCAAAAAGGAAACGGAGACATCGCTTAACTTTGACTTTCCCTCTTCCAGCCAGCTTTCTAAAGTCATCAGAGGCGAGCAGGACCATCTCGCTGCAGCGCATTCCCCTTTGAGCTCACTGTGCATGCTTGGCACACAGAAGTCATTGCTTCCACGTATCTGCACAGTCTTCTGCTGGTCTCACTTCCATCTGCAAAGAGAATTGTCATGAGTCTCAAGAAGGATGTAGCCCATTGACTTCATGCTGTAAAATCCCCAGCCTCTTATTTTGTATCTGTTCACATTTCCAAGTATTTCCCACTTGCCCTTTATCAACAACGATGTAATAAAACTCACTTTACTGGGTTCTGTCTCCAGGGAGAAGAATGGAGACTTTGATTTCCGCTCACAGCTTGGCCAGAAAAAAACAAGTCCTAAACCCCAGCATCCTTTAACTTCGATGGTTATAATTTCCATTCCTTATTAGGTTTTTAAACCAAATGTTCAGGTTAAAAAGCAAAGCAAAATTGCTTTTTCATCCCTGAGTCCAAAGAGAGAATTTCATATTCAGAGCCCTGTGGGAACAAAAACCTTCCGGAGAGGTGATGGGTCCTCCCACACAAACCGATCAGGCTGGAGTCAGTGCTGTTAAGTGCTTCCTCCTGATGCCGAGCCCCACCTTCCTCTCTCAGGCATCATGAGGGGAAAGAGAACTGCCCAGCAGAAGGGCCAGACTTAGGGAACAGTGAATTATGAGCTATCATTTCAGGGAGGCTTGGACAATGCCTCCCCAAGCTAAAGTCATTCCAGAATTCCCACCATCCAAGTTTATTTCTTGGGTGGATGGATTATCTCCCATCAAAGTGCAAGTGTACTTTGGAATTGTATTGCTTGTGCACAGAGAACTCATAGGTAGGCAGGCAGATTTTAGAATGATGCTTGGCCTCATTCTGGCTCTTCCATCTCCAGGCTGTGCGACCTGGCATGGAATACCTAACCTCTCTGAGTGTGTATGTGCTCCTGTGCACACTGAGGTAGGCATTAATAGAAGCCACATCTTAGACATAATGGACATAAAGCCATT
Source organism: Antilocapra americana (assembly GCA_007570785.1). Lineage (NCBI taxonomy): Eukaryota > Metazoa > Chordata > Mammalia > Artiodactyla > Antilocapridae > Antilocapra > Antilocapra americana. The sequence goes on from ML662448.1 coordinate 5,748,467, forward strand.
AGATCATAATACATGATGGATAAATACTAACTACATCCCGTACATTTTTATATGTTGTGTTATTTTCATTCAGTGTGTGTATCTTTATAGTTCCTTCGTGATCACTGCTCTTCAGAGCATAGACTCTGAAGCCAGACTGTCAGGATTTGAATCCCAGCTCTGCCACTTGTTAGCTGTGACCTTGGGCGAGGGAATTAACCACTCTGTACCTCAGTCTCATCATGTGTAAAGGGGGATCCAAATAGTACCTTGCTCATAGGATTGTTGTGGGGATGAATGACTTGATGTAGATAAAGTACTTGAAACAGTATCTGGATATGTGGATTACCTCCCGAGCACATTTTCCCCTTTGATAGTAAAGTTGAAGTAAACAACATTTCTTTGTAAATGTTAAATGGATATATATTCCCTTATCTCTCTCTCTTTTTTAATGTCTTTGGTATCTATTTGGTCTGTATTCTGTCTTCTCCCTCAGCCCAAATATCCAAAGTTGATTACCTGTTGAAATGACTCAACCCGTTAAGTCACAGAACTCAGTAAACTTTCTCACGACAAGATCACAGCATCTCTGAGACTGGACAGCCTTCCAGCTGCACACTGGAGTTACACAGCACACCCTATAAACCTTTAAAGCCTAGAGGGATGGTGCAGCAAATATTGCTCTTACCTACTGCCAGACCTTGCAGCAGTGTCTGGGGAACGTTAGAGTCTGCTGTTACTCATTTCTTGCCTGTCTCAAAGATGAGTGACTTGTGACAGTATGACCAAAGCTGTCTGGATATGAGTTTGGGGGACAGATTTGGTCTATTGCTATTTTTTAAAACTGTGTTGCTCCGGCCGCTAGCTGGGCGCAGTCGCTCTGGCCCGCAGAGCAATCAACGGAGGCTCCGAATCCACCTGAAAACGGATGAAAGGGTTGGGACAAGAGGCGCAAAGAATGGCAGCAAGACAAGGATCCTGATCAAGCTGCAAAACTTTATTGAGCGCAAGGCGATTATATATGGGGAGGAAGGGAGGGAGGGGAAAGGAAGGGGGGAGCTCTGACGGGCATGTAGGGAATACGTGTCTTGTGGGTGATTGGCCTGTTGGATATACGTTCGCCGCATGATCCTTTTGGTGATTTGCCAGCTGAACGTATAGCTGGCGCGTAATCAGTGCCTTATATGGCAGCAGGCTTGCAGTGCTCCAACTGTAATGGCTCTGGCTGATCGCATCAGCCGGCTGGGCCCCAACATCTCCTCCCTTTTTGTTTTTTAAGGCGAGGAGTCTGGTTTTGTTTGGACACTGACCGGCTAGGGGAGGCAGTGGCCAAGCTCCTCCTGAGCTCTGCGTAGAGCTTAATGGACACCCTTTTTTGGAGGGGAGGATTCGGGTGTCAACCTCCATGCAAGCTGGCTCACCTCGCAGGAGGCTCGAGAGTGGCCTCTTTGGTGGAGGCCCCTCCTTGCGGTCCTTTGTCGCGCACCTAGCGGTGTCCATTGCAGCAACTGGGCCGCAATGCAGACTCTCGAGAATCATGCAGCTCCCGTGGGAGAGGGCCTTGATAATTTTCATGGTCGAGCATTTCCAACTGGTGATAGTGGATCTGGATGGGTCTCCCTAGTATGTCGTTAAGCTGGTCTTTGACAAGTGTCGTGACACGCCTCAGAACCCAGGGGGCAAAGGTGAGAAACAGGAGGACAGTGATCAGGGGCCCGAGAAGGGGAAGGAGATAGGGGAGTAGTCCATTAAGGCCCGTCAGAAAGGGATTTTCCATTAGCGCTTTCCTTCTTTTTTCTAGATCTTCTTGTAGCCTTTTTATTTTATCTCGGACAATGCCGGATTTGTTGGCATAGAAGCATCAGCGTCCCTGTAAGGCAAGGCAGATACCTCCCTGTTCTGCGGTGAGAAGATCTAAGCCTCGTCTATTTTGAAGGACTACTTCTGCTAGGGAGTCTAGTTGATCTTGGATATCACTAATGGTGCTGGATATGGCCTGGACATCATCAATGAGCTGCTTAGAGAGCTGTGCATATGAATGAACTGCATATCCTAGGCCTGCAGATCCCGTAGCTATCGCTCCAGAGATTCCCAACCCAGCAAGCAAGGGGACAATGGCTAGGGCTCTTTTGTGTCGTCCCGCAAGGTGGTCAAAAGCGGGAATGGGAACAGGCTCGTTTCCTGGAATGATATCTATGTCTGGTAGCAGGGTGGCCAGGGCGCACAGCCCTGTCCATGAGGGGGGTAGGGCGGTATAGGCTTGATTATTACCGCAAATGAACGTTTTTCCAGGTCCGGGGCAAAGGAGGGTGGTGTGGTTAGAGGTGTAGTTAAACACAGAGCTACAGTTGGTAAAGGCAGCAAAGCCAACGGGGATATCTGTGGAATCATTGCGCGGGTGCTTGTAGATGCAGGGGGAGAATGAAAACAGTGTAGGTTGGACCCTGAAGGGCAGGCCGAGAGTACAGTTTTGGTCAATGGTGTTGAGGTCTGATGTATTAACGGAGACAGCCAGGGGCATGGAAGTGCCTTGGCTGAGACATAGCCAGCAGTCTTGGGCTAGATTGGGGTTAGAGGTGTTAAGCGCCCGGTGGGTGGCTGTCAAAATATCTACTGTTTGGGGGTCTAGATCTGTTCCCCGTGGCTTGAGGAGTGCTATAGGATGGTAGGAAAGCTTTGAAAATTGTCTATCAATGAGATGTTCTATCTTTTTTTGAACGATAATCTCTCTCACTCTGTCCTGGGGCCCACCTCCATCAGAGATGTGAAAAGGGGCAACCTGTTGCCAGCATACCGGCTGTCCCACTGTGCCTCAGCACTGCCACGCTTTAACACCTGCTGACTGAATTTGTGTTAGTAACCCGGGGGGAAATTGAGCCTGTTTTTCATTACATTGGTAGGGGTCAGAGCCAAGGAACTTTTTGAGAGTCCAACCTTTTGAGGAGGGCTTACGCGAATTGCGTTCAACAGTTTGGAAGCCTCTTCATATTCACTCTTCCAAAGTATAAAATCACCGCCGCTTAGGGCTAGGAAGAACCAATCATTGGGCGTAAGCCATCGATCACTAAGGTTTTCAATCAGGACAACAGTGAAGGGGGCAGTGGGGCCATAGTTGGCCACTGCCGCTTTGACCTTTTCTAGCGTTTTTAAGCTGAGCTTTTTGTAAGTTTGGGGGAATGGTGGGATCGGGGGCTCATCATCGTCAGAAGCCGAGTGTTCTGACTCTTCTTCATCATGATCACTAAGTGGGGGGTCGTGAGCGCTGGGCTCAGGGCTTCGAGAGTCTGTCGCCTCGCTAGGCGGAGGCTGAGTCTGGCTCCTAGTTACTGGGAAGGCTAAGAGCTCTTGGGGGGCAGAGACGGTCAGGTCGGCGAGTTCTTTGGCTACCGCCTTAACCTCTCGGATGAAAATCAGGGCTTCTTGAAGGGAAGTTGTTTGGGGAAGGGGAGTTTGGTTGATGGGTGGTGGCTCAGAGTTATGTAGAATAGGAGCCAAGGTGTTGGGAGTGGCAGGCGTAACTGGGTGGGTAGGAAAATATGGCGGTGGCACAAATGGCGGAAGCACAGAGCTGTCTAAGATGGCGGCTGAACAGGGCGGTGGCGCGGAAGCATTAAGCGCGGGCTTGGTTAAAATGGCGGCTGTGGAGGGAGCGGTAGGGGCAGAGGAGGAAGGAGGCCAGTCAGGGCCGTTATAGTGGGCTGCCTCATCTTCTAGATCAGCTTGGTCAGCAGGGGCCAGCTGATCGTCTGTGCCTGTGTTGGTTATCTCTCTTAAGTCTTTAAGATCGGGGTATATAGCAGTAGGATTTGGATT